>JANAVB010038019.1:2163630-2516130 GCA_029216955.1 Iris pallida
GATGTTCCATACAATAAGTCTAATATTTTCAAAAGCTCGTACAAGTACTGGGTTGAACGGGATCGATAGGCGAAGGCCTTTGTGCCGAACCACAACGTACTTGAGTTGGAAGGAACCGATGCAAAGAGTTAGCGAAAATACAAGACGTGCTTGAATAACCTTATGCTGACAATAGCGAACGAGTACACGAGACCGGAGTATAGTTCGAACGGGATGGTTATGCACGCAGCCTTTTGGCTAAGTTGTGCCGAGTATCGCGCACCTAGACTCTTTGGTGCAAACGAGTTGCGAGCGAGATTGACTATTGCTTGGACAAGAATAAGGGAGACTTAGAACATATGTTGATAGAGACGCTACTTGACCGGCGCTAAAGCGAACACGAGGAAATGGTTCTTAGATTTTGAAGAATGAGCGAACGCACGATGGAACACATCGATTGGGAATCGAATGATCTTTTGAGGATTTGTAGAATGACTTGACTCTGAGTGGTGTATGTGATAGGTTCGAAGAAGAATAAGAGCGAGCGTCGTTGAATAGTCGAGTGGCTCGAACCCTGAGTGGTGTATGGATGTTATAGAAATTGTTCGAGCGAGACTAAAGGATTTGCGAATAGAACGAGTATGTCGGCAAGCGATGATATCGCGCAAGCCTTAGAATGAGTAACGCTTAGTTGGTTGCGACTTTGGGAGTCTCAAACGAGATATTGTTCGGACGAATTAAGAATGCGTAGTGCGAATTATGAAATGATTGAATAGAAAGTCGAAACGATGAAACGAATGGAGGTCTTGGTCGAGGAAATGTAGTGAATCGTACATGCGACTTTGAATTTAGTCGAAGGGATTGAAACTTGAGTTAAGGTGAAATACCCATGGACGAGATCGAAGATAGCACGATCGAAAGATAGAGTGCATGGAAAATGTTGGTTTGAAGATACGAGGATGACTAAGGATTTGGAATAGATGTTGCTCAATAAAGAGTTAGCACGAGACAACGTGAATTGAGGAATTAAGTTGCACGACTCGGAATTCGTTGCAAAAGGAAGATCGTCAGGTTATGTGCATCATCGATGGTATTGAGGCGTATCAAAGATCGATGTACGATAACTCGGGGGTACTCTAATTCGATGAATGATGACCGTGTTAGAAGTTATTGTTTCGAAGGATGCTATGTTGGGGATTGGATAAAAATGAATGTTGGATGGGGAGGAATGTGACTTGATTGTTCGGTGATAACCACAATGACAACGATCTTGTCTTGCACGAGCGTAACTCCAGCCTCGCACATGCGTCACGTCGAATTTGGGACGATCGTTCCGCATGAGCGTTGGCATGGTGATTCATGTCCAGCGGGAATGGTCGAACTCAAAATATCATGACATGGCAATTTTGATTACTTCGACTTGTGGTTTGAAGCGAAGGTGAATTCGAGGATTGTTAGGACTTGCGATTGAAGAATGAGAAAACTTAAGGATTGAGTAAACCCAATCCGCATATCGAAAATGAGCAAGTCTAGACGCAACGCAAGAGTTACGTCCCGATGAGGACGATTATTCTGCGGAAATGTTGACATGGTGATTCATGTCCGCCGTAGATAATCAGACTTACGTGAGATCGGGACACGACATATTGCAAGGCTAGACGACCTTGTGATCGACTACGTGAATTGGTTAGGTGGATTGTATCAAACATACTTGAAGAGATAGACTATGGTAATTGCTAGTGCGGACGCACGATAATAACATGCCGAGGATTCGATTGAGGACAACCTATCGTAGGGTGACTTTCCTGAACGAGCTCGGACGTGGAACAGAGATTGTGATGATGCGAATAGGGTGAACGCTGCTTGATGTTTAGAAATTTGAGTGAAATGAGCTTGGGTAAAAACTCCCTTACAAACAAACAAATGGTTTGACCATAGGATTTGGGACGAGCGTCGTGCGATGACCTTGCACAATGAACCGTGAACTTGACTTGTAACTATGACCTTGTGAGCTGACCTAGCGGATAGGCGGATGACCCTATGCCGAGTGATTGAACCTGTGCGATTGACATTGGAGTATCGGTTGGACGGACGATAGACTTGGGGCAACAAGACTTAGAGTAGGACGGAGAACTAGGAGTATGCGTGAACGATGGCGAGATTGGCCCCAAACGAAGGAAAAGATAGGAATGGATGATGCGCAAGTAAAGTTGGGATAACGAATTAAATCATTGATTGGAAAACGTACTCGATGATATTGCAATACTTGGTCTTGAATCGGACAAAAATTACTTAAACTTGGTCGACCCCGCTAAGAAAAAATCGTATTGATTTCATTGACAAGAGCGCTTGAGAAGCGAATCGAATCATCTCGAGGACCGAGATAAACGATATGTGATACACACATGAGTTCGGTTTAAATCGAAGTTAGCAAAACGATCGGCAAATCGAAAATATCACGAGTAGCTTGTCCGACTTTGCTAGTCGCTAAGCTTGGTTGAAATGTACATATTCGGGGGACGCCTTGGATACGCGCACGATCCAAACTCAGCGATATAATAAACTCGAATGCAGCTGCAAGTGGGTGTTGCGATGCGCATGAACGAATGAGTGAGTTTGCCTCAGCCTACGTCTCTCGTATTTGATAAATTACAACGCACCTCGTGCGACCATTTCAGTCCCATGACACGTCGAAACAGCAACCAAATCGAAGAAACACTTGAATTGAATAAGTGCCATCAACTCTAAAATGAATGAAAAGTTGTTTAATAAAATCGACCAAACGTATGCGACACAGAACTTGGAAAGGTACCAAGCATGGTTCGATGCCATCGAACGATAAAGCCATTCGATAAGGATTGTCTAAGAAACGTGACGACACGAGTCAAGGAACGGTAGGATGACCTGCACTCAGGAAGTCTCGAGGACGAGACTTGTTTGAGTGGTGTATTATGTAATGACCCGCTCCGCCCTAGCGGAACGCTGATTCAAACGGCAAGTGCAACGACTCAAACGAGCCGTCGGCCCGAAGAGTTGGCATCGACCTGAAGAAGAATCAATGCAAGGCTCACATTGGCCCATCAAGATGAATCCAGACTTAGACTTGCAAAGGCGCGCTCGGAGTATCGCTCGGCCGATGCGAACATCGCTAAGGTGGGTGGCTCCGATAAACCCGTCTTTGCTTAGCCTAGACACCTAATAATACGGACACTATAGCTAGAATCGCTAGGCGATAACACTGCACATGCTAATAAAGGACTCAACGCACCTAGCTAAGGGAATAATCCCATCTTGTATGCTTGTATAGAATATGGAAAGAAATATGGAAAATATGAGAACTCTAGCACCGCGCTCCACGCTCGTGCTACGGCATAAGCTTACGTTTATGTTCCTTATACGTTCAACAATGAAACAATGAATGGGATACAACAATAGAATGGGAAGGCTATCAACATAGTCATTCCGAGTAGAGTATAGCAACATTGAAAGACTATGGGACCGATGGGTCGCCAAGGCGACTCCCGCACAGGGAGTTGCATAATGTATGAATGAAAGAATAAATGAATAAGTGAATGAATGAATCAATGAACAAAAGAACAAGTGAAAGAAGGAAGAAATGAAAGAATAAATAAAAGATAAGAAAGAAAAGAATGGTTAGCGACAGGTGTGACGGGCACGTACAACGGGGCTCGCTACCCGCGCTGCACGAACGCCAACCAGGTCTATAACGCATTATGGCTAAGGGTTAGCGTATGGCTCAAAGACAGCCGTTAAGTTAAAATGAAAATAAAATACGAAATGGTCGTGGACGGCTCGTGCACGAGCGAAAAGGGATTCCAAGGGCAACGAACGACATTTTCGTGGCCGGCCTAGGCGGAATCATGGCCTACGGGCGGATAGAATGTGCGGGCTTGGGCACATAACCAAACGTAGGGCCGGTTATTCAATAGTCTATCAAGGTGTACCAGCCATCATGCTTGATAGATGAAAATGCCACAGAGGAAAATGTCCAAAATGGCTGACATGCCAGCGACCGGTGCATATAGATTTAAGTGGGCTTTGCTGGTGGCAATCCACGTGCAAGTCCTTGCATTGAAATCAAAGTAGTTTAAGTTAACTGAACAAAGCGCCTACTGAACGGGCTTGAAATGTATCACACCAAATGATAAAGAGTACTACATGAAATGAGTTAAAAGAATACACGCCTACGACGCGCTAGAACCTGAGGCAGGGACACGCCCTTGAACACTGAATGTTTACAAGAATCACGTTAAGTTATTACATATGAATTGTGGACTAACTTGGTTTGCTTTGGACAGGGAAGGCCGGACGGTAAGTATGGATAAGTCATGCATGTATTTCCATGCGACACTTGAAATTGGCAACACGAGATAGGCTATAAAATATGCCATGAAATTGACCCTAAAGAAAGATTAGAAAGACAATGAATGATAGAGATGCACAAAAGTAAATATAACGTGTTTGGTTATGATAGCATTGTGGGCGAGCTAGTCTTCCCACCAGTGCATAATAATGTACTGATAACCCCACAGTCTGCTTGCAGGAAGCAGGAAACGTCGGCGGGTGCGAAACTTTCCTCGAACGTGCTAAGGCGCGGAGCTATCTCTAGCCTTGCAAGGAGCTGGAGCACCATATATAGGACATAATGTATCAGAACATCGCCATGAATCATTCCATCTTGTAAGCCACTTGGCACGCCTTTATGTTTCAGAGAGAGAGAGCTTGAGAGACTTGTAAACTCGGCCTAGCCCCACTTTTAAACTTCTTGAATATCAATAAAGAGTTGATTCGTTTCAAATTGTGTTCATTTACTTTCTGCTGCAAATGGGGACACTCTGTACGACTCTGTGGCCTAGCTCAAATCGGTCGTTTCTGGACTTGGCCTTGCACGGGCGCAACCTAGGCCCGTGTGGCATCACGCCTTAGCGAGGGCGATCGCTCCTGCGGGAGCGGGGCATGATACCCCCCCCCACACAAATACCAACAGCAGCAGCAGCATTAAGCTGCAGCAGTAATCCCAGCAGCAACTTAGTAGCAGCAGTTGTAATGCCCCGCTCCGTACGAGGCATTTGGTTGGCTTATTGGATGGGATCTGAATATTGGACCGTAACTTATGTTGGGAATCGGAAGAATTGAGACTGATGCAGTCTCTCTTAGTTGGCTAGACGGAATGGGTATTGGAACGTGGCTCGCTGGTGGAGCTATGCATAGTGGAATTGTTTGATCGGAACAGGAAGACCCTTTATTGCAAGTGAGTGGAACTGTCCTTCCTCCTCCTTACTCCTTCATGCTTAATAAATAAAGTATTGAAATGCTATGAACTGTCCCTAAACGTCCCATATGTTAGTTGCTGAATAATAGAGATGCTTATGCTAAGAATTATTGAAATGTACAACACATCGAACTGCTAATGTGATTCGCTGCCTGAGAATGAATTGATAACATTGATCCTTATGTTTAATGCTGCTGAAACGGCAAAACACTTGAATAATGAGATACCTTATGAATGATAGAAAAAGAAATGAACTGGCTATGCTATCGAACCAATGAACTGAATGAAAAACTAGAATCATGTACTCTCTCTATAACTCTTGCAAGAATATGAAATACTGTTTGTCCCTTATAAGAAATGAATGAATGAATAAATGTCCCTATGAAATGAATGAATGTTAAGTTCCTCTTAAGAAAGGAATGATATGAGATACGTTGCAATGAAGCAATAAATGAGAAATGATAAAGCTGGGATTGTTGAGATCACCAAATGAAATGATGGTAATGTTGAAATGAATAAGTCATTGAATATGACTAATGATGCACTGTTGCCTTTACCTTCCTTAATATATTTTACCATGTGATTATGTTCACAATCGAGTCGGACACGCATTCGCATGGTCATGGACAACTTGTATACAAGGTTTGAGTAATAATTTCCTCGAAAGGTTTCTAGGGCCCTGGGGACCGATTCGGCCTAGGAGGAAATAATGATGAGTGCTATGGGAGCACGGATAAGGCGGGGTGGCATAGAGACTCGCCACCTACTATGTTGACCGCATTATCTTGAAATGAAATGAAATAAAAAGAGTCCATATGGCTTAACAACACCAGTGACCATGTAGTCGGGATGCATGCTAATGAATGTTTTGTGCAGGCAGAGTAAGTATATCGGATAACCTGTATTTGATGCAGGTACGAGAAGTCGGCTATCGGTAAGAAATCACATAATTGTGATATTGTATAAGTTGGTTTAACTTGCCTACTTAACATGTTCCATTCAAGTATGCTAGAAAGATGCCGTACTTTAAATAGTGCTCAAACATAACATCTATGCTAAGTGATGCTTAAAGTGAGAATTGTCATAACATGTTTAAGATATTAAAGTTAACGATGCCTCAATGACGCCTTTGCATGATAACACCAAGAATACTAAAATGATATGTCCACATGAATGCTACTAAGAATATGTTTACATGCTTCACTCTGATTATTGCCCATGAACTGCAAACTGATGTTAGGCCCCAAGTAGAAAGATCACTCTAATAAATGCTTGCTTAAATGACCACTTTAATGTTGGTTTATGCGAGTAGGTTGGATTCTGCTCGCCAGTACATAGATGATGTGCTGACCCACGTTTTGTGGGCAGGTGCTCGTGCTTGGGATATTCTACATACGATGATTGGCTTGATTGGTCCCGCGGCATCGAAGATTTGTTGGGCATACAGAAGCTCTCCTTACACAAGATGAAGTCTTCTGTTTATAAAGGGCATAATGTATGGAACATCGTAATCAGTTGTATCAGTAAGATTGTTGTAATGACCCGCTCCGTCCTAGCAGAACACCGATTCAAACGGCAAGTGCAACGACTCAAACGAGCCGTCGACCCAAAAAGTTGGCATCGACCTGAAGAAGAATCGTTGCAAGGCTTACATTGGCCCGTCAAGATGAATCCAGACTTAGACTTTCAAAGGCGCGCTCGGAGTATCGCTCGGCCGATGCGAACGTCGCTAAGGTGGGTGGCTCCGATGAACCCGTCTTTGCTTAGCCTAGACACATAACAATACGGACACTAATGCTAGAATCGCTAGGCGATAACACCGCGTATGCTAATAAATGACTCAACGCACCTAGCTAAGGGAATAATCCCATCTTGTATGCTTGTATAGAATATGGAAAATAACATGAAAAAATGTGAGAACTCTTACGCCGTATTCCCCGCTCGTGCTAAGGCACAAGCTTGCGTTCAACAATGAAACAATGAATGGATTATAATAATGAAACGGGAAGACTATCAACATAGTCGTTCCGAGTAGAGTATAGCAACATTGAAAGATTATGGGATCGATGGGTCGCCAAGGCGACTCCCGCATGGGGAGTTGCATAATGTGTGAATGAAAGAATGAATGGATAAGTGAATGAATGAACCAACAAATGAAAGAATGAATACGTGAATGAATCAATGAACGAACGGACAAGTGAAAAGAAAGAAAAGAAAGAATGAATAAAAGAAAGAAAAGAAAGAATGAATAAAAGATAAGGAAGAAAGGAATAGTTAGCGACAGGTATGACGGGCACGTGCAACGGGGCATGCTACCCACGCTACACGAACGCCAACCTGGTCGATAACGTATTATAGCTAAGGGTTAGCCTACGGCTCGGAGACAGCCGTTAAGTTAAATAACAAACAAAAAGAAAACGAAATGGTCGAAGACAATCCATTAGTATATGGGAGGTGGGAGATATAAGGGATTTCCAGCAGCACAGTCAAAGTGTGAAGGACGTGTCGATCCGGACGAAAATCAAAAGTATGGCTTACGGGCTGCCTGAGTGCGGGCTTGGCCACCAGGGGACGTAAGGCCGGGTATTTCAAAAGACTATCAGGGTGTACCAAGCCGCACGCCATGATAGGTAAGGAAATTACCAAGGGGAAGACATATCCAAATTGGCTTGTGATGTCGGCGACCGATGCATATAGATTAAGTGGGCTTTGCTGGTGGCAATCCACGTGCAAGTCCTGGCATTAAAATCAAAGTAGTCTAAAGTTAATTGAATGAAGTGTCTTATGAATATGCTTGAAATGTAACACACCAAATGATAATGAGAAATTCATGCAAGTGACTTAGATAACGTGCCTACGACGTGCTAGAATCCGAGGCAGGGACACGCACTTGACATCGAAAAGTTCATATTGAATTGTTGACTAACTTGGTTTACTTTGGACAGGGAAGGCCGGACGGTAAGTATGGGTAAGTCGTGCATGTATTTTCATACGACACTTGAATTTGGCAACACGGGGTAGGTTATGAAATATGTCATGAAACTGATCCTAATGCAAGATTAGAAAGGCAATGAATGATAGACGGTGCACAAAAGTAAATGGAACGTGTTTGGTAATGATAGCATTGTGGGCGAGCTAGCCTCCCCACCAGTGCATAACAATGTACTGATAACCCCACAGTCTGCTTGCAGGATGCAGGAGACATCATCGGGTGTGAAGCTTCCCTCGAACGTGCTAAGGCACGGAGCTATCTCTGGAGCCTTGGAGCGTTGCAAGGAGCTGAAGCACCATATACAGGACATAATGTATCGAAACATCGCCATGAATCATTCCATCTTGTAAGCCACTTGGCACGCCTTTTATGTTTCAGAGAGTGAGAGAGCTTGAGCGATTTGTAATATCGGCCTAGCGCCGCTTGTAAACTTCTTGAATATCAATAAAGAGTTAAATTCGCTTCAATTTGTGTTCATTTACTTTCAGCTGCAAATGGGGACACTCTGTGCGACTCTGTGGCCTAGCTCAAATCGGCCGTTTCTGGACTTAGCCTTGCATGGGCGCAACCTAGGCCCATGCGGCATCACGCCTTAACGAGGACGATCGCTTCTGCAGGAGCGGGGCGTGACAGATTGGTATCAGAGCACGGCTCTACGTCCTTGGACTTCATTTTGATTCTTTCAGTTTTGAAAGCTCGTTTGGAAACAAAAGAAGTGTACGCTCTCTCTCGTGGTACCTTAGGTTGTTCTATACAATAAGTATAATATTTTCAAAAGCTCGTACAAGTACTCGGTTGAACGGGATCGATAGGGAAAGGCCTTTGTGCCGAACCACGACGTACTTGAGTTGGAAGGAACCGATGCTAAGAGTTAGCAAAACGCAAGACGTGCTCGAATAACCTTACGCTGACAATAGCGAACGAATACACGAGACCGAAGTATAGTTCAAACGGAATGGTTATGCACGTAGCCTTTTAGCTAAGTTGTGCCGAGTATCGCGCCCCTAGACTTTATGGTGCAAACGAGTTGCGAGCGAGATTGACTATCACTCGGACAAGAATAAGGGAGACTTAGAACGTATGTTGATAGAGACGCTATTCGACCAACGCTAAAGCGAGCACAAGAGATGGTTCTTAGACTTTGAGGAATGGACGAACGCGTGATTGAATACATCGATTGGGAATCGAATGATCTTTTAAGGATTTGTAGAATGACTTGACTCCGAGTGGTGTATGTGATAGCTTCGAAGAAGGAAAAGAGCGAGTGTCGATGACTAGTCGAATGGCTCGAACTCTGAGTGGTGTATGGACGTTATAGAAATTGTTCGAGCGAGACTAAATGATTTACGAATAGAACGAGTACGTCGGCAAGCGATGATATCGCGCAAGCCTTAGAACGAGTAACGCTTAGTTGGTTTTGACTTCGAGAGTCTCAAACGAGATATCGTTCGGACGAATTAAGAATGCATAGTGCGAATTATGAAACGAATGGAGGTCTTGGTCGAAGAAACATAGAAGATCGTGCATACGATTTTAAAATTTAGTTGAATGGATTGAAACTTGAGTTAAGGTGAATTACTCATGGACGAGATCGGGAATAGCACGGTCGGAAGATAGCGTGCATAGGAAACATTGATATGATGATATGAAAATAACTAAGGAATTGGAATTGATGTTGCTCGATGAAGAGTTAGCACGCGACAATGTGAATTAAGGAAATAAGTTGCACGATTCGGAATTCGTTGTAAATGGAAGATCGTTGGGTTATGTACATCATCGATGGTATTGAGACGTATCAAAGATCGATGTACGATAACTCGAGGGTACTCTGATTCGATGAATGACGATCGTGTTAGAAGTTATTGTTTTAAAGGATGCTATGTTGGAAATAAATGTTTGGAATGAGGAAGGAAAGTGACTTGATTGTTCGGTGATAACCATAATGACAACGATCTTGTCTTGTGCAAGCGCAACTCCAGCCTCGCACATGCGTCACGTCGAATTCGGGACGATCATTCCGCGTGAGCGTTGGCATGGTGATTCATGTCCAGCGGGAATGATCGAACTCGAAATACCTTGACATAGCAATTTTGATTGCTTCAACTTGTGGTTTGAAACGAAAGTAAATTCGAGGATTGTTAGGACTTGCGATTGAAGAATAAGAAAACTTGAGGATTGCGTAGGTCTAATCCGCGTATCGAAAACGAATTAGTCTAGATGCAAGCAAGAGTTACGCCTCGATAAGAATGATTATTCAGCGGGAGCGTTGCATGGTGATTCATGAACCACCATGGATAATCGGACTCGCGTGAGATTGGGGCGCAACGTATTGTCAAAGCTAGACGACCTCATGATCGAATACATGAATTGGTTAGAGTTGGTGATTTGAATAGATTCGAATACGCGCAAACGAATGCATTGATGCGAATAGGTGATCGTGCTCGATGTTTAAAATTTTGAGTGACGCGAGCTTGGGTAGAAATTCCTGTACAAACGAACAAATGGTTTGACCATAGGATTTGGGGCGGGCTTCGTGCAGCAACTTTGCGTGATAAGCTACGGACTTGAGTTGTAACTATGACCTTGTGAGCTGACCTAGCGGATAGGTAGACGACCCTATGCCGAGTGATTGAACCTGTGCGATTGACATTACAGTATCGTCTGGACGGACGATAGACTTTGGGGCAACAAGACTTAGAGCAGGAACGGGAAACTGGGAGTGTGCGTGATTTTGAGTCGGACAAAAAGTACTTAGACTTGGTCGACCCCGCTAAGAAGAAATCATACTGATTTCGTGGACAAGAATGCTTGAGAAGCGATTCGGGCCATCTCGATGACCGAGATAAATAATAGTGAGATGCACGCGAGTTCGGTTTTAAATCAAAGTTAGCAAACGATCGACAAATCGAAACTATCACGAGTAGCTTGTCCGACTTCGCTAGTCGCTAAGCTTGGTTGAAATGTACGTATTCGGGGGACGCCTTGAATGCGTACACGATCCAAACTCAGTGATATGATGAACTCGAATGCAGCTGCAAGTGGGTGTTGTGATGCGCATGAACGAATGAGTGAGTTTGCCTCAGCCTAACGACTCTCATGTTTGAGAATTACAACGCACCTCGTGCGACCGTTTCAGTCCCATAATATGTCGAAATAGCAACCAAGTCGAAGAAATGCGACGATTGAATAAGTGCCATCAACTCTAAAGATGAATAAAAAGTCATTTAATAAAAATCGACCAGACGTACGCGACACGGAACTTAGACGGGTATCGAGTATGGTTCGATGCCATCGAACGATAGAGCCGTTCGATAGTATTGTCTAAGAAATACGACGACACGAGTTAAGGAATGGTAGGATGATCTGCACTCAGGAAGTCTCGAGGACGAGACTTGTTTTGAGTGGTGTATTATGTAATGACCCGCTCCGCCATAGCGGAACGCCGATTCAAACGGCAAGTGCAACGACTCAAACGAGCCATCGACCCAAAGAGTTGGCATCGACCTGAAGAAGAATCGATGCAAGGCTTACATTGGCCCGTCAAGATGAATCCAGACTTAGACTTTCAAAGGTGCGCTCGAAGTATCGCTCGGCCGATGCGAACATCGCTAAGGTGGATGGCTCCGATGAATCCGTCTTTGCTTAGCCTAGACACATAACAATACGGACACTAATACTAGAATCGCTAGGCGATAACACCGCGTATGCTAATAAATGACTCAACGCACCTAGCTAAGGGAATAATCCCATCTTGTATGCTTGTATAGAATATGAAAAAGAACATGGAAAAATGTGAGAACTCTCGCGCCGCATTCCCCGCTCGTGCTAAGGCACAAGCTTGCGTTCAACAATGAAACAATGAATGGATTATAATAATAAAACGGGAAGACTATCAACATAGTCGTTCCGAGTAGAGTATAGCAACATTGAAAGATTATGGGATCGATGGGTCGCCAAGGCGACTCCCGCATGGGGAGTTGCATAATGTGTGAATGAAAGAATGAATGGATAAGTGAATGAATGAACCAACGAATGAAAGAATGAATACGTGAATGAATCAATGAACGAACGGACAAGTAAAAAGAAAGAAAAGAAAGAATGAATAAAAGAAAGAAAAGAAAGAATGAATAAAAGATAAGGAAGAAAGGAATGGTTAGCGACAGGTATGATGGGCACGTACAACGGGGCTCGCTATCCGTGCTGCACAGACGCCAACCTGGTCGATAACGCATTATGGCTAAGGGTTATCCTACGGCTCAGAGACAGCCGTTAAGTTAAATGACAAACAAAAAGAAAATGAAATGGTCGTGGATAATCCATTAGTATACGGGAGGTGGAAGATATAAGGGATTTCCAGCGGCACAGTCAAAGTGTGAAGGACGTGCCAGTCCGGACGGAAATCAAAAGTATGGCTTACGGGCTGCCTGAGTGCGGGCTTGGCCACCAGGGGACGTAAGGTCGGGTATTTGAAAAGACTATCAGGGTGTACCAAGCCGCACGCCATGATAGGTAAGGAAATTACCAAGGGGAAGACATGTCCAAATTGGCTTATGATGCCAGCGACCGATGCATATAGATTAAGTGGGCTTTGCTGGTGGCAATCCACGTACAAGTCCTTACATTGAAATCTCTAAAGTTAATTGAATAAAGTGTCTTATGAATATGCTTGAAATGTAACACACCAAATGATAATGAGAAATTCATGCAAGTGAGTTAGATAACGTGCCTACGACGTGCTAGAATCTGAGGCAGGGACACGCACTTGACATCGAAAAGTTTATATTGAATTGTTGACTAACTTGGTTTACTTTGGACAGGGAAGGCCGGACGGTAAGTATGGGTAAGTCGTGCATGTATTTCCATGCGATACTTGAATTTGACAACACGGGGTAGGTTATGAAATATGTCATAAAATTGATCCTAAGGCAAGATTAGAAAGACAATGAATGATAGACGGTGCACAAAAGTAAATGGAACGTGTTTGGTAATGATAGCATTGTGGGCGAGCTAGCCTCCCCACCAGTGCATAACAATGTACTGATAACCCCACAATCTGCTTGCAAGATGTAGGAGATATCATCGGGTGTGGAGCTTCCCTCGAACGTGCTAAGGCACGGAGCTATCTCTGGAGCCTTGGAGCGTTGCAAGAAGCTGAAGCACCATATACAGCACATAATGTATCAGAACATTGCCATGAATCATTCCATCATGTAAGCCACTTGGCACGCCTTTTATGTTTCAGAGAGAGAGAGCTTGAGCGATTTATAATATCGGCCTAGCGCCGCTTGTAAACTTCTTGAATATCAATAAAGAGTTGAATTCGCTTCAATTTGTGTTCATTTACTTTCAGCTACAAATAGGGACACTCTATGCGACTCTGTGGCCTAGCTCAAATCGGTCGTTTCTGGACTTAGCCTTGTACGGGCGCAACCTAGGACCGTGTGGCATCACGCCTTAGCGAGGACGATCGCTCCTGCGAGAGCGGGGCGTGACAATTGTAAGCCAAGTCTGTATATTGAGTTGTAATCCAATGTATCCAAGTATCAAATGTAAGCTTTGTAGCATTGTTCAGTTGGCTTCCAATGTAAAGTGGGATTTGTTGTAAGCATTGTACTTCAATACAAGTCTTGTACTCTTCTTCAATTATCAATAAAGAGAATAAAGTTCTATATATCTCTGTGTGACTTCAAGTTATCCTTTTATCTCCGCTGCTATAAAGAAATGATATATTTCTATTCAATGAAAAATATTGTCCTCATTAACTTTAATTTATCTGCTTATGCCGCTGCGATGTGTTCCTATTTGAAGATAATCAATTATGTACCATCTTTGCCTTGTACAAGTGCAATACCAGACTTGTACGGCATCACGCCTAGGCGAGGATGATCAATTCTAAGAGATAAAATGTGTGAATAAACGACTCTACGAATCGGGGCGTAACAGCAGTAGCTTTAAGGACCCCCCTTTTTAGCCTATAAACCCCCCCTAAAAACCCCTCTATATATATACTTGTATACCTATATATATACGTATATATACCCATATATATGCATATAAACTCCCTTATATACTCCAAAAATAATCCCCCAATTAGTCCTATGAGTGTGTGTGTGTAGAGTGAGTTTAGAGAGAGTTAGTGAGGGAGTCGGAATTTGGTGAAAGGGGAAAATTGAGTTCCGAGTGTCGGAACGCGTCCAAAATTGGATAAGACTTAGATAATGTGAATTAAATTTTGTGGGTAGGCTCCCGAGTTGAAATCGGGGTTTCGTGTGGGAGTAGGACGATGATATCGCACGATATCATTGAGTATCTCGCGATACTCAAGATAATCGATAAATCGACAACATGAGTCGTAAGATGGACTGGATGTCCACTCTACCTAATGATAGTATAGGCTAGTATCCTACTACCCTAGGAAGCCGGGAGTGAAACTCCTAAGGTAAAGCTACTTGGCCTTAGTATTAGAGTAGACGGATAAATGGGTTAAGTAGGGATAATGCTCAATTCTCAACATTTGAGTTTTATACTTTAAGATATAGTAAAAATTAGGTTATTATGGTTGGTAATGGTTAGGAATAGTGGACTTGGACTAGCTTTGACCTTGGTTGACCACGGTTGACTATTTTGACCAAAAGTCAACCGAAGCCTAAAATTGACCAGAACTTGACCAAACTTGACCAGTTGACCCAAAGTCAACTGTTAGTCAACGTTAGTCAATTTTGACCTAAAATTGACCTAGAGTTGACCTAGGGTTGACCAGAGTTGACCAGTTGACCAAAAGTCAACTATAAGTCAACCGTTGACTTAAATCGACCTAGTTTGATTCCCGTTTGACTTGCATTGACCCAGTTTGACCTAGTTTGACTCAGTATAACTTAATTTCACTTCCAAACCATTATATTGATACAGTATTCCATCTATAGGTCCTCGAGGCACTGTTCTTGGACTCAGTCGATCTATCCATCATATTACAGGCGAGTACATTCTCTGATACTTTTCTAATTTACGATGATTGTTATAATTCATGTAACTAGTATAGATATGCTTGTTCTTGACACATTGGTCACACAGATTGGTATTCATGGATCCCGACATGAGGTGTTATTCCTTGTTATCTTGGTATGTCTTGTGCAAGCCCCTTGTAGTTCTTGTACAATATATGGACGCTGATTCTCGAGGAGACTTGCTCATTTCTCGTAGAATCCTGCGTCATGACGTGTCTTGTTTGGATCCACTCTACCAGTCGGGGACGGGGAGCACTAGTGTAGATGTGTGGTCATTATCCGCCTTGTTTATTCTTGTAGACCTTGAATAATACCAATCCTACACTCCACGTAGGATTGGTGGATCATTAGACCTTGTTCAGACCCAAGCCGGCCACATATCGAAGCTAGTACTCACACACCTAGATAGATGATTCTTGATTCTTGTACATGCCATGATCAGTTTTACTTGCCTTATTCTAGCTCTAGATTTACAGCTTACCATGCCATGATACTCATATGTACATTCTATTATTTCTTGTATATACTCTCTATTTACAGTCTTATAGCTTTTGTCATATCTTGTGAACTGTTGTTAGTTGATTGTACTCATTCCATCCTGACTGGATATGTTGACAAAATATTACAGATGCTGATGAGGAGGATTACAGTACCTACTACGGTCCGGATGACGTAGTGGGCTTAGACTTGGAGACCTTGGTCCAGCAGGGCTTAGCTCCGCCCGACGAGCCTCTAGCTTAGTTTAGTTAGAGTAGATATTTTGGACTGGACCTTGTCTCCAACTTGCTACTTATGTTATGATATTATATTTTGGGATTGTATAACTATATTACTTTGTCTCTCTCTCATTGTTGAGCTGGATATTGCACTTGTGTTTATATCTATCTAGTCTTCGTGCCATGATTTCTTCCTTCTAGATTATGATTGAGTTTATCAGTATTTCATATTATATATATCTCCGTGCGGAGATGACAGGTTATATTATACTGTTGTTGGCTAGTAGACATACAGCATTCTACGCCATTTTTATGGTGTAGTGTAGTGACCCGCTCCACACTAGCGGAACGCCGATTCAAACGACAAGTGCAACGACTCAAACGAGCCGTCGACCCGAAGAGTTGGCATCGACCTGATGAAGAATCGATGTAAGACTTACATTAGCCCGTCAAAGATGAATCCAGACTTAGACTTTCAAAGGCACGCTCGGAGTATCGCTCGGCCGATACGAACATCGCTAAGGTAGGTGGCTCCGATGAACCCGTCTTTGCTTAGCCTAGACACATAACAATACGGACACTATCACTGAAATCGCTAGGCGATAACACCACACATGCTAATAAATGACCCAACGCACCTAGCTAAGGGATTAATCCCATCTTGTATGCTTGTATAGAATATGGAAAGGAACATGAAAAATACGAGAACTCTTGTACCGCGCTCCACGCTCGTGCTAAGGCACAAGCTTACGTTCAAGTCCCTTACGCGTTCAACAACGAAACAATGAATGGTTTACAACAATAAAACGGAAAGACTATCAACATAGTCGTTCCGAGTAGAGTTTAGCAACATTGAAAGACTATGGGACCGATGGGTCGCCAAGGCGACTCCCGTACGGAAAGTTGCATAATGTATAAATGAAAGAATAAACGAATAAACGAGTGAATGAATGAATCAACGAATGGATGAATACGAAAATGAACCAATGAACGAATGGACAAGTGAAAGAAAGAAAAGAAAGAATGAATAAAAGATAAGAAGGAAAGAAATGGTTAGCGACAGGTATGACGGGCACGTACAACGGGGCTCGCTACCCGCACTGCACGGACGCCAACCTGGTCGATAACGCATTGTGGCTAAGGGTTAGCCTATGACGATAAAATACGAAATGGTCGTGGACGGACCCGTGCACGGGTGATACGGACTCCGCGGCATGATCAAAGGGAGGATCGTGGCCGGCTTAGGCGGACCAAGTCGAGGCTTACGAGCATGTCTGGGTGCGGACTTGGCCACCCGGGGGACGTAAGTGCTGAGGTATTTCAAGAGACTAACGGGATGTGTGCCAGTCCTCACCCTACGCTAAGTTGAGAAATACCACGGTTGGAAGTGTCCAAAATGGCTTGTGATGCCAGCGACCGGTACATATAGATTTAAGTGGACTTTGCTGGTAGCAATCCACGTGCAAGTTCTTGCATTGAAATCCAAGTAGTCTAAGTTAACTGTACAAAGCACCTTCTGAATAGGCTTGAATATAACACACAAAACGATCAAGAGCACTTCGAGCAAACGAGTTAGAAAATGTGCCTACGACATGCTAGAACCCGAGGCAAGGACACGCACTTTACATTGAATGCTTTCATGAACTACGTTAAGTTATTTCATATGAATTGTTGACTAACTTGGTTTACGTTGGACAGAAAAGGCCAGACGGTAAGTATGGGTAAGTCGTGCATGTATTTCCATGCGACACTTGAATTTGGTAACACGGGATAGGTTATGACATATGCCATAAAATTGATCCTAAGACAAGATTAGAAAGACAATGAATGATAGAGATGCACAAAAGTGAATGGAACGTGTCTAGTAATGATAGCATTGTGGGCGAGCTAGCCTCCCCACCAGTGCATAACAATGTACTGATAACTCCACAGTCTGCTTGCAGGATACAGGAGACGCCGGCGGGTGCGGAGCTTCCATCGAACGTGTTAAGGCACGGAGCCAACATCCGGGGCCTTGGGACGTTACAAGAAGCTGAAGCACCCTATACAGGACATAATGTATCGGAACATCGCCATGAATCATTCCATCTTGTAAGCCACTTGGCACGCTTTTTATATTTCAGAGAGAGAGAGCTTGAGCGATTTGTAATATCGGCCTAGCGCCGCTTGTAAACTTCTTGAACAACAATAAAGAGTTGAATTTGCTTCAATTTGTGTTCATTTACTTTCCGCTGTAAATAGGGACACTCTGTGCGACTCTGTGGCCTAGCTCAAATCGATCGTTTCTGGACTTAGCCTTGCACGGGCGCAACCTAGGACCGTGTGGCATCACGCCTTAGCGAGGACGATCGCTCCTACGGGAGCGGGGCGTGACAGATTGGTATCAGAGCACGGCTTTACGTCCTTGGACTTCATTTCGATTTTCTCAGTTTTGAAAGCTCGTTGAAGCAAAAGAAGGATACGCTCTCTCTCGTTGTGCCTTGGGATGTTCCATACAATAAGTCTAATATTTTCAAAAGCTCGTACAAGTACTCGGTTGAAGGGATCGATAGGCGAAGGCCTTTGTGCCGAACCATGACGTACTTGAGTTGGGAAGAACCGATGCTAAGAGTTAGGAAACGCTAAGACTTGCTTGAATAACCTTACGCTGACAATAGCGAACGAGTACACGAAACCGAAGTATAGTTCGAATGGAATGGTTATGCACGCAGCCTTTTGGCTGAGTTGTGCCGAGTATCGCGCACTTAGACTTTATGGTGCAAACGAGTTGCGAGGGAGATTGACTATCGCTCGGATGAGAATAAGGGAGGATTAGAACGTATGTTGATAGAGACGCTACTTGACCGGCGCTAAAGCGAACACGAGGAAATGGTTCTTAGTTTTTTGAAGAATGAGCGAACGCGCAATTGGACATGTCGATCAGGAGTCGAATAACCTTTCGAGGATTTATAGAATGACTTGACTCCGAGTGGTGTATGTGATAGCTTCGAAGAAGAATAAGAGTGGGCGTCGACGACTAGTCGAGTGGCTCGAACCCTGAGTTGTGTATGGACGTTATAGAAAATCGTTCGAGACTAAAGGATTTACGGATAGAACGAGTATGTCGGCGAGGCGATGCGATCGCGCAAAGCCTTAGAACGTGTCACGCTTAGTTGGCCGTGACTTCAAAACTCCCGAACGAGATATCGCCGGACAACTTGTCAATGGGCAACGCGAATTAGAAAATAGTTCGGAACGATGAATGGAAATGAATGGTCTTGATCGAGGAAACTTAGAGGATTGCGCGTACGATTTCGGATTGATTCAAATGAATTGTGACTTGAGTTTGAACAACGATCTTGAAAACTAGCTTGAGGAATAGCAGTTGAACTTGATCTTGAATATTAAATGAAATTATGGAATATCCAACTCGGACAACAGCATCAACGCACGATTCGAAATCGATTGCAAAGGATGATCGTCAGGTTACGCATATCGTCGATGGTATTGAGACGTATCAAAGATCGATATGCAATAACTCGAGGGTACTCTGACTCGGCGAATGACGATCGTGCAAATGCCATTGTTCCGTTGGATGCTATACTTGGGATATAAAAAATGTGTCGAGGAAAAGATAGACTTGGCTCGAGGATTTTCTAGTTGAATGCATGACCGTCAGACTGTCAAATTGATTTGGATTGGATAAAAAAAATGAGAATGCTTGGATTTGCTTCGTTGACAACCACAACGTTGACGTTCTTGTCTTATGCGAGCGCAACTCCAGCCTCGCACATGCGTCGCACCGGGTTAGGACGATCACTCCGCGTGACCGCTGATATGGTGATTCATACATTGGGAGTGATTGAACTTGGATGGCGTGGCAATTTGATTGATTCGACTTGTGGTTTGATGCGAAGGTAAACTCGAGAATGAATCAGTGTGTTTGATGATTGAACTTGAGGATTGAGTAGGTCCAAATCCGCGTATCGAATGAGTTAGTCTAAACTCAAACAAGAGTTACGCCCCGATGAGAATGATTATTCCGCGGGAGCGTTGTATGGTGATTCATGAACCACCGTGGATGATCAAACTCGCGTGAGATTGGGACGCAATGTATTGTCGAGCTGGATGACCTCGTGATCGAATACATGAATTGGTTAGAATGGATATGTGAAGTAGATCGATTGGGTGATTTGAATGAATTCGAATACGCGCAATGAAAACATTGATACGAATAGGTGATCGTGCTCGATGTTTAGAAATCTGAGTGACGCGAGCTTGGGTTGAAACTCCCGTACCAGCGAACAAATAGTTTGACCATAGGATTTGGGGCGAGCGTCGTGCAACGACCTTGCACGATGAGCAATGGACTTGACGTGTAACTATAACCTTGTGAGATGACCTAGTAGATAGACGGACGACCCTATGCCGAGTGATTGAACCTATGCGATGGCATTTACAGTATCGTCCGGACGGACGATAGACTTGGGGAAACGAGACTTAGAGTAGGACGAGGAAATAGGGAGTGTGCGTGAACGACGATGAGATTGGCCCCAAACGAAGGGAATGATAGGAACAGATGATGCGTAAGTAAAGTTGGAATAACGAATTGAATCATTGGTCGGAAGACGTACTCGGTGATAGTGCGATACTTGATCTCGAATCGGACGGGAATTACTTAGACTTGGTCGACTCTGCTAAGAAGAAATCATATTGATTTCGTTGGCAAGAGCGCTTGAGAAGCGAATCGAATCATCTCGAGGACCGAGATAAACGATATGTGATACACACATGAGTTCGGTTTTAAATCGAAGTTAGCAAAACGATCGGCAAATCAAAACTATCACGAGTAGCTTGTCTGACTTCGCTAGTCGCTAAGCTTGGTTGAAATGTACGTATTCGGGGGACGCCTTGAATGTGTGCACGATCCAAACTTAGCGATATGATGAACTCGAATGCAGCTGCAAGTGGGTGTTGAGATGCGCATGAACGAATGAGTTAGTTTGCCTCAGCCTACGACTCTCGTCTTTGAGAATTTCAACGCACCTCGTACGACCGTTTCAGTCCTATGATGCGTCGAAGTAGCAACCAAGTAGAAGGAAACACGACAATTGAATAAGAACCATCAACTCTAAAATGAATGAAAAGCCATTCAATAAAAATCGACCAAACGTATGCACACAGAACTTGGAAAGGTATCAGTTCGGTGCCATAGAACGATAGAGTCGTTCGATAGGGATTGCCTAAGAAATACGACGACGCGAGTTAAAGAATGGTAGGATGACCATCACTCAGGAAGTCTCGAGGATGAGACTTGTTTTGAGTGGTGTATTATGTAGTGACCCGCTCCGCCCTAGCGGAACGCCGATTCAAACGGCAAGTGCAACGACTCAAATGAGCCGTCGACCCGAAGAGTTGGCATCGACCTGATGAAGAATCGATGCAAGACTTACATTGGCTCGTCAAAGATGAATCCAGACTTAGACTTTCAAAGGCGCGCTCGGAGTATCGCTCGGCCGATGCGAACATCGCTAAGGTAGGTGGCTCCGATGAACCCGTCTTTGCTTAGCCTAGACACATAACAATACGGACACTATCACTGAAATCGCTAGGCGATAACACCGCGCATGCTAATAAATGACCCAACGCACGTAGCTAAGGGATTAATCTCATCTTGTATGCTTATATAGAATATGGAAAGGAACATAGAAAATACGAGAACTCTCGCACCGCGCTCCACGCTCGTGCTAAGGCACAAGCTTACGTTCAAGTCCCTTACGCGTTCAACAATAAAACAATGAATGGTTTACAACAATGAAACGGAAAGACTATCAACATAGTCGTTCCGAGTAGAGTTTAGCAACATTGAAAGACTATGGGACCGATGGGTCGCCAAGGCGACTCCCGTACGGGAAGTTGCATAATGTATAAATAAAAGAATGAACGAATAAACGAGTGAATGAATGAATCAACGAATGGATGAATACAAAAATGAACCAATGAACGAATGGACAAGTGAAAGAAAGTAAAGAAAGAATGAATAAAAGATAAGGCACGTACAACGGAGCTCGCTACCCGCACTACACGGACGCCAACCTGGTCGATAACGTATTATGGCTAAAGGTTAGCCTATGACAATAAAATACGAAATGGTCGTGGATGGACCCGTGCACGGGTGATATGGACTTCGCGGCATGATCAAAGGGAGGATCGTGGCCGGCCTAGGCGGACCAAGTCGAGGCTTACGGGCATGCCTGGGTGCGGACTTGGCCACCCGGGGGACGTAAGTGCTGAGGTATTTCAAGAGACTAACGGGGTATGTGCCAGTCCTCACCCTACGCTAAGTTGAGAAATACCACGGTTGGAAGTGTCCAAAATGGCTTGTGATGCCAGCAACCGGTGCATATAGATTTAAGTGGGCTTTGCTGGTGGTAATCCACGTGCAAGTCCTTACATTAAAATCAAAGTAGTCTAAGTTAACTGTACAAAGCACCTTCTGAATAGGCTTGAATATAACAAACAAAACGATCAAGAGTACTTCGAGCAAACGAGTTAGAAAACATGCCTACGACATGCTAGAACCCGAGGCAAGGACACGCACTTTACATTGAATGCTTTCATGAACTACGTTAAGTTATTTCATATGAATTGTTGACTAACTTGGTTTATGTTGGACAGGGAAGGCCGGACGGTAAGTATGGGTAAGTCGTGCATGTATTTCCACGCGACACTTGAATTTGGCAACACGGGATAGGTTATGACATATGCCATGAAATTGATCCTAAGGCAAGATTAGAAAGACAATGAATGATAGAGATGCACAAAAGTGAATGGAACGTGTCTGGTAATGATTTCATTGTGGGCGAGCTAGCCTCCCCACCAGTGTATAATAATGTACTGATAACCCCATTGTCTGCTTGCAGGATGCAGGAGACGCCGGCGGGTACGGAGCTTCCATCGAACATGTTAAGGCGCGGAGCCAACATCCGGGGCCTTGGGACGTTGCAAGAAGCTGAAGCACCATATACAGAACATAATGTATCAGAACATCGCCATAAATTATTCCATCTTGTAAGCCACTTGGCACGCCTTTTATATTCCAAAGAGAGAGAGAGAGAGAGAGCTTGAGCGATTTGTAATATCGGCCTAGCGCCGCTTGTAAACTTCTTGAACATCAATAAAGAGTTGAATTTGCTTCAATTTGTGTTCATTTACTTTCCGCTGTAAATGAGGACACTCTGTGCGACTCTGTGGCCTAGCTCAAATCGGCCGTTTCTGGACTTAGCCTTGCACGGGCGCAACCTAGGCCCGTGCGGCATCACGCCTTAGCGAGGACGATCGCTCCTACGGGAGCGGGGCGTGACATGTAGGCTTGGCGTTGTCACGCACTTGTGCCCCTACCTAGGGTACGGGTCGTGACAGGTGCTACTTGTTGGATCGTCTACGTTGACGACCTTATTTTCACCGGCTCAAATCTTAGACATGTGGAGGAGTTCAAGTAGCAGATGAAAGGTGAGTTTGAGATGAGAGACCTCGGCAACCTCACCTACTACCTTGGCATAGAAGTGCAGCAAGGTACCAATGAAGTCAAGTTGAAGCAAATAGCCTCCGCCAAGAAGATCCTCGAGCAGACCGGGTTGTTGGAGTGCAATGCAAGCAAAACACCCATGGAAGCAAAGCTGAAACTCACTAAGTCAGATACAAGCCCAAAGGTGGATGCAACACACTACCGGAGTATTGTCGGAAGCCTTTGATACTTGACGTACACCCGGCCCGACATCGCATACTCCGTTGGCGTGGTTAGCCGCTTCATAGAGGCACCAACGCAGACTCATTACGCTGCCGTCAAGCGGATACTGCGATATGTGAAGGGCACACTACATTATGGCCTTGAATTTGTCAGAGGACAAGGAAAGGAGCAGCTTCAAGGCTATTGTGATTGCGACTTGGCCGGAGATCTGGACGACCGCAAGAGTACCACTAAAATCATCTTCTACTTCTGTAAATGTCCGATCACTTGGACTTCACAGAAACAAAAGATCGTGACATTGTATTCATGTGAGGCGGAGTATATGGCGGCATCGGCAGCAGCTTGTCAAGCTATTTGGCTGAATCGCATGGTGCAGATGGCGACAGGGAGTGCAAATTGCTCATCAAAGCTACTAGTGGACAACAAGTCTGCAATTGCACTAGTGAATAACCCTGTTTTTCATGATAGGAACAAGCATATAGAAGCACGCTATCATTTTATCAGGGATTGTGTCGAGAAAGGGCAGATTGATGTGGAGTATGTAAGCAGCAAAGAACAAGTTGCAGATATCCTGACAAAGGCTCTGAACCGATCCATGTTTGAAGAGCATCGTAGGAACATTGGAGTCAAGGATCTCTGAGAGTGAAGTCCAGATTAGGGGGGAGTATGTGAGTAATAATCAGGACAATCGAATTAGTCCTTAGTCATTCCTTCACCATAGGAGTGGGACCCTTTAGAATAGGTCCAAAAGACATGCACATCCACATGGATGTAGGCTTAGATCCTTGATTGTAGCTCACATGAGCATGTTAGTTACTCTTCTTCGTGTATAAAAGCACCAGCCTAGTTGTAGTTTTTCACTTGCATTGAATACAAACATTTTCTTTCTCCTTTGTCTTCAAGAGTGTCTTCTCCTCTTCGTATCACAAAGACATAATTGTTTGTGTGATCCCCTTAGAAGCCAACAATGACTACGTCACCTGGACAAATCTCAATCTCTATAACTCAGATAACATTACAAGATTGACAAAAACTAATGTTGAACCCTTTGCCCTAATAGGTTCAACCCCCTCACCACACTCAAGAAGAAAAGAAAGATTACAATTGAAATCACTCACATATCCGTATCAATCTCCCTAACCGAAGTTGACGACCCCTCGATTAAATCTCTTCTTCCTTCTGACTTGGATGGAGAAGTCCTAAGAGCAAAGTGCGAAACTTTCTCTTAGATTTTCTGTGGACGAGCACCTCGAATCTCCACTTTTGTGCTGTGATTTGTGACTCCACCCTCACCCCATATATATAGGATGAGAAAACATATTTTAGGTCATAATAGGATTTCTTAAATAGGAAGCCCTCAAATAAGAATCCTACTACACCTAAAATAGTCCATCAACATTCTATTTTAGATTATTATAGGATCTCTTAAATAGGAAACACCCTCAAATAAGAATCATATTATATCTAAAATAGCCCAGCACTAATTATGGACATCCAAATCAAATATTTAATCAGATTTGGACTCCATAAATATGCTATTACCAAATTCAGATTGGACTCCAACACTTTATAATTTACAAATGATGGTTCCAATTAAATGAACCTGATAGATTTCCAGGTTATATGCTTGTCACGAGTACTTGCCTCTGTCGAATGTAGTATAGCGTGGTGTCCGCTATTGTTGCCAAGGTGCTAAGTATTTAAAGTTATTCCATGGTGAATCTGTGAAAGTAAAGATAAAGGTTCGGTTATAAGTATTTAAAGTTATTCCATGGTTAAGAAAATAAATGAAACTACTCAATTGCAAAGGTCAAGCTAGCGCTTGTTTTAACTAGCATGATGAACTATGAAAGGTTTAATTTCCAGTATGGTGCATATTTGGTAACATTTGTTGTTGTAACCGGTAATATTTGTTAAAATTTAAGTGCTATTACGAATTTGCTGGTTGCAAGTGATACTGTTGCTAGCAAAGACGTGATTGCAAGCCAAACGATAATAATATGTGGTGGTACCCATGGATAACTTAAACAAAGTGACTACTTGCAGGATGAGTAATGTACAAAAAATGGTGCAATCAAAGGCAGGCTCCATGAGACTTGGGATCCACTATGGTATGATTAGATGAGACTCTGACCAGTCTCCTTAACTCCATACTCATCTATGTGAGATATCATCACAGAAGAGAAGAAGAAAAAAACAAGGATAATGCGCGCTAAGTCCCAAGAGTCAAGTCCCAACCACCAAGCAAACCTTTCGTCAACCGTGAGGCCACGTACTAGCTTATCAAATGAGGTTAGATGGGCCAACTCCCACATGCCTCTTGCTATTATGAGCTTATATATATCGGAATTTATCGTATTGGCACGATGGAGCAGTAGATGACATACGTACACTGGACATGTTTGGTATACAAAAACTGGTCAACTTGAAGTTTATATGAATTAGGAGCGAAATCAATAAAATTATATGCTTGGTTGGACTCTAAATTTGGATTTAGAAAGTGGGTCTTTACAAATCTAAAATCAGGATTTGGAGGCTATCCGACATCCTCCTCTCCTATCCGAATTTGGGAGGAAAAAAGTTGGATTTAATTTTCTTTTCAATAATTTTGTTGTTCTATTAAATATTAATTAGTAAACACTAATCAATAATTAATTAACTAATAACTTAATTAATATTTAGTTAATATTTTATCCATATAAATTTTATTCTTAACTAATATAAATAATCAAAATAAATCCATTATGATATTTAGATAATATAAATAAAAAAATATTAATAAAAAAATATTTATATATATAATACTGGTAGATAATTATAAATTTAACTACATAATGAATTAGTATGTACTATTATATTATTATACAATTAGAATAGTTAATTAAAATAAAAATATTAATTAATATTTAAATTAATTTTAAGTTATAATTAACTAATAAAATTTTTTTCATATTAATAATAAGTACTTAGTAATTATGATTACTAGCTAACCATACTATTTTGTTAATTAGATATAGGTAATGACTACTTTAAGATTATTAAAAATATACAATTATAATCATGAGTATACCATAATATTAGGTAATTAATATTTTTATATAAGTATAATATTTAATTAGTTAACCATAATATTTTGCTAATATCAAATGTTTATATTATTAGTTAACTATAATATTTCTTCTTGTATCCAAACACATAATTTGGATTATGTGACTGTCAACTTCCAATTCGAAATTCCTAATTTACAAAACAATTTTTGGTTCAAAATCTGAAACAATAAGTTCAGGATTTGGACCAAAATTCAAATATAAATTTTAAATCCAAATTTATTTTCTATTACCAAACAGGCCCTAAGCCTGCTTGGTAAGTAAGAATTGGAATGAGTTTCCTTATTTCAACTGGAAGTAGTCTAACTTTATACATATATATTGTTTGGTTAGGGTGGTAATTGAATGGGAAAAGTCTTTGATTTACAAGAAAAATTTCATGTCCAGTGTTGTCAGGAAACAGTTTCTGCTACTCACATCCATTTGTTTTTCTTTTGGATGTGGGCTGTGGGGAGCTCAAAGTGGCTTAACTTGCTAAAATTGAGTTGTTGTATTGTTTCTATTAATTGTTTACATAATTAACATTATAAACTATAAATAACAATCAATTGATTATTAGACATGAATTAATAAGATAATGTATTTTTTTTGTTAATAATATTCTTTTGTTAATACTATGATCTTATGAGAAGTCCTAAAAAGTTTGAATATGTTCATACTTTCTAGATTTGGACTAAATTTATATAAATTATCTAATTATTTGTAACAATCAGTGGTCCGCGCTACCACGTGTCCCTGGACGGATCATTTTATCGTGTAATAATTATCTTATTTTTGGATTTACAAACTAGAATTGTCCGATGACAAGGCCTAAAAAATTGGATGTGTCCATACTTTCGATATATTTGTAACAATTAGGAGTTCCAATAGGGTTGTGATTAAATGGAAGATTCTATAGTTTTAAGGCCTAAAAGTTTGCATGTATATGTGCTTTCAATATATTTGTAACAATCAAGAGTTTCCGATAGGGTTGTGATTAACTCGGAGATTCTAGTTTTATTTAACAATCTAGTTGATCAATTTAGCATGCAAATCCAAAAATAAGATAATTATTATAGTTGTCGATTCAAATTTATTTGGACTAGTATAAATGCAAGTACATTGTACATATTTTAGATTTTAGATGCATATTAAATTTTTTAACAACTATGCTAATACATTTTTCTTCCATAATTAATGGATGCATTTATTTAATACATTTAAATGAATGAATGATGCTAATGAAAAAACTTACATTTTTTCTACCGGCACATGCAGTGCTTAAAATTTGTTGACAGCTTTAACTTGGGTAATTAATGAATGCATTCATTTAATTCTTGTAAATGAATGAATGATGTTAAGAAGCTTTAATAGCTTTACCTAGATAACTCTTCTAACTTTAATCTAGCACTTTAATTAGTAAATATACTGAAGGATGTTTTTGGAAAAAAAAATTTTACGATGAAGCCTACTTTTAGTATAATAGATTAGTCTATTATTAATAATTAATTGGTAAATAAACTAACTAATTACTATTTTAAATAATTTATTAATTTTATTATATAATTAGATAATTAATTAATTAAACTAATTATCATCATTTATATTATTATAATATATTCTTTAACTTTTGTCCTTTCTTATCCTAACCTAACATATTTGTTTTTACTATAGAAACAAAAAAAAGTAGATAAAATTTTGATACACTTTCTACTTTTAGAAGTACAAATCTAAATATTCTTCAAAAAATGAATGATTTACCAAACAGGAGCAAATTCAAGAAGTGCAAACCCAAAAGTAACTGAGAAGTGGTGAGCAATTGAATTATTGGCATGAGGGGATGGGCGCACATGCAGAAAGGACACAAAGCGTAGGGCACACCTGAAAATTGTCAGTTGTATGGACCTTTAGCATGATGTACAAATGTACAATAATGGAGGGGGTCCGACCATGAACTACTTACTACTGGTCCAGGTGTGTGATCCCCAATATTCTCATGCATACGTACGTACATAGCTCTCCAACTCCTAACCACCAACAAAGAGTGGTAGTACCCACCCCATAACAATTGCTCCCAGGTGGCCAAGAAGAAGAAGACAGACGCTCCCCACACTGTTCACTACTGTCATGATTATGAGCCCTCCAATAGTCTTTTGAAGGTTATGCATCTATATAAAATAATCTTTTAAAAATATGTTTGAATTAACCCCAACGATTAGGGTTGGCAATAGGGCGGGTAGGGGTCGGGGACCATATCCCCCATCCCTATTTTCGAGTAGTGTTTAAATTTCCATCTCCGTCCTCATTTTCCGTCGGATTTTATTTTTTACCCCCATCCTCATCCCCGTTAAATAGTGCATTCTCCGTCCCCATCCCCGTCCCCGTCCCGTTAGCACTCTCGGGGCCGAATTTTCTCATCTTCGTCTCTCGTTCGATTAACAAATTTTCATGTACATTATTGTATAAGTTTAAAAAATTATTTTCATTCAAAAAAACTACATGGCATATTAATAATGGTTTTCATAAAATAAATATATATATTACTAGTTAGATCAAGAGAACATACCATTTCCAAAGGGTTGCACATATGGATATGGATATAAGTAATGGGGATCGGAGATTTATCGGGGAGGGGAGTACTATACCCATACCTGTCCCCGAATCCGAACGGAAATTTTTTTAATCTCCATCCCCGTCCCCATCCCCGTTTTTAAATTCCCAAATCCGTCCCCATCAGATAAAAAAAAAAATCGGGTCCCCGTCGAATTCGGGAGGATATTGCCATCCCTACCAACGATCGAGCGTTATCTTCATCTATTTGGATCTGATTGGATTAAGTACTTTATGTATTTGGAGCAACCGTCCTAATCCGACGACATGATTGCAAATGAGAAGAATAATAGTCTCATCTCAGGAAAAACAATTATGAGATCCACCCTTAGGTCTCGTTTGGTTCAAGGAAAGGAAAGTCTTTAATTTCTTTTTCTTTGACATCCAATATATATAGGAGAAAAAAAAAGACTTTCTTAGCAAGGTCCTAATTATGGGAACCAAACTTGTCTTAGGAAAATCATTTGTTTTTGTCATGTTCGGCCCTAACCTAGAACATTAAGCAACCTTAAACATCAAAAAATTATATATATATATATATATATATATATATATATATATATATATATATATATATATTTTTGGAAGAAAGTAATTCCATTGATAATATATATATATATATATATATATATATATATATATATATATATATATATATATATATATATATATATATATAATACTTGCGTAGTAAAGTTGAACTTTTTATGTAGAAGTATATAGATTCAATGTCCATTTCTTTGGATTATATATACTAGTATATGTGCACGTGCGTTGTACATATTTTATGCTGCTTGGAAAGAGCAAATAATAGTAGTATATTAATATTAGGAAGAATAAAAGTCATCAATATAAATATTCTAAACTTATTATTAATTGTCATTACTATATTAATTTATACATGCATTTAAGACTATCTAGAAAGACCAAATGACACATTTCATAATTACCTAGTTACCTCTATTAACTTTAAGTAATCTTTTTAATTAGTAAATATAAGTAAGGATATTTTTGAAAAGAAAACTTCCACGGTGAAGTCTAACTTTGGCATTATATAGTAGTATAGATTATATTATTTTATACATGCATATAAGACTATTTAGAAAGACCAAAAGATACCCCTGATAGTTACCTAGTTACCTCTATTAACTTTAAGTAATATTTTTAATTAGTAAATATAAGTAAGGATATTTTTGAAAATAAAACTTCTACGGTGAAGCCTAATTTTTTGTATTATATAGTAGTATAGAAATATAAGTAAGGTTATTTTTGGAAAAAAAAATTCACGGTGAAGCCTAACTTTTGGCATTATATAGTAGTATAGATATATATATGCATGTAAGACTATTTAGAAAGACCAAAAGACACCTCTCATAATTACCTAGTTACCTCTATTAATTTAAGTAATCTTTTTAATTAGTAAATATAAGTAAGGATATTTTTGGAAAGAAAACTTCCACGGTGAAGCCTAACTTTTGACATTATATAGTAATATCGAAATATGAGTATTTTTGGAAAAAAAAAAATTCACGGTGAAGCCTAACTTTGGCATTATATAGTAGTATAGATTAGTAAATATAAGTAAGGGTATTTTTGGAAAGAAAACTTTCACGGTGAAGCCTAACTTTTGGCATTATATAGTAGTACAGAAATATAAGTAAGGTTATTTTTGGGGAAAAAAAATTCTACAGTAAAGCCTAACTTTTGACATTATATAGTAATATAGATATACATGCATGTAAGACTATTTAGAAAGACCAAAAGACACCTCTCATAATTACCTAGTTACCTCTTTTAACTTTAGGTAATCTTTTTAATTAGTAAATACAAGAGCATCTCCAACCCTATTGTGAGTTTAGAAAAATGGTTGCCACATAGGAATTAATGACAAGTTTTTTTTTTAAAAGTACTTCTCCAATGCAATTGTGAAATAAAGTATGGAGTTAACATGGCAAGGACAATGTGAAGTTATTGTTTAGATCTAGACAATGCACTTCAAAATGCTTTATGTCAACATCATCAATTATGAATAAAAATATTTATAAAAAAAAGAAGAATAATAGTATAAGTTGTCTTAGAAGTTGTAGAAAAATATTTTGTATGGTATCCTCAATACTTTTACATTGGAGAAAACTTTCCAAACTCATTATCTTTTGTGAATATAATTTTGTCACCTATACAAGACATTGTCTTGTGTCCCATGTCACATAAGACTCACAACACAAAACACGACAATAGTGTTGGAGATGCTTTAAGTAAGAATATTTTTGGAAAATAACTTCCACAATGAAGCTTAGTTTTTGGTATTGTATAATAGTGTGTGTATGTGTGTATATATATATATTTCAAAATATTAATTTTATTGAAATAGAAACTGGAAAGCATGCTGTTACAAAATGAGCATCCGCCCACTACTCAAAAGCAAGCCCAAGTGGCTGCCAAAACAAAATGAGTATACCCACCCAAAAGACACCCCAACAGCAAAAAAAAGTAAAAGACCAAAAACGACAACAGGAAAACTAAGCAGAACTAGTCTCCAACCTCCAAACTTTCTCCTTCTATCGACTGACTTCGAAACTCAATTGTTGCTTCGAAAAAGAATAATCCTCATACCTATGTTTATTTCTATTCTTCCAAATTGTTGCCGCCTCCACTCTAGCCTCCTCTCTCCTATTCGAAAGCCACCAGAAATCGATACGAGCTTTAATATCCTTTCCTCCGTTCTCCACCTTCTATTTCTTGTCTAGGTCGTTCCAGAGTTCCGTGGCGTCCTCCCCCTCAGCCAGGATGTGGCTCAGAGTATCCTCTACCCCATTCACACAACAATGACAGCATGATGCAATGCAAAAACCCATGCTTTTGAGAATGTCATTGTCACGCCCCGCTCCCGTAGGAGCGATCGTCCTCGCTAAGGCGTGATGCCGCACGAGCCTAAGTTGCGCCCGTGCAAGGCCAAGTCCAGAAACGGCCGATTTGAGTTCTAGGCCACAGAGTCGCACAGAGTGTCCCCATTTGCAGCGGAATATAAATGAACACAATTGAAGCGAAACCAAATTCTTTATTGATATTCAACAAGTTTACAAGCGGCGCTAGGCCGATATTACAATTCGCTCAAGCTCTCTCTCTCTGAAGCATAAAAGGCGTGCCAAGTGGCTTACAAGATGGAATGATTCATGGCGATGTTCCGATACATTATGTCCTGTATATGGTGCTCCAGCTCCTTGCAACGCTCCAAGGCCCAGAGATAGCTCCGCGCCTTAGCACGTTCGATTGAAGCTCCGCACCCGCCGGCGTCTCCTGCATCCTGCAAGTAGACTGTGGGGTTATCAGTACATTGTTATGCACTGGTGGGGAGACTAGCTCACCCATAATCACTATCATTACCGAACACGTTCCATTTACTTGTGTGCATCTCTATCATTCATTGCCTTTCTAATCTTGCCTTAGGGTCATTTACATGGCATATAATATAACCTATTTCGTGTTACCGATTTCAAGTGTCGCATGGAAATACATGCACAACTTACCCATACTTACCGTCCGGCCTTCCCTGTTCAGAGCAAACCAAGTTAGACAACAGTTCATGTGTAATAACATAACGTAGACGCATTCTTTAACTCATTTGTACTCATTATCATTTTGGAGTGGCACATTTCAAGTCATTCAGTAGGCACTTGTTCATTGAACTTTTAACTTAGACTACTCTGATTTCAATGCAAGGACTTGCACGTGGATTGCCACCAGCAAAGCCCACTTAATCTATATGCATCGGTCGCTGGCACCACAAGCCATCCTGGACTTTCTCCTTGGTATTTTCGCACCTATCATGGCGTGCGGCTGGTACACCCTGATAGTCTCTTGAAAAATACCCCGCACTTACGTCTCCTGGGGCCAAGCCTCCCCCAGTTAAGCCCGTAAGCCCCTTTTGGATCCGCCTAGGCCGGCATATCCCCCCTTTGATCATGCCGCGGAATCCCCTTTCACGGTCACAGCATACGCCACCCCTCGCTCGTGCCGTTGTCCACGACCATTTCGTATTTTATTATCATTTTAACTTAATGGCTGTCTTTGAGCCTTAGGCTAACCCTTAGCCTTCTTACGTTATCGACCAGGTTGGCGTCCGTGCAGCGCGGGTAGCGAGCCCCGATGCACGTGCCCGTCACACCTGTCGCTAATCCTCTTTCTTTTCTTATCTTTTCAAGTTTCCTTTCCTTTCCTTTCTTTCTTTCACTTGTTCATTAGTTCATCGATTCATTCACGTATTCATTTGTTGATTCACTTATTCGTTTGTTCTTTCATTTATACATTACACGACTCCTCGTATGGGAGTCGCCTTGGCGACCCATCGGTCCCATAGCCTTTCAATGTTGCTATAATCTACACGGTACGACTATATTGATAGTCTTTCCGTTTCATTGTTGTAACCCATTCATTGTTTGATTGTTTGGACGTATAGGGAGCATCAACGTAGGCTTGTGCCGTAGCACGAGCATGGAGCGCGGGCGAGAGTTCTCGTATTTTCCATGTTACTTTCCATATTCTATACAAGCATACAAGTTGGGATTATTCCCTTAGCTAGGTGCGTTGGGTCATTTATTAGCATGCAAGATGTTATCGCCTAGCGATTCTCGTGTTTGTGTCCGCATTATTGTGTGCATAGGCTAAGCAAAGACGGGTTCATCGGAGCCACCCACCTTAGCGATGTTCGCATCGGCCGAGCGATCCTCCGAGCGCGCCTTTGAAAGTCTAAGTCTGGATTCATCCTGTCGGGCCAATGTAAGCCTTGCATCGATTCGCATCGATACTTCATCGGGACGAAGCAACTCTTCGGGTCGACGGCTCGTTTGAGTCGTTGCACTTGCCGTTTGGAATCGACGTTCCGCTAGGACGGAGCGGGTCACTACATAATACACCACTCAAGGCAAGTCTCGTCCTCGAGACTTCCTGAGTGCAGGTCATCCTACCATTCCTTAACTCGAACCGTGTATATACCTTAGACAATTTCCTATGCATCGTCGTTCGATGGCATCGAACGACACTCGGTTTCTTTCTAAGTTCCGTGTCGTATACGTTTTGGTCGATTTTTATTGAATAGCTTCTCGTTCATTTTAGACTTGATGTTATCTTTCCAATTCAAGCGTTTCTTCGTATTGGTTTCTATTTCTTCGTGTCATGGGACTGGAGTGGTTGCACAAGGCACGCTGGATTTTGCCAAATGCGTGGGTCGTAATTAAGGCAACTTACTTTCGTTTACCTCAATTATCGGGATCACTCGATTCGCTTCTCAAGCGTTTTCGTCTATGAAATCATTATGACTTCTTCTTAGCGGAGTCGACCAAGTCTACGAAATTTCCGTCCGATTCAAGACCAAGAACGACACCATCGTCGAGCATAACTTCCTGTCGATGGTTCAATTCGTTGCACCAACTTTTAACTAGCACGATTTTACGTTCACGACACTCGTTCACTCCCCAAGTCGTGCTAGAACTCAGCGTATCACTTGGTTGGATCGTGCACGCATTTCAGGCGTCCCCAAAATACATGTATTCAGCCAAGCCGCAGGATAGTGAGTTTGTCATTCTCACTCGAGTCGCATCGTGCACATACTCAAGCGTCCCTGAGATATATGCATATCAGCCGAGTCTCGTGAGCAGGGTTTCCTACTCTTGATCCACTCTTTCAATCCATGTCAATCCTCAAGCTCAATCCTTTGTTTGCAACTCTTGCAACAGGGGCGTCTCGCCTATCCGCTAGGCCAATTCTCAAGGCTAAGTCAATGTCAGGATTGGAATCATAGTTCCCCAACAATAATGCCAACACTGACCCCAATCCTAGGGTCAAACCAAAGTCGGTGGTGCAGGATTTTTTTTTTTCTACCCAAGCTCGTGTCACTCAGATTCCTAAACATCGAGCACGATCACTTAGTTCGCATAGATGCATTCGTTTTGCAACATCCAAATCTGTTCAATCACCAACTCTAAACCAATTCATGTATTCGATCACGAGGTCATCCAGCTCGACAATACGTTCTGCCCCAATCTCACGCGAGTCCGATTATCCACGGCGGTTCATGAATCACCATGCAACGCTCCCGCGGAATAATCATTCTCATCGGGGCGTAACTCTTGTTTGAGTTTAGACTAACTCATTCTCGATACGCAGATTGGACCTACTCAATCCTCAAGTTCAACTCTTCAAACACACAATTCATCCTCAAGTCTCCTTCGTGTCAAACCACAAGTCGAAGCATACGAGTTGCCATGCCAGGCGAGTACCGATCACTCCCGCTGTATGAATCACCATACCAGCGCTCACGCGGAGTGATAGTCCTAGTCGGCGCGACGCATGTGCGAGGCTGGGGTTGCGCTCGCATAAGGCAAGAACGTCTACGTTGTGGTTGACAACGAAGTAAATCCAAGCACTCCGTTTTCATCTAAGCCAAGTCTATATTTGATAGTCCGACCGTCATTCATCCTCGGGCCAAGTTTATCTTTTCCTCGACACATCCTTAACGACCCAAGTATAGCATCCAACGGAACAATGACATTTGCATGATCGTCATTCGCCGAGTCGGAGTGCCCCCGAGTTATCGCATATCGATCTTCGATACGCCTCAATACCATCGACGATATGCGTAACCTGACGATCTTCCTTTGCAACCGATTTTCGAGTCATGCATTGATGCTATTGTCCGAGTTGGATATTCCACAATTTCCTCGATATTCAAGATCAAGTTCGACCACTATCTCTCCAACTAGGGTCAAGATCGTTGTTCAAACTCAAGTCGCGATTCATTTGAATCAATCCGAGATCGTACGCGCAATCCTCTAAGTTTCCTCGATCAAGACCATTCATTTACCTCTGTCGTTCCGAGTCGTTTTCTAACTCACGTTGTCTAACGACAAGTTGTCCGAGCGACATCTCGCTCGGGACAATCGAAGTCACAACCAACTAAGTGTGACGCGTTCTAAGGCTTTGCGCGACCGCATCGCCTCGCTGACATACTCGTAATCCTCGATTTCGCTCGAACTATTTCCAAGACGTCCATACACCACTCGGATTCGAGCCATCTGATCTAGTCCTCAATCACATTCTTCTTCTTCTCCGAACCTATCACATACACCACTCGGGTTCAAGCCATACGGTCTAATCCTCAATCACGTTTGCGCCACGCTCTAAGACGTCTTATCGATTCGTTCAACGAATCGCTAGCGTAGTCGTTCACGCCGTTACGACGCATTAAGTCATTCGCAATAATCCTCAAGGTCCAAATCGATCCTTCGAGTGCGCCTAAGTGTTAACTCGATAACGTTCCTATCGATACACACTCAAAGTGTATCTCCGTTCTCGATCGAGCGATACGTTGATATCGCTCGCAACCCGATGGCACCCAAGAGTCGAGGTGCGCGACACGCGGACTAAGTTGTACCGCTTAACCATCCCGTTCGGACCACATTCAAGTCTGCACGCTCACTTATTCTCGTTCACAACTCGTTTGCACCAAAGGATCTAGGTGCGCGATACTCCGCACAACTTAGCCAAAAGGCTGCGTGCAAAACCATCCTGTTCGAATAATACTCCGGTTTCGTGTACCCGTTTGCTATCGTCAACGTAAGCCTATTCAAGCATGCCTCGCGTTTGCTAACTCTTAGCATTTAGTTTTCGTCCGACTCGAGTCCGTCGTGGTTCAGCACAAAGGCCATCGCCTATCAAGTCCGTCGTAGTAGCACAAAGGCCATCGCCTATCGGTCCCGTGCAACCGAGTACTCGTACGAGCTTTCGCAATATTAGACTTATTGTATGGAACATCCCAATGCACAACGAGAGAGAGCATACACTTCTTTTGTTTCCAACGCGAGCTTTCAAAACTGAGAGAATCGAAATGATGTCCAAGGACGTAAAGCCGTGCTCTGATACCAATCTGTCACGCCCCGCTCCCGTAGGAGCGATCGTCCTCGCTAAGGCGTGATGCCGCACGGGCCTAAGTTGCGCCCGTGCAAGGCCAAGTCCAGAAACGGCCGATTTGAGTTCTAGGCCACAGAGTCGCACAGAGTGTCCCCATTTGCAGCGGAATATAAATGAACACAATTGAAGCGAAACCAAATTCTTTATTGATATTCAACAAGTTTACAAGCGGCGCTAGGCCGATATTACAATTCGCTCAAGCTCTCTCTCTCTGAAGCATAAAAGGCGTGCCAAGTGGCTTACAAGATGGAATGATTCATGGCGATGTTCCGATACATTATGTCCTGTATATGGTGCTCCAGCTCCTTGCAACGCTCCAAGGCCCAGAGATAGCTCCGCGCTTTAGCACGTTCGATTGAAGCTCCGCACCCGCCGGCGTCTCCTGCATCCTGCAAGTAGACTGTGGGGTTATCAGTACATTGTTATGCACTGGTGGGGAGGCTAGCTCACCCATAATCACTATCATTACCGAACACGTTCCATTTACTTGTGTGCATCTCTATCATTCATTGCCTTTCTAATCTTGCCTTAGGGTCATTTACATGGCATATAATATAACCTATTTCGTGTTACCGATTTCAAGTGTCGCATGGAAATACATGCACAACTTACCCATACTTACCGTCCGGCCTTCCCTGTTCAGAGCAAACCAAGTTAGACAACAGTTCATGTGTAATAACATAACGTAGACGCATTCTTTAACTCATTTGTACTCATTATCATTTTGGAGTGGCACATTTCAAGTCATTCAGTAGGCACTTGTTCATTGAACTTTTAACTTAGACTACTCTGATTTCAATGCAAGGACTTGCACGTGGATTGCCACCAGCAAAGCCCACTTAATCTATATGCATCGGTCGCTGGCACCACAAGCCATCCTGGACTTTCTCCTTGGTATTTTCGCACCTATCATGGCGTGCGGCTGGTACACCCTGATAGTCTCTTGAAAAATACCCCGCACTTACGTCTCCTGGGGCCAAGCCTCCCCCAGTTAAGCCCGTAAGCCCCTTTTGGATCCGCCTAGGCCGGCATATCCCCCCTTTGATCATGCCGCGGAATCCCCTTTCACGGTCACAGCATACGCCACCCCTCGCTCGTGCCGTTGTCCACGACCATTTCGTATTTTATTATCATTTTAACTTAATGGCTGTCTTTGAGCCTTAGGCTAACCCTTAGCCTTCTTACGTTATCGACCAGGTTGGCGTCCGTGCAGCGCGGGTAGCGAGCCCCGATGCACGTGCCCGTCACACCTGTCGCTAATCCTCTTTCTTTTCTTATCTTTTCAAGTTTCCTTTCCTTTCCTTTCTTTCTTTCACTTGTTCATTAGTTCATCGATTCATTCACGTATTCATTCGTTGATTCACTTATTCGTTTGTTCTTTCATTTATACATTACACGACTCCTCGTATGGGAGTCGCCTTGGCGACCCATCGGTCCCATAGCCTTTCAATGTTGCTATAATCTACACGGTACGACTATATTGATAGTCTTTCCGTTTCATTGTTGTAACCCATTCATTGTTTGATTGTTTGGACGTATAGGGAGCATCAACGTAGGCTTGTGCCGTAGCACGAGCATGGAGCGCGGGCGAGAGTTCTCGTATTTTCCATGTTACTTTCCATATTCTATACAAGCATACAAGTTAGGATTATTCCCTTAGCTAGGTGCGTTGGGTCATTTATTAGCATGCAAGATGTTATCGCCTAGCGATTCTCGTGTTTGTGTCCGCATTATTGTGTGCATAGGCTAAGCAAAGACGGGTTCATCGGAGCCACCCACCTTAGCGATGTTCGCATCGGCCGAGCGATCCTCCGAGCGCGCCTTTGAAAGTCTAAGTCTGGATTCATCCTGTCGGGCCAATGTAAGCCTTGCATCGATTCGCATCGATACTTCATCGGGACGAAGCAACTCTTCGGGTCGACGGCTCGTTTGAGTCGTTGCACTTGCCGTTTGGAATCGACGTTCCGCTAGGGCGGAGCGGGTCACTACAGTCATCCGTAGGAAGCTTACCACGTAAAATACACCACATCAAAATACTCCACTTGATTGGAAAATGTTTACCCCAAATGTTCTCAAACACAGGTACGGAAACGTATCTCTCGCGAGTCACCTCCCAAGCCGACCGGAAAGAGAACAGACCACTAGACGACGCCGACCAGAAAAGCTTATCTTCATTAGCATTAATCGAAACTCCCCTACTTTTGACTGCAGCCATCGCTTCTCTCCGAAAAGCCCTTCCAAGCGGTCGAAGTCCCATCCCCTGTCATCGGACCATAGCTCAGCAACCGAGGAAGGGGCCAGCCCCTCTGCCAGCAGCCTAAGCCGGCCAATCCCATCCCAATTCTCCTGGAGTGGGTCACAATCCCCCCTACCGATCTGCATCTGAATGCAGCTCTCCCCCAACTCCCTTCCCGCCAAGAGACGCTTCCAAATGTGCGATGCCTTGCAGTTGGTAATGGCCACTGTTGGGTGCCTTTTCTTGCAATACCTTCCCCTCATGAACTTGGACTATAGCGAGTTTTGACTTCCCACTTTCCACCATAGCTTAACTGACAGCGCATCGATGACTTCCTTGATTCCACGAATCCCAAGGCCCCCATCCGCGTACGACCTGGCCATGCTCCGCCATCTGGCCCACACCCTCTTCACCCGGCCCTCTGTCTTCCCCCAGAAGAAATCGACGAGCATGCGCTCGATACGTTTAACAACCACTCCCATCGGGTTGCACGCATCTAACGTATACATCGCCATGGAACACAATACGTTCTTAATCAATACCAACTTACCTCCAAGATAAAGGACCGAGTTATGCCAACCCTCAATCCTAGCTTTGATCTTCGAGATGAGCGGCTCAAATAGTTCAGCCTGTCTTTGGCCATAGGCCAAAGGTCAGCCCAGATACAAGAATGGAGGGGAGTCCGACGGGAAACCAGTGATCGCCTCCAAATCTATGCGCCGCACTGCCGAGAAATCATAGTGGAGGAGAATCTTGCTCTTTCCTGCATTAACCCGCTGTCCGGAAGCCCTTTCATACTTCTTGATCACGTCCATCACCTTCGACACCGATAATTTGTCGCCAGCAGAAAAAATCAGCACTTCGTCTGCATATGCGAGGTGCGTCACGATTGGGCAGCCCCTAAAAGAAAAATACCTCCCAAAATGCGACCTATCCGCCAGACAATTTAGACTCCTACTAAAAGCTTCTGCTGCCAAGATGAACAGCGTAGAGGATAGGGGGTCCCCCTGACGCAGCCCCTCAGAGATTTGAAAAATCCTACCACTTCATCGTTCACGAGAGGCGTGAACCAACAATCAGACACAGCTCTGAATATGATGTCCGTCCATGTTTTCGAAAAGTCAAACGCCCTGAACATCTAAATAATGAAGTTCCAATCCAGTCTATTGTATGCTTTCTCCATGTCCAGCTTAATAGCCACTCTCCCGCCCCGCTTTTTAATCCCCATGTAGCTGACCAACTCTTGAGCCTTCATGATATTGTCGACGATTTCTCTTTCCCGCACAAACGTGCTTTGCTCTGCTGAAATGATCTTCGGAAGGATGGTCTCCATCCTGTTAGAGATAAGTTTAGAAATGATCTTATTAAAAAAATTACATAAACTTATCGGCCGAAAATCTTTGAAAGATAAGGGGTTGCTAGTCTTAGGGAGCAGGACAAGCAACGTGCTCCCCACAGCCTTGGGAAGGTGAAGGCCATCGAAGAAGGCCACCACCGCATCCACGACGTCCGCTTCCATGATCTCCCAATACGACTGAAAACGATCCCGAGAACCCATCAGGGCCGAAAGCGCTGTCCGCCTTCAAAGAAAATATTGTGTTCCTGACTTCCTCGGCAGTAGGAGGCTTCTCGAGTGCTGAGTTGTCCTCCTCCGATATGAGCTTCGGGATGGCTTTCAGCAGGTCAGCGTCTTTGTAGATCACCTCCTTCGACAACAAATTGGAATAGAAATCCGTAGCTTCATCTAGAATTTCCTTCTGATCCTGCAGAATTTTGCCATCCTTTCCCTCAATTTGATGGATGTGCAACTGATGCCTCCTGATTCTAACGCACCGGCCCATGGAAATACTTAGTATTCTTATCACCTTCCATGTCCCATCTCATCCTTGTCTTTTGTCTCCAATATTCTTCTTCTGTAGCGATACGACACTTGAGCAAAGCTTGCGCCCGATGAAGATCTGACCTGTTACCTTCACTCCCGTTCGCCACAAACTCCAACTCCGCCCGCAAAGCAGCATCCTCGGCCTTCTTTGTAGTGCCCCGCTCCGCGAAGGCACTAGATAAACAGAAAGATCAGATTGTTGGCTCTGCAACAGAAGACGATTAATCTGGGTGAGTGGACAAAGACTCATTTTATGATTCGTTTGCGTCTAATAAGAATCTGAGCTTTTGAATAAAAGTTGTTGCTAATAACAAGATGCTAGACTTTGAGTATGCTTATAAGAGAATCCGCATATTGTCTGCTAAGAAAGAGAACGATTTCCTACTTGAAAAGAAGATGGAATTGTTATGACTTGCTCGATTGATGCATGATGGTTTCGTTTGATATTGCATGTGCATTGGGGTATCCACTTAGTGACGAGCTGAACCCTAGAGAGTCACAGTGGCTAGCGACGAGCTGAACCCATGCGAGTCACAGCGGTTAGCGACGAGCTGAACCTAAGAGAGTCACAGCGGCTAGCGACGAGCTGAACCCATGCGAGTCACAGCGGTTAGCGACGAGCTGAACCCATGGGAGGCATAGCGGCTAAGATGGAATTGATATGTTGGCTTTTCAAAGATGTTTTCAAAAGAATGTAAACTGACTCTATATGCATGGAATAAATCTAGGTAAAACTAGCAAAATCACATCACAGAAAATATTTTTTTACTAAATAAACAGTGATCATTTCAGACAAATGTAGCCCCTTTATTCATAATTCACCAGTATGCTGATATACTGATCCACCATCAGTCTGCATACAGGTGCACTATGCATCGAGATGGATAGTCCGAAGCGATAGCCTGAGCCTCATCCTCAGGAGCCAGAAATCAGAAGAGATGACATCCGTTGTAAGAGTTGGTTTTGTATATAAAGGGATGTAATGTATGGAAACGGGATCGTTGTAATCTGTAAAGTTCTGAGAGAATGTAACATTGTATCAGAGAGAATCGAGAGCTTGTAATCTGTTCAAATGAAATCAATAAAGAGAATTGTTCTTGTTACCATTGAGTTTAATGTTTGTATTCTGAAATATGTCCGCTGCTGCTTCAATTATCTGCAATACATTCCGCTGCGTATTGCCAACCTTGTCTATCTTGTCTTGTTCCAGGTCTTGGCCTTGTGCAAGCGCAACTTAGGCTTGTACGGCATCACGCCTTAGCGAGGATGAACGGTCTAGCAGAGTCCGAAGCGAGGACGAAAGGACTCTGCAGGATCGGGGTGTGACATTCTTCACCTCCTGAAATATGTCTCCATATTCCTCTCTACTCTATCTGCCCAGTTCACACCTGACAGCCTTTAGACGGTTAGCCACCCTCATGAGCGAGTTGGGGTGCTGCTCTATCTCCTAAACTCTGCTCACAGTAGGTAGAAAACTCTGGTTTTTGATCCAAAGATCTAGAAATCTAAATGGCTTCTTAGCGCTAGACTTGTGGTACCTGACCTCCTCCAAAAGAGGACTATAATCCGACTCCAAATGATTCAGATGCTTAACGACGTGCTATACACCGCTTCATTCTAAAATGAGTTAATAAGAACTCTATCCAGGCGTGATCTTTGCCTTTTTCTCCCCTCTTGATTGTTAGTCCAAGTGAAACATATGCCCGAGAAAGAGACCCGACTCAGATTAGCTCTGAACAAAAAATTAGAGAAATCGGACATTGATGCCGCAATCAGAGGTAAACCTCCAGCTTTCTCCTCCGAGCACAAGACCGTGTTGAAATTCCCTCCACAGATCCAGGGGACCCCCAAACTGGACCCCTGAACCTGCAGCAAATTCTTCTATATATTGCGCCTATCTTTCACTGTCTTACCACCACGGGTAACGGTAAGTCTGAATCTACTAGCCGAACTGCTATCCTCCACCAAAAACGTAAGCGACTGCTCGTTGTCATCTTCAATCTGTAACTTATACCCTTCCCTCGCCAGTATCCAAATATCCTTGTAGCCCGTCACTCCATCCTGGAAACCCATCTTAAGCCGAAGAGATAGCATTTTCTTCACCTTGATCTTAGGCTCAATAATAGCCAAAATTGCCACTTGATAGATCCTACATAACATCTTCACTCTGTTGAATGTTTGTTTGTTGCCGATCCCCCTCACATTCCATATAAGGATTTTAGACATTAATAGGAGATGAGGGAGAATCACTAACATCCATGGCCCCTGCTATCTGTTTTGAATCTTCATTGTTTGTCTTACTGCTCTTTTTTTTCTTATTCCTCTTCTTACCCGCTCCTACTGGGACAATCGGCACTGATTCCCTTTCCCTCCCCTGGCCTTTCTCCTCCTGCGTGGCGTCCGTCCCTCCCCCTGCATTGTCGAGGATAATCTCTATGCTCCCTGCCTGTAGGCTCCGAGACTCCGTTTTACCACCCTTGTAAGTTTTTCATGTTGTCCTCTTCTCCTTTCTTCCCGCGATATGCGATGTCGAAGTATCTTCGTGCCTAACCCTGCCTTTAGACGTCTGTAAAACTCCTTCAATCCTAGTGCTGGTTCCAGCCGTGTTTGTTGTGTGACTCATCTCCTTCGTCTTCTTGCCTTCGTTGTCTTGATTGCCAAACTCCCCATCTTCTAATTCGACAGTGGTGATTCTCTCCGGATGCCCAACCACATCAGCTTTTGCGTTGGTCTGCAGAACCTTCACTTCTCCTAAGCCCTTCTTACTCTGATCTTCAATCAACAGACCTTTGCCCTTTCTCCTCATTTCTTCTCCCACCTTAGCCGTTATGGTAGGAAGAATGGTACTCTATTTGTTACTATCTCCTTCCTTTCGAGACATTTTACAAATAGCTTCCGTGTGTCCCCGATGCCGACACGCCGAACAGTACAGAGGTGTCCTTTCGTACACGATCGCTTGCTAGTAACTCCTGCCTTTGTGAAGAACAATCCTGACTTTTGTGTGTAACGGCTTGCTGATGTCTACTTCTACGAGAACTCTCACTCTGTTCGGTCTTAGCCCCAGCGAAGACGCTCTGTCAATGGCTAACAGCATGCCAAAACATTCCGCTATGTTGAAGAGAGTGCCTTTTGAAATTAGATGCGGCGGTAGGTCCGGCAATGAGACCCACATCGACACGAGCAGAGACTCCACGAAGGGAGAAAATTTCGGAGACCATCTAAAAATCCTCATCGGACATTTGGTGATGCTCCAGAGATCCTTCTCCCTCAGCCTTAGGAAGTCCGCTTCCACCGTTGGCCTAATAAGGACATGTTTGTAGTCGATGTGTCCTATCAAGACATCACCATGAAGGTCGAGGCCAGAGAAAGCCATTCGAATAGCCGTGAGAGGGGCTTTCCTGTCACGTTCCGCTCCCATAGGAGCGATCGTCCTCGCTAAGGCGTGATGCCGTACGGGCCTAGGTTGCGCCCGTGCAAGGCCAAGTCCAGAGTGTCCCCATTGCAGCAGAAAGTAAATAAATACAAATTGAAGCGAATTCAAACACTTTATTGATATTCAAGAAGTTTACAAGTGGAGCTAGGCCGATATTACAAATCGCTCAAGCTCTCTCTCTGAAACATAAAAGGCGTGCCAAGTGGCTTACAAGATAGAATGATACATGGCGATGTTCCGATACATTATGTCCTGTATATGGTGCTTCAGCTCCTTGCAATGCTCCAAGGCTCCAGAGATGGCTCCGCGCCTTAGCACGTTCGAGGGAAGCTTCGCACCCGATGACGTCTCCTGCATCCTGCAAGCAGACTATGGGGTTATCAGTATATTGTTATGCACAGGTGGGGAGGCTAGCTCGCCCACAATGTTATCATTACCAAACACATTCAATTTACTTTTGTGCATCGTCTATCATTTATTGTCTTTCTAATTTTGCCTTAGGATCAGTTTTATGGCATATTCTAAACCTATCTCGTGTTGCCGAATTCAAGTATCGCATGAAAATACATGCATGACTTACCCATACTTACCATTCGGCCTTCCCTGACGAAAGCAAACCAAGTTAGTCAGCAATTCATAAGTAATAACTTAACGTGTCTCATGTAAACTTTCAATATCAAGGGCGTGTTCCTGCCTCGGGTCCTAGCACGTCGTAGGCACATTTTCTAACTCATTTTGCATGAATTACTCTTTATTCACTTGGTGTGTTATATTTTATGCATATTCAGAGCGTTACATTTCAGGCATGTTCAGAGTGTTATATTTTAAGCATGTTCAGGAGTACTGTTACATTTTGAGCATGTTTAGGAGTGTTATATTTCGAGCATGTTCAGGAGTGATACATTTCGAGCATGTTCAGGAGTGTTACATTTCGAGCATGTTCAGGATGTTACATTTCAAGCATGTTCAGGAGGTACTTCATTTAGTTAACTTAGTCTACTTGTTTCAATGCAAGGACTTGCACGTGGATTGTCACCAGCATAGCCCACTTAATCTACATGCATGGGTCGCTGGCATCACAAGCCATTTAGGACATATCACTTGGGCATTCTCACCTATCGAAGCGTGATGGCTGGTACACCTTGATAGTCTCTTGAAATGCCTGGCCTTACGTCTCTTTGAGTGGTCGAGCCCCCACTCAAAACAGCCCGTAAGCCCCATGTCTGATTTTGCCTAGGTCGGCCACGGTATTCCTCCCATCGCCCGTGCTGCAGAATCCTTCCTCATGACGGCCACGGTATTCCCCCCATCGCCCGTGTCGTTTGTCCACGACCATTTCGTATTGACTTGTCATTTAACATAACGACTGTCTTGAGACATAATGCGTTATCGACCAGGTTGGCGTCCGTACAGCACGAGTAGCGAGTCCTGTTGTACGTGCCCATCATACCTGTCGCTAACCATTCTTTCCTTTCTTATCTTTTATTCACTCTTTCATGTCTTTCTTTCACTTGTTCGTTCATTCATTCATTATTCACGTATTCATGTCATTCACTTATTCGTTAATTTATTCATTCATTATGCAACTCCCCGTGCGGGAGTCGCCTTGGCGACCCATCGGTTCTGAAGTCTTCCAATGTTGCTATACTCTACTCGGAACGACTATGTCGATAGTCTTCCGTTTCTTTGTTGTAAACCGTTTATTGTTTCATTGTTGATCGCATAGGAAACTTGCATGTAAGCTTGTGCCTTAGCACGAGCGTAGAGTATGGTACGAGAGTTTCTATATTTGTCGAGTTCTTTTCCATGTTCTAAACAAGCATACAAGATGGGATTATTCCCTTAGATAGGTGCATTGAGTCATTCATTTATTAGCATGCACGGTGTTGATGCCTAGCGATTCTCATGATAGTGTCCATATTGTTAAGTGTCTAGGCTAAGCAAAGACGGGTTCATCGGGGCCACCCACCTTAGCGATGTTCGCATCGGCCGAACGATACTCCGAGCGCGCCTTTGAAAGTCTAAGTCTGGATTCATCTTGACGGGCCAATGTAAGCCTTGCATCGATTCTTCATCAGGTCGATGCCAACTCTTCGGGTCGACGGCTCATTTAAGTCGTTGCACTTGCCGTTTGAATCGGCGTTTCACTAGGGCGGAGCGGGTCATTACATAATACACCACTCAAAATAAGTTTCGTCCTCGAGACTTCCTGAGTACAGGTCATCCTACCGTTCTTTAACCCATGTCGTGTACGTATCTTAGACAATTCTATCGAACGGCTCTATCGTTCGATGGCATCGAACCATACTCGATACCTTTCTAAGTTCCGTGTCGCATACGTTTGGTCGATTTTATTGAATAACTTTTCATTCATTTTAGAGTTAATGGTACTTATTTAATTCAAGTGTTTCTTTGTCTTGGTTGCTATTTTTTCGTGTCATGGGACTGAAATGGTCGTACGAGGCACGTTGTAATTCGTCAAATGTGCGGGTCGTGGGCTGAGGCAAACTTACTTTCGTTTATCTCGGTCATCGAGATGACCCGATTCGCTTCTCAAGCGTTCTTGTCCACGAAATCAGTATGATTTCTTCTTAGCGGGGTCGACCAAGTCTAAGTAATTTTCGTCCGATTCAAGACCAAGTATTGCACTATCATCGAGTATATTTTCCTATCAATGGTTCAATTCGTTATACCAACTTTTACCTGCACGATATCGATTCCATATCGTTCACTTGTTTAGGGTCAATCTCATTGTCGTTTACGCACACTCCACGCACACGTAACTTTGATTCCAAGCTACGCTCGTACTAGTATCATTCCTTTCTTTTAATACGATCTCAATCCCTGATACTTTCCATTCCTCAAGTCTCGTTTGGAATTCAATGTGTCACTTGGTTGGATTGTGCACGCATTCCAGGCGTCTCCAAAATACATGTATTCACCAAGCCGCATGACAGAGAATTCATCGTTCTCACTCGAGTCGCATCGTGGACATACTCAAGCGTCCCTGAAATATATGCATGTCAGCCGAATCTCGTAAGGGGTATTTCTATATTCGTGATTCATGCTATCCATGCATGCCAATTCTCAAGATCAATCCTTTTGATTGATAACTCTTGAAACAGGACGTCACGTCTAACCGCAAGGCCATCCTTTCGAGGCTAAGTCAATGTCAGGATTGGAATCATAGTTCCCTAACAATAATGGCAACACTGACCCCAATCCTAGGGTCAAATCAAAGTCGATAGTACGGGGTTTTCTACCCAAGCTCACGTCACTCAGATTTCTAAACATCGAGCATGATTGCCTAATTTGAATTAAGGCATTCGTCGTGCAGCACAACGAATTCGAATCCGTTCAAATCACCAAATCGACATACTTCACATATCCATTCTAACCAATTCATGTATTCGATCACGGGTTCATCTAGCTTTGACAATATGTTGTGCTCCAATCTCACGCGAGTTCGATTATTCACGGTGGTTCATGAATCACCATGCAACACTTCCGCGGAATAATCATTCTCATCGGGACGTAACTCTTGCTTGCGTCTAGACTAATTCATTCTCGATACGCGGACTGGACCAACTCAATCCTCAAGCTCAATCATCAAGCATACCAAGTCATTCTCAAGTTCACCTTCGTGTCACCACAAGTCGAAGCACACAAATTGCCATGCCATGCTAGTTCAATCACTCCCACTGTATGAATAACCATATCAGCGCCCACGCAGAGTGATCGCCCTAATCAGCGTGACGTATGTGCGAGGCTGGAGTTGCGCTCGCACAAGACAAGAATGTCGACGTTGGGGTTATCGTCAAGCAATCCAAATATTTTATTTTCATCCAAGTCAAGATCCAGTTCGATAGTCCGTTTATCATTCGTTCAACTAAAAAATCCTCGAGCCAAGTTTATCTTTTCCTCGACACATTTCAACATCCCAAGTATAGCATCCACCGAAACAATGACATTTGCACGATCGTCATTTGCCGAGTTAGAGTACCCCCGAGTTATCGCATATCGATCTTTGATATGCCTCAATACCATCGATGATATGCGTAACCTGACGATCTTCCTTTGCAACCAATTTCGAGTCGTACGTTGATGCTTGTTGTCCGAGTTGGATATTCCAATTTTTTTCGATATTCAAGATCAAGTTTGATCGCTATTCCTCAAGCTCGTTTCAAGATCGTTGTTCAAAACTCAAGTCACATTTTATTTGAATCAATCCGAAATCGTACGTGCGATCCTCTAAGTTTTTTCGATCAAAGACCATTCATTTTCATTTATTGTTCCGAATCATTTTCTAACACATGTTGCCCATTGACAAGTTGTCCGAACGACACCTGTTCGGAACATTCGAAGTCATGACCAACTAAGCGTGACACGTTCTAAGGCTTTGTGCGATACCATCGCTTACCGACATACTCGTTCTATCCGTAAATCCTTTAGTCTTGCTCGAACAATTTCTATAACGTCCATACACCACTCAGGGTTCGAGCCACTCGACTAATCGTCGACACCCATTCTTATTCTTCTCCGGACCTATCACATACACCACTCGGGTTCAAGTCATTCTATCAATCCTCAAAAGATCATTCGATTACCAATCGACATGTTCAATCATACGTTTGCCCGTTCCTCACAGTCTAAATCAATCTTTTGTGCACGCCTAAGCGTGAACTCGATAGTGTTTCTATCGATATACACTCTAAGTGTAGCTTCGTTCCCGACCGAGCGATACTTGATATCGTTCGTAACTCGATTGCACCAAAAGTCGAGGTACGCGACACGCGGACTAAGTTGTACCGCATAACCATCTCGTGCGGACTATATTCCGAGTTTGCATGCTCAATTGCTAGGGTCATCGTAGGACTAGTTAGGCATGCACGCAACATGTTAACTTTAGTACGTGTTTTCATTCAAGACAAGTTGACACCGTTCGGCACAAAGGCCTACCGATGCATTTGGCGATAGCCTACCAATGCATTCGATTGAACGCCTGAACGAGCTTTTAAAAATATTAGACTTATTGTATGGAACATCCCAAGGCACAATGAGAGAGAGCGTACACTTCTTTTTCCAATGACGAGCTTTCAAAACTGAGAAATCGACGTGAAGTCCAAGGACGTAAAGTCATGCTCTGATACCAATCTGTCACGCCCCGCTCCCGTAGGAGCGATCGTCCTCGCTAAGGTGTGATGCCGCACGGGCCTAGGTTGCGCCCGTGCAAGGCCAAGTCCAGAAACGGCCGATTTGAGCTAGGCCACAGAGTCGCACAGAGTGTCCCCATTGCAGCGGAAAGTAAATGAAAATAAATTGAAGCGAATTCAAACTCTTTATTGATATTCAAAAAGTTTACAAGCGGCGCTAGACCAATATTACAAATTGCTCAAGCTCTCTCTCTAAAACATAAAAGGCGTGCCAAGTGGCTTACAAGATGAAATGATACATGGCGATGTTCCGATACATTATGTCCTGTATATGGTGCTTCAGCTCCTTGCAACGCTCTAAGGCTCCAGAGATGGCTCCACGCCTTAGCACGTTCGAGGGAAGCTCTGCACCCGATGACGTCTCCTGCATCCTACAAGCAGACTGTGGGGTTATAAGTACATTTTTATGCACTGGTGGGGAGGCTAGCTCGCCCACAATGCTATCATTACCAAACACGTTCTATTTACTTTTGTGCACCGTCTATCATTCATTGTCTTTCTAATCTTGCCTTAGGATCAGTTTCATGGCATATTCCAAACCTATCTCGTGTTGTCGAATTCAAGTGTCGCATGAAAATACATGCACGACTTACCCATAGTTACCATCCGGCCTTCCCTGACCAAAGTAAACCAAGTTGGTCAACAATTCATAAGTAATAACTTAACGTGTCTCATGTAAACTTTCAATATCAATGGCGTATTCCTGCATCGGGTCCTAGCACGTCGTAGGCACGTTCTCTAACTTAATTTGTATGAATTACTCTTTATTTACTTGGTGTGTTACATTTCAAGCATGTTTAGAGTGTTACATTTCAGGCATGTTCAGAGTGTCATATTTCAAGTATGTTCAGGAGTGTTACATTTCAAGCATGTTCAGGAGTGTTATATTTCGAGCATATACAGGATGTTACATTTCAAGCATGTTCAGGAAGCACTTCATTTAGTTAACTTAGTCTACTTGTTTCAATACAAGGACTTGCACGTGGATTGCCACCAGCATAGCCCACTTAATCTACATGCAAGGATCGCTGGCATCACAAGCCATTTAGGACATATCACTTGGACATTCTCACATATCGAAGCGTGATGGCTGGTACTGTAGTGCCCCGTCCCGTTCAGTCAATTGGAGGAATCGGAATGCTAACGGCGTTCGGACTTAGCCTTACAACGGCTGCTCGAAGACGTCGCTCAGTCGAGACGATCGCCCGCTCAGGTGGGATAGTTTCGGTGAACTTGCCTCATCTTAGCCTTTACATAATAATTCGCATGTTTTCAACTTGCACAAGTAGGCTTAATAATAAAAGAGATGAATCCACATAGCTAAAGGGAGTAATCTCGACGGGTCGATTTGAGATAGAATATAGAAAGGTCCAACGGTCGGCTTAGAGTTGGTGCACGACGTGCTTTGAAAATGACACTCGATCCTTCGTCCCGTGGCTTGGGAGAAGGAAAGTTGGTTGAGTCGGAGAAGTTATGAACGTAGATTAAGTCATAGGCGTCGCCCGCATGAATGCTTCATAAAGCATGCACGGTCCGGTCGTCCAAGGCTTGGCATAGCCTTGGCTTGTCCCATGAGTTAAGTTGCATTGCATAGCTTGTGCCATAAGTCTAGGCACCCAAATGGCCTAGTCGTTCAAAGTTGAACGCGTGCACGGCACGTTCCATCGAGGCAAGGCTTGACGCGGCCTTCGCTCGTTAAGTTGTAGGCTTGAGTAAGTTAGGCAAAGTTAATACGGTCGACCTAAGTCATTCCAAGTGTTGTCCCGCTCATTCTGCAGTTGTCAGGTTAAATAGTCCCACGATCCCAAGGCCAGTAATATAAAGTATGACTTAGGCGATAGCGTCGCGTAGTACGAAAGTCGGTTTGAGGCACGATGTACGGACCTAGTGTTAAGGCAGGAACCACGGTTGATTTAATGAGTTTTGGAGAAAGGAATATCGAATCGGCATTGAGTTGAATGAAATAATATGGTAACATAGATAGAATACTCGCGACCGTGGGTCGTCGAGGGGTTTCAAATGATAGAAAGAATGCTCGCGACCGTGGGTCGTCGAGGGGTCTCAAATGATAGAAGGTTTGATATTGGTTTTGGAAGAGATGGTGATATTGGAAGAGGAATGACTGTGTGAGACGTCAGTTTGTGTCGAGTCTTGCATGGTCATTGGACAACTTGTCGACAAAGAGGAGTTTCGATGCGTGACAACCCCGGGCGCCATGGCACCGCGGCGTTCCGGAGGAAAACAGGTATAGCCGTAGCTGGACAAACCGCTCGGGTCATTCGGGAACTTTCAGTGGGGCTAGCTACTTGCGCTGAAAGGGTTGCCGAATGGCAAGGCTATAGTCCAGGATAGCATGTGATGTTAGTGACCAATTCATATAGATGGGTCAGCACGGGCGGCAATCCGCGTATGTGCCTTTGGATTGAGTCAGTTGGATGTGTGTACAGTTAGAACACAAGGTTTGGTCCTAAGATTTGGCATCAACATAGGCGACATGCTACGGTATGAGATACGACGTCGGTCTTAAGTTGTTGGCATATAAGTTGCATAAGATATGGTTTGAGTTGTCTTGAGTTTAAGTCAGAAAATGCCGTAAGGCAAAGTCGGTCGAGCGGCACTTAGCCTATAAGTCTTGATTGGGTCAGTTGATGGTCAAAGTATCAAGGGCCGCGAGGTGGCGATATGATTGAGACTTATGATTTGAGTTGCGAGGCACGGCCCCAGCAAGGGTTTGTAGCATGGTCACACAGGAATTGAGTCTTATTGCATAGTTACGTCTCTGATTTAAGCTGTAAGGCAAGCACGACTTGATAGGTTAACGTTGTTGAGTTAATATTGATGTTACGAGCACGGGATGGTCTAAAGTTACAAAATCGGCAAGGCGTTGGTCATAAAACTGATCCTAAGGCAAGACTAGAAAAACAATCGTAAAGGGACTTGTATTGCACAAAGTAAATCAAACGTGTTGGGTTTGTATGGGTGGGCGAGGAGCTCATTCCACCAGTACAGTTGAGTACTGACATCCACATAGTTTTCATGTGCAGGCACAGGTAGAAGCCCGTGGCGCGGAGCTCGCTTGGATGTAACGAGGCACGGAGTTCCTTGGCGATTCGAAGCGTACGGCCGTATGGAGTAAAGACTTATACGGGACATAATGTATGGACGTCGCCTTCCGAAGCTTCCGCTGGAGTCAAGCCTTTTATTGAGAGATGATAGAGAGCTGAATGACTTGTAATGTAAGCTTAAGAGAATTGTAATCTTGGCCTTGCACCCAATGTAACCTTTATTTCAATATCAATAAAAGAGTATTTTGTAATGACTTGTGTTTGCTTTTTTAAATTCCGCTGCTATTATTCAATGTCTCTGCTCGGGACTTCTGTGCGACGATCCCGTCGCAGCCGCTGAAATCAGCCGTTATTGTAGTGACCCGCTCCGCCCTAGCGGAACGCCGATTCCAAACGGCAAGTGCAACGACTCAAACGAGCCGTCGACCCGAAGAGTTACTTCGTCCCGATGAAGTATCGATGCGAATCGATGCAATGCTTGCATTGGCCCGTCAAGATGAATCCAGACTTAGACTGTCAAAGGCGCGCTCGGAGTATCGCTCGGCCGATGCGAACATCGCTAAGGTGGGTGGCTCCGATGAACCCGTCACTGCTTAGCCTAGACACATAACAAAACGGACACATTCACGAGAATCGCTAGGCGATAACATCTTGCATGCTAATAAATGACTCAACGCACCTAGCTAAGGGAATAATCCCATCTTGCATGCTTGTTTAGAACATGGAAAAGTACTCGGCAAATATAGAAACTCTCGCCCGCGCTCTACGCTCGTGCTACGGCACAAGCTTACGTTCAAGTCCCGTACGCGTTCAACAATAAAACCATGAATGGATTACAACAATGAAATGGGAAGACTATCAACATAGTCGTTCCGAGTATAGTATAGCAACATTGAAAGGCTATGGGACCGATGGGTCGCCAAGGCGACTCCCGTACTGGGAGTTGCGTAATGCGTGAATGAATGAATCAACGAATGAATGAACGAATGGATAAATACGTGAAACATGAATGAACATACGAACAAGTGAAAGAATAAAATGAAAGAAAGAATATATGAAAGATAAGACATGGAAGACGCTAGCGACAGGTGTGACGGGCACGTGCAACGGGGCTCGCTACCCGCGCTGTACGGACGCCAACCTGGTCGTTAACGCATTATGGCTAAGGGTTAGCCTACGGCTCGGAGATAGCCGCTAAGTAAAAAGACAAGTTAATACGAAATGGTCGTGGACAAACGGCACGGGCGATGGGGGGGAATACCGTGGCCGTCGTGTGGAAGGATTCTGCGGCACGGGCGTTGGGGGGGTAAATCGTGGCCGGCCTAGGCGGAATCAACGGCGCTTACGGGCTGCTTGGGTGCGGGCTTGGGCACCAAGAGACGTAAGTAGGAGGGTATATTCAAGAGACTTAACGGGGTGTACCAGCCATCACCCTACGCTAAGTTGAGAATTGCCACAGGGGAATGTCCAAATGGCTAGACATGCCAGCGACCAAGTGCATATAGAATAGGTGGACTTTGCTGGTGGCAATCCACGTGCAAGTCTTTGCATTGAAATCAAAGTAAACTAATGTTAACTGAGTATGCACCTCCTGAACTGGCTCGAAATGTAACACCCCGGAACATGCTCGAACTTGCTCGAAATATAACATACCAAAAGGTCAGATTACTTGTACAATGAGTTAAAAGAATACGCCCACGACGCACTAGAACCCGAGGCAGGGACACGCCCTCGATATTGAATGCTTGCGTACATAAATCTCGTTTTGGTTATTACACATGAATTGTTGTTGTCTAACTTGATTTACCTTGAACAGGAAAGGCCGGACGGTAAGTATGGGTAAGTCGTGTATATATTTTCTATGCGACACTTGGATTCTGCAACACGAGATAGGTTATGCAATATGCCATGAAAATGACCCTAAGGCAAGATTAGAAAGACAATGAATGATAGATGGTGCACAAAAGTAAATGGAACGTGTTTGGTAATGATGGCATTGTGGGCGAGCTAGCCTCCCCACCAGTGCATAACAATGTACTGATAACCCCACAGTCTACTTGCAGGATGCAGGAGACGCCGGCGGGTGCGGAGCTTCAATCGAACGTGCTAAGGCGCGGAGCTATCTCTGGGCCTTGGAGCGTTGCAAGGAGCTGGAGCACCATATACGGGACATAATGTATCGGAACATCGCCATGAATCATTCCATCTTGTAAGCCACTTGGCACGCCTTTTATGTTTCAGAGAGAGAGCTTGAGCGACTTGTAATATCGGCCTAGCGCCGCTTGTAAACTTGTTGAATATCAATAAAGAGTTTGGTTTCGCTTCAATTGTGTTCATTTATATTCCGCTGCAAATGGGGACACTCTGTGCGACTCTGTGGCCTAGAACTCAAATCGGCCGTTTCTGGACTTGGCCTTGCACGGGCGCAACCTAGGCCCGTGCGGCATCACGCCTTAGCGAGGACGATCGCTCCTACGGGAGCGGGGCGTGACAGTTTGGTATCAGAGCACGGCTTTACGTCCTTGGACTTCATTTCGATTATCTCAGTTTCGAAAGCTCGGTTGGAAGAAAAGAAGTGTACGCTCTCTCTCCTTGTGCCTTGGGATGTTCCATACAATAAGTCTAATATTTTCAAAAGCTCGTACAAGTACTCGGTTGAACGGGATCAATAGGCGAAGGCCTTTGTGCCGCTACGACGGACTTGATAGGCGAAGGCCTTTGTGCCGAACCACGACGGACTTGAGTTGGAAGGAACCGATGCTAAAAAAAAAAAAAAAAAAAAGTTAGCAAACGCAAGGCGTGCTTGAATAAGCTTATGCTGACGATAGCAAACGAGTACACGAGACCGAAGTATAGTTCGAACGGGATGGTCATGCACGCAGCCTTTTGGCTAAGTAGTACGGAGTATCGCGCACCTAGACCCTTTGGTGCAAACGAATTACGAACGAGAATAAGTGAGCATGCAAACTTGAATGTAGTCCGCACGGGATGGTTAAGCGGTGCAACTTAGTCCGCGTGTCGCGCACCTCGACTCTTGGGTGCAATCGGGTTGCGAGCGATGTCAATGTATCGCTCGATCGAGAACGGAAATACACTTTGAGTGTATATCGATAGGAACGCTATCGAGTTAACGCTTAGGCGTACGCGAATGATCGGCTTGGATTTTGAGGATTAGTACGAACGACTTAGTACGTCGAAGTGACGCGAGCGATTACGCTAGAGATTCGTCGAACGAATCTAAGGGATGTCTTAGCGCGTGGCGCAAACGTGATTGAGGATTAGACCGTATGGCTTGAACCCGAGTGGTGTATGTGATAAGTTCGGAGAAGAAAAAGAATGTGATTGAGGACTAGATCAGATGGCTCGAATCCGAGTGGTGTATGGACGTCTTAGAAATAGTTCGAGCGAAATCGAGGATTACGAGTATGTCGGCGAGGCGATGCGGTCGCGCAAAGCCTTAGAACGCGTCACACTTAGTTGGTTGTGACTTCGATTGTCCCGAGCGAGATGTCGCTCGGACAACTTGTCATTAGACAACGTGAGTTAGAAAACGACTCGGAACGACAGAGGTAAATGAATGGTCTTGATCGAGGAAACTTAGAAGATCGTGCGTACGATTTCGGATTGATTCAAATGAATTGTGACTTGAGTTTGAACAACGATCTTGAAACGAGCTTGAGGAATAGCAATCAAACTTGATCTTGAATATCGAGGAAATGGTGGATTATCTAACTCGGACAACAGCATCAACGCACGACTCGAAATCTGTTGCAAAGGAAGATCGTCAGGTTACGCATATCGTCGATGGTATTGAGGCGTATCAAAGATCGATATGCGATAACTCGGGGGTACTCTGACTCGGCAAATGACGATCGTACAAATGTCATTGTTCCGTTGGAAGATATACTTGGGATGTTGAAACGTGTCGAGGAAAATATAGACGTGGCTCGTAGATTTTCTAGTTAAACGAAATGACGAATGGACTATCGATCTTGGCTCGAATGAAAATAAAAATACTTGGATTTACTTCGACGATGACCCCAACGTCGACATGCTTGTCTTATGCGAGTGCAACTCCAGCCTCGCACATGCGTCGCGCCGAATAGGGCGATCACTCCGCGTGAGCGCTGGTATGGTGATTCATACAGCGGGAGTGATTGACCTAGCTTGGCATGACAATTTGTGTACTTCGACTCGTGGTTTGCTGCGAAGGTGACTAGAGAATGATTCAGTGTGCTTGATAATTAAGCTTGAGGATTGCGTAGGTCCAATCCGCGTATCAAAAAATGAGTTAGTCTAAACTCAAACAAGAGTTACGCTCCGATGAGAATGATTATTCCGCGGGTGCGTTGCATGGTGATTCATGAGCCACCGTGGATAATCGGACTCGCGTGAGATTGGGGCGCAACGTATTGTCGAGCTAGATGACCTCGTGATCGAATACATGAATTGGTTAGAATTGTTGAATTGAATGGATACGAATACGCGCAACGAATGTGTTGATGCGAATAGGTAATCGTGCTCGATGTTTAGAAATTTGAGTGACGCGAGCTTGGGTAGAAAATCCCATACTATCGACTTTGGTTTGACCCTAGGATTGGGGTCAGTGTTGGCATTATTGTTGGGGAACTATGATTCCAATCCTGACATTGACTTAGCCTCGAAAAGATGGCCTAGCGGTTAGGCGAGACGCCCCTGTTTCATGTGTTAGCAATCAAAAGATTGATCTTGAGGATTGGCATGGATGGATAGCATGAACCACGAATGTAGGAAACCCTACTCACGAGACTCGGCTGACATGCATATATTTCAGGGACGCCTGGGTATGTGCACGATGCGACTCGAGTGAGAATGACAAATTCTCTATCATGCGGCTAGGCTGAATGCAGGTATTTTGGGGACGCCTGAAATGCGTGCACGATCCGGCCAAGTGATACGATGAGTTCTAGCACGACTTGGGGAGTAAACAAGTGTCGTGAACGTGAAATCGTGCTAGTAAAAGTTGGTACAACGAATTGAACCATTGATAGGAAGTTATGCTCGACGATAGTGCAATACTTGGTCGACCCCGCTAAGAAGAAATCATACTGATTTCATGAACGAGAACGCTTGAGAAGCGAGTCGGGTCATCTCGATGACCGAGATGAACGAAAAGTGAATTTGCCTCAGCCTTCGACCCGCACATTTGACGAATTACAACGTGCCTCGTGAAACCATCTTCGTCCCATGACACGGAGAAATAGCAACCAAGACGAAGAAATACTCGAATTGAATAAGTACAATCAACTCTAAAATGAATGAAAGGCTATTCGATAAAATCGACCCAACGCGTGCGACACGGAACTTAGAAAGATATCAAATATGGTTCGATGCCGTCGAACGATAGGGCCGCTCGATGAAATTGTCTAAGAAACCCAACGACACGAGTTAACGAATGGTAGGATGACCTGCACTCAGGAAGTCTCGAGGACGAGACTTGTTTTGAGTGGTGTATTATGTAGTGACCCGCTCCGCCCTAGCGGAATGCCGATTCCAAACGGCAAGTGCAACGACTCAAACGAGCCGTCGACCCGAAGAGTTACTTCGTCCCGATGAAGTATTGATGCGAATCGATGCAATGCTTGCATTGGCCCGTCAAGATGAATCCAGACTTAGACTGTCAAAGGCGCGCTCGGAGTATCGCTCGGCCGATGCGAACATCGCTAAGGTGGGTGGCTCCGATGAACCCGTCACTGCTTAGCCTAGACACATAACAAAACGGACACATTCACGAGAATTGCTAGGCGATAACATCTTGCATGCTAATAAATGACTCAACGCACCTAGCTAAGGGAATAATCCCATCTTGCATGCTTGTTTAGAACATGGAAAAGTACTCGGCAAATATAGAAACTCTCGCCCGCGCTCTACGCTCGTGCTACGGCACAAGCTTACGTTCAAGTCCCGTACGCGTTCAACAATAAAACCATGAATGGATTACAACAATGAAATGGGAAGACTATCAACATAGTCGTTCCGAGTATAGTATAGCAACATTGAAAGGCTATGGGACCGATGGGTCGCCAAGGCGACTCCTGCACTGGGAGTTGCGTAATGCGTGAATGAATGAATCAACGAATGAATGAACGAATGGATAAATACGTGAAACATGAATGAACATACGAACAAGTGAAAGAATAAAATAAAAGAAAGAATATATGAAAGATAAGACATGGAAGACGCTAGCGACAGGTGTGACGGGCACGTGCAACGGGGCTCGCTACCCGCGCTGTACGGACGCCAACCTGGTCGTTAACGCATTATGGCTAAGGGTTAGCCTACGGCTCGGAGATAGCCGCTAAGTAAAAAGACAAGTTAATACGAAATGGTCGTGGACAAACGGCACGGGCGATGGGGGGGAATACCGTGGCCGTCGTGTGGAAGGATTCTGCGGCACGGGCGTTGGGGGGGTAAACCGTGGCCGGCCTAGGCGGAATCAACGGCGCTTACGGGCTGCTTGGGTGCGGGCTTGGGCACCAAGAGACGTAAGTAGGAGGGTATATTCAAGAGACTTAACGGGGTGTACCAGCCATCACCCTACGCTAAGTTGAGAATTGCCACAGGGGAATGTCCAAATGGCTAGACATGCCAGCGACCAAGTGCATATAGAATAGGTGGGCTTTGCTGGTGGCAATCCACGTGCAAGTCTTTGCATTGAAATCAAAGTAAACTAATGTTAACTGAGTATGCACCTCCTGAACTGGCTCGAAATGTAACACCCCGGAACATGCTCGAACTTGCTCGAAATATAACATACCAAAAGGTCAGATTACTTGTACAATGAGTTAAAAGAATACGCCCACGACGCACTAGAACCCGAGGCAGGGACACGCCCTCGATATTGAATGCTTGCGTACATAAATCTCGTTTTGGTTATTACACATGAATTGTTGTTGTCTAACTTGATTTACCTTGAACAGGGAAGGCCGGACGGTAAGTATGGGTAAGTCGTGTATATATTTTCTATGCGACACTTGGATTCTGCAACACGAGATAGGTTATGCAATATGCCATGAAAATGACCCTAAGGCAAGATTAGAAAGACAATGAATGATAGATGGTGCACAAAAGTAAATGGAACGTGTTTGGTAATGATGGCATTGTGGGCGAGCTAGCCTCTCCACCAGTGCATAACAATGTACTGATAACCCCACAGTCTACTTGCAGGATGCAGGAGACGCCGGCGGGTGCGGAGCTTCAATCGAACGTGCTAAGGCGCGGAGCTATCTCTGGGCCTTGGAGCGTTGCAAGGAGCTGGAGCACCATATACGGGACATAATGTATCGGAACATCGCCATGAATTATTCCATCTTGTAAGCCACTTGGCACGCCTTTTATGTTTCAGAGAGAGAGCTTGAGCGACTTGTAATATCGGCCTAGCGCCGCTTGTAAACTTGTTGAATATCAATAAAGAGTTTGGTTTCGCTTCAATTGTGTTCATTTATATTCCGCTGCAAATGGGGACACTCTGTGCGACTCTGTGGCCTAGAACTCAAATCGGCCGTTTCTGGACTTGGCCTTGCACGGGCACAACCTAGGCCCGTGCGGCATCACGCCTTAGCGAGGACGATCGCTCCTACGGGAGCGGGGCGTGACAGTTATGGAACCCGTCTTGCACGAACGCAATCTAGGCTCGTGCGCATCATGCCTTAGCGAGGACGATCGCTCCTACGGGAGAGGGGTGTGACATAATGGTATCAGAGCACGACTTTACGTCCTTGGACTATCGATTGAATTCTTTAACTCCGTTGTTTCCGCAAACTCTGAATGATTGCTTCCGCAACATTGATATCGTTTGTGCGCTCTCTCTCAAATGTCCTACGGGATGTCCATACAATAAGTCTATCTATTTTGTAAAACGTAGGAGAACAGTTTTTGAATAAAACAAAAAGATGGTTCGCGTAAGAACGGTTGGCTAAGTCGGGCTGGACATATACACTAAGGATTACGTCGACCTTAGCAAAGTCAAGTGCGGAATTCGTAGTATTTGAGCTAGAATGAGTTGAACTCGATTGAGTAAAGTGAGATGACTATCGATAGGGGTGCTATCGAGCGACGATATCGTCGGTACGATATAAAAGAACATGCTTGGAAATTGAGGAATCGTTCGAACGAAAAATTTGAAGAAGTGGATTTTGATTCGAATAATAAGTTAAGGATTTGTTGAATGACTTCATCCCTGAGTGGTGTATGCGATAGCCTCAGGGATGTCGATCGATTGATAAAAGAAATTATACAAATTGAAAAAATACGTTGGTCGATGACTTAAGATAAACGGATGAACAATACGTGAAATTGGTTTGAGAAAATTGATGTTATGAATGGTTCGAGGGATAATGATCAAACTTGAATTTGAATGTCGAGAAGATTATCCAGTCGGATGATAGCATCATTCGCACGACTCAAAATTCGTTGCAAACGAAGATCGTCAAGTTACGTATATCGTCGATGGTATTGAGACATATCAAAGATGATATACGATAACTCGGGAGTACTCTGACTCGACAAATAACGATCGTGCAAGTGTTATTGTTTGGTTGGATGCAATACTTAGGATTTTGATCGAGATGAATGTTGGATGAAAATGATTATGTCTTGATGGTTACACGAAAAACTACAACGTCGACGATCTTGTCTTGTGCGAGCGCAACTCTAGCCTCGCCCATGCGTTGCATCGGGTTTGGGACGATCGTTCCGCGTGAGCGCTGACATGGTGATTTATGTCGCAGGAATGATCGAACACGGAAAATCAGGACGCGACAACGTTGATTGTCTCGACTTGTTGGCTTGATGCGAAAGTGGACTCGAGGATTGTAGGACTTATGATTGGCGAATGAATGAAACTTGAGGATTTGAGTAGATCCAATCCGCACATCGAGAATGAATTAGTCTGGACACAAAACAAGAGTTATGTCCCGATGAGAATGATTATCTCGCGGGAGCGTGCATGGTGATTCATGCCCACCGTGGATAATCTGGCTCACGTGAGATCGGGATGCAATACATTGTTAAGTCGAACGACCTTGTGATAGATTTCGTGAATTGGGATAAATGACTTAGGGAGTATGGAATGTGAATCATGGTGTAGCGGTGAATTGTGTCGTAGCATGCTTGACTTTGAGAAGGATTGATAGGCGAACTATATCGAACGTGTTTGAAGGGATAGACTATACGAAATGGCTTGATGAATGAGTGATGTCGATACGTCAAAGAATTGGTTGAAATGTGAGTTATCGTAGGATGGCTTTGCTGAAAGACTCGGACCCCATGCGACGAATATTGGGATGTGCGTAGGGAATCGATGCTCGATGTTTAGAAATCGGAGTGATGCGAGCTTGGATAGAAAACTTCGTACTATCAACTTGGTTTGAACTTAGGATGGGGTCAGTGTTGACATCGTTGTTTGGGAACTGTGATTCCAATACTGACAATTGACTTTAGCCTAAAGAGATTGCCTAGCGGCTAGGCGAGATGTCCATGTTGCGAGAGTTAGCATCGGAAGGATTGATTTTCAGGATTGAGTAGATGGATCGATAGATGGAATTGGATTCACTATCACAAGGCTTGGTTGAAATGTATGTATTTTGGGGATGCCTAGAATATATGCACGATCCAACTAAGTGATATGTTGAATCAAGTGAGACTTAAGGAACGGGAAAGTATCGAGGATTTTGAGATCGTGAGTCTTGAAGAAAGGATTGAGGGTAGCACGAGCATGGCTCAGATTTAAGAAATGCCTGGAAGAAATGTGTGCGAGAAACGTAGGATGTTGAGTCGAGTTATAAGTCGATAAGTGTACTCAGTTTCGAGGATGAAACTTTTTCTGAGTGGTGTATGATGTAGTGCCCCGTCCCGCTCAGTCAATCGGAGGAATCGGAATGCTAACGACGTTCAGACTTAGCCTTGCAACGGCTGCTCGAAGACATCGCTCGGTCGAGATGATCGCCCGTTCGGTGGGGTAGTTTCGGTGAACTTGCCTCATCTTAGTCTTCGCATAATAATTCGCATGTTTTCAACTTGCACAAGTAGGCTTAATAATAAAAGAAATGAATCCACATAGCTAAAGGGAGTAATCCCGACGGGTCGAATTGAGATAGAATATGGAAAGGTCCAACCGTCGGCTTAGAGTTGGTGCACGACGTGCTTTGAAAATGACACTCGATCCTTCGTCCCGTGGCTTGGAAGAAGGAAAGTTGGTTGAGTCGGCGAAGTTATGAACATAGCCTAAGTTATAGGCGTCGCCCGTATGAATGCTTCATAAAGCATGCACGGTCATGTCGTCCAAGGCTTGGCATAGCCTTGGCTTGTCCCATGAGTTAAGTTACGTTGCACAGCTTGTGCCATAAGTCTAGACACCCAAATAGCTTGGTCGTTCAAAGTTGAACGCGTGCACGGCACGTTCCATCGAGGCAAGGCTTGACGCGGCCTTTGCTCGTTAAGTTGTAGGCTTGAGTAAGTTAGACAAAGTTATGTCGGTCGACCTAAGTCATTCCAAGTGCTGTCCCGCTCATTCTGCGGTTGTCAGGTTAAATAGTCGTACGATCCTAAGGCCCGTGATATAAAGTATGACTTGGGCGATAGCGTCGCATAGAACGAAAGTCGGTTTGAGGCACGATGCACGGACCTAGTGTTAAGGCAGGAACCACGGTTGATTTAATGAGTTTTGGAGGAAGGACTATCGAATAGGCATTGAGTTGAATAAAATGATATGGTAACATGGAAAGAATGCTTGCCACCGTGGGTCGTCGAGGGGTTCAAATGATAGAAAGAATGCTCGCGATCGTGGGTCGTCGAGGGGTCTCAAATGATAGAAGGTTTGATATTGGTTTTGAAAGATATGGTGACATTGGAAGAGAAATGACTGTGTGAGACGTCAGTTTGTGTCGAGTATTGCATGGTCATTGGACAACTTGTCGACAAGGAGGAGTTTCCACGCGCGACAACCCTGGGCGCCATGGGACCGCGACGTTCCGAAGGAAAACAGGTATAGCCGTAGCTGGACGAACCGCTCGGGTTATTCGGAAACTTTCAGCGGGGCTAGCTACTTGCGCTGAAAGGGTCGCCGAATGGCAAGGCTATAGTCCAGGATAGCTTGTGATGTTAGTGACCAATTCATATAGATGGGTCGGCATGGGTGGCAATTCGCGTGTGTGCCTTTGGATTGAGTGAGTTGGATGTGTATACAGTTAGAACACAAGATTTGGTCCTAAGATTTGACATCAACATAGGCGACGTGCTACGGCACGAGATGCGACGTCGGTCTTAAGTTGTTGGCATATAAATTGCATAAGATATGGTTTGAGTTGTCTTGAGTTTAAGTCAGAAAATGTCGCAAGGCAAAGTCGGTCGAGCGGCACTTAGCCCATAAGTCTTGATTGGGTCAGTTGGTGGTCAAAGTATCAAGGGCCGCGAGGCGGCGATATGATTGAGTCTTATGATTTGAGTTACGAGGCACGGCCCCAGCAAGGGTTTGTAGCACGGTCACACAGGAATTGAGTCTTATCGCGTAGTTACGTCTCTGATTTAAGCCGTAAGGCAAGCACGACTTGATAGGTTAACATTGTTGAGTTAACATTGATGTTACGAGCACGGAATGGTCTAAAGTCACAAAATAGGCAAGGCGTTGGTCATAAAACTGATCCTAAGGCAAGACTAGAAAGACAATCGTAAAGGAACTTGTATTGCACAAAGTAAATCAAACGTGTTGGGTTTGTATGGGTGGGCGAGGAGCTTATTCCACCAGTACAGTTGAGTACTGACACCCACATAGTTTTCATGTGCAGGCACAGGTAGAAGCTCGTGGCGTGGAGCTCGCTTAGATGCGTCGAGGCACGGAGTTCCTTGGCGATTCGATGCGTGCGGCCGCATGGAGTAAAGACTTATACGGGACATAATGTATGGACGTCGCCTTCCGAAGCTTCCGCTGGAGTCAAGACTTGTATTGAAAGATGAAAGAGAGCTGAATGACTTGTAATGTGAGCTTGAGTGAGCTTGAGAGAATTGTAATCTTGGCCTTGCACCCATTGTAACCTTTGTTTCAATATCAATAGAAGAGTGTTTTGTAATGACTTGTGTTTGCTTTTTTAAATTCTGCTGCTATTATTCAATGTCTCTGCTCGAAACTTCTGGGCGACGACCCCGTCGCAGCCGCTGAAATCGGCCGTTATGGAACCCACCTTGCACGAGCGCAATCTAGGCTCGTGCGGCATCACGCCTTAGCGAGGACGATCGCTCCTACGGAAGCGGGGCGTGATAGATACACCTTGATAGTCTCTTGAAATGCCTGGCCTTACGTCTCCTTGAGTGGCCGAGCCCCCACTCAAAATAGCCCGTAAGCCCCATGTATGATTCTGCCTACGCCGGCCACGGTATTCCCCCCCCCCGGTCGCCCGTGCCGCAGAATTCTTACTCATGACTGTCACGCCCCGATTCATAGAGTCATTTATTCACAAATTTTATCTCTTGGAATTGATCGTCCTCGCTTGGGCGTGATGCCGTACAAGTCTGGTATTGCACTTGTACAAGTCAAAGATGGTACATAATCGATTATCTTCAAATAGGGACATATTGCAGCGGCAGAAATAGACAAATTGAAGTTAATAAGGACAATCTCTCTCATTGAATAGAAATAGTTTACTTCTTTATAGCAGCGGAGATAAAAAGATAACTTGAAGTCACACAGAGATATATAGAACTTTATTCTCTTTATTGATAATTGAAGAAGAGTACAAGACTTGTATTGAAGTACAATGTTTACAGCACATCTCACTTTACATTGAAAGCCAACTGAACAATTCTATACAACTTATATTTGATATTTGGATACAATGAATTATAACTCGATATACCGACTTGGCTTACAATCTCACTGATACAACTGATTACAATGTTCCATACATTATGCCCTTTATAAACAGAAGACATCATCTTGTGCAAGGAGAGCTTCTGTATGCCCAACAAATCTTCGATGCCGCGGGACCAATCAAGCCAATCTTCGTGTGTAGAACATTCCAAGCACGAGCACCTGCCCACAAAACGTGGGTCAGCACATCATCTACGTACTGGCGAGCAGAATCCAACCCACTCGCATAAACCAATATTAAAGTGATCATTTAAGCAAGCATTTATTAGAGTGATCTTTCTACTTGGGGCCTAACATCATTTTACAGTTCATGGACAATAATCATGGTGAAGCATGTAAATATATTCTTAGCAATATTCATGTGGACATATCATTATAGCATTCTTGGTGTTATCATGCAAAGGCGTCATTGAGGCATCGTTAACATTAACATCTTAAACATGTTATGACAATTCTCATTTCAAGTATCACTTAGCATGGATGTTATGTCTGAGCACTATTTATAGCAAGGCATCTTTCTAGCATAATGAATTGAACATGTTAAGCAGGCAAGTTAAATCAACTTATACAATATCACAATTATGTGATTTCTTACCGATAGCCGACTTCTCGTACCTGTATTAAATACAGGTTATCTGATATACTTACTCTGTCTGCACAAAATATTCATTAGCATGCATCCTGACTACATGGTCACTGGTGTTGTTAAACCATATGGACTCTTCTCATTTCATTTTATTTTAAGATAATACGGTCAGCATAGTAGGTGGCGAGCCTCTATGCCACCCCGTCTTATCCGTGCTCCCAAAGCACTCATCATTATTTCCTTCTAGGCCGAATCGGTCCCCAGGGGCCTAGGAACCGTTCGAGGAAATTATTACTCAAACCTTGTATACAAGTTGTCCATGACCATGCGAATGCGTGTCCGACTCGATTGTGAACAAAATCGCATGGTAAAACATATTAAGAAAAGTAAAGGCAACAGTGCATCATTAGTCATATTCAATGACTTATTCATTTCATCATTACCATCATTTCATTTGGTGATCTCAACGATCCCAGCTTTATCATTTCTCATTCATTGCTTTATTGCAACGTATCTCATATCATTCCTTTCTTAAGAGGAACGTAACATTCATTCATTTATAGCGACATTTATTCATTCATTCATTTATTATAAGGGACAGGCCACATTTTATATTCTTGCAACAGATATACAGAGAGTACATAATTATAGTGTCTCATTCAGTTCATTGTGTCGATAGTCTTATTTTATCATTCACAAGGCATCTCATTATTCAAGTGTTTTGCCATTTCAGCAGCATTAAACATAAGGAACAATGTTATCAATTCTATCTCAGGCATCGAATCACATTAGCAGTTCAATGTGTTGTACATTTCAATAATTCTTAGCATAAGCATCTCTATTATTTAGCAACTAACATATGGGATATTTAGGGACAGTTTATAGCATTTCAATACTTCATTTATTAAGCATGAAGGAGTAAGGAGGAGGAAGGACAGTTCCACTCACTTGCAATAAAGGGTCTTCCTGTTCCGATCACACACAATTCTACTACGCGTAGCTCCACCAGCGAGCCACGTTCCAATACCCATTCCATCTAGCCAGCTAAGTGAGACTGCATCAGTCTCAATTCTTCCCATTCCCAACATGAGTCACGGTCCAATATTCTGATCCCATCCAATAAGTCAACCAAATGCCTCGTACGGAGTGGGGCATTACATAATATACCACTCAGAAAAAGTTTCGTCCTCGAAACTTAAGGAAACAACTCTTCTATGAGATTCACTTAGTCACAACGAGTCATTCATTCAGCTTCAATTCAATATTCCTTTCAGCACACTCGGTCATCTCAAAATAGCTATCTAACTTTACCATTTAAATCCATCAATAATTCGATCTGTCTATCTCTTTTTCAATTACTTGTAACTTCTCATTGATTCACCAACATTTTCTCGTATTTCTATCTCGGTCGTAACATATCACTTCGTTTGGATCCATACACATATTTTAGGCGTCCCAAAAACATATGCATTTCAGCCAAAGTTCGCGCTAGTGCGATAAATTCTTCCCATAATGTTATCTCAATCGTAACCAATCACTTCGGCTGGATCCATACACATATTTTAGGCGTCCCCAAAACATATGTACTTCAGCCAACTTCAATGTTAGTGCGATTCGATCAGCCACAATATAACTCTCTTTTCTAAATCCGACTTAGCATCCTTTCAATTGACTTATTGCTTTATTCACTTTGCCACAATCACTATCTTCAAGGCCAAAATACTTAATATCAGGGACAACTTGGTTAAGCTCTATACCCAAGTGTAATATTTCTAACATTCGATCAAGGGTTTAACTTAGAGCCTAATCATATCAAGAGTTCACAACATGAAATCGTATTCCTTCCCAAATCCAAAAATACTTCTCACCGAGGCAATTCATCTTTTCTATAAGACACAATCCGACGTCACCCACTATCGATTACCCAAGCCAAGGGTACAATTCTATGCAACAGTCAGGGTTAACCCAGCTACCCGACTATAGGTACACTCAAGTCTTATCTTACGATTGCAATTCCACTTATGGCCGACATATAATCATCAAGGGTCAAGCATCTCTTAAGGCACAAGTTGAAGCATACATTCCCTTATGTCAATACTCATTATCACCGTCTCTCATTCAATGTCACAAGGTCATCCTATGGGTCTCCAACGGTCACCTATTATTCAGTCAATCTTTAAGGTTAGCTACACTGACAGCTAAACTTAATCGTTCAGGTGGCTTCCCTAGAGTGGACGGCTACTAGGGTTATACTAGTTTCTTATTCTTAAGGCCAACAAGCAACCAACAGTTCTAAGGAACTCTACCCAAACCTATGGGTATTAACTCAGTCTGAATAATTAATCGCTATTGTTGGCTATGCCAACAATTGGTAAGTCATCAACGGGTCACTAGGGTCAAGTCTATCTATCCATGATCTTCCTCGAGGAAATAATTTTCATAGAGGCTCATTCTAGACTTACCCAACGATCAATTAAGATCGGTCTATCATCATTACGGTCAATTGCCAACCCGACATATGATTCTCATCGTTCTAATAATCCATCAAGTAAATTTCCAACGATTCAATTTCTATTCCAATTCCCTTATACCCACACGAACCCATAAGCCAAGGCTAACTATTCAAGGGTCATCGATTCCGATAGTCTTAACATAAGTATGGAATCATACTATTCGGTCCGTATGACAGAGTCAAACTACTAAGTCATAAGCTAACAATCTATATCCCCACCAACAATCACCTATACCGACATTATCCAATATGTTTGCAATTTCTCGTTTCCATTGGTTTCTCAATTATCAAACTATCTTACGGGCATTCTTAAATCTCATGCAGTAACGGTCAAGTAGTTCATCCCATTCAATCCGACAATTTGTGTATCACTTAACCATTCTCTAGGCAACAACAGTATTCTGAGTCACTACTTGTTATTTTTCTAGTACAATTCAATTCCTCAGCATCATGCACCTATGCAACGACTATCCTTTGGTGATCAAGATGGATTGACATCTATTACACCTTAGGGTCACAGCACAGATTTTCTAATATTTCTTTGATTCACCGACAATATTTTTAAACTTTCAGCTTAGCAACCAACTTTGTATTAGCCACATTTGATCTGCATCCAACCAACCGAAGTCGACATTCCAATGTTCTAAGCCACAACATTCTCTAGCCAAATCTATTTACCCATATCATACTAACTGACTTACTAGTCCGAGTCATCACTCGACTAAACAATTTCCAACCAAGCCAACCGTTATCATTTCTACAATCTCGCTACCCAACATAACATCACCGTCAGGGGACACTCGAGTCATCTAGCAATAATACATGACTCCCAGCTAAGTCTCAGCACTACCCAGTACCCACAGATAGTCTCATTGCTATTCTATAGAAAGGGTCAACATATATCTCGTTCTGATGTGGTAGAGGCAATATACCACTCAGAAACGAAACCATCCTTAAACAATGTCACGACCCGTACCCACTGTGAGGGTACGAGAACGTAACAACGCCCAGCCTACGCCGCAGTGTCGGTGGTAGAACGCTGTCCTAGGTCACAACATCTAACAATATATATATCTAAACAGTTTATACTCCCCGAATGGGGGTGACATAACAATAAAACTCAATCACAACTAAGGAAGAGATAGCACAATATGAAATAGAACTCAAGGAAATAAATAGATGAAAAGTAGTCTAAGATAATCCCAGCAATATCCAGCAGTACAAGGTCTCAGATACATAATGAAAGAATATATACAACTCAGAGTAAGTCTAGCTAAACATGTCTCATGACTACAAGGAAGATAAGCCTAACTAATCTAAACTAGGCAATCGGGGTGATATCCTCAGCTAGAGCTGGGTCCTGCTGAGGGTCCAGCTCGCAGGTGTCATCTAAGGCTGCCCCGTAGTAAGTATCCAGGCAAGCCTCCTCCTCGTCCTCTGTAATATTTTAACAGGTCCAGTTAGGACATGAGCGAGTACAGTACATCTCAACAGTTCATAGCAGGTTAGAAGATATAATCATGCAGTAAAGTAAGATACAAGTACTGAAAGAAGTGCAGTATGTAAACAGAGAGAGAAAGCTGTAATAGAAATATCTACTATAAATAGAGAACTATCATGTGACTAGTGAGTCAGAGTACAACATAGACATGTAAATGGCATAAGAGATTCTGATGCTACACTACGGAAGAGATTTTGATGCTACACTACTTGGGTAGTATTCACATGTCTACTTCTACTCCCCCGTACCCCCAATCAATACACAAGGATCCAAACAGGTTATGTTATGATTCTATGTAATAGCCCCGAAGGGTGGTACATAGTAGTACCAAAAATGAGGATTCTAGGAGATCCTAGGATACCCAGTAAATGGGATAAGAGATTCTAGGAGACTCTGTGATCATAAGGGTATATGTCACAAGTAATCAAAGAAAAAAAGAAGCATATGGTACGCTATGTAAGTGAAACGCACAGAACGTAGAGTACCCGATGCTCCCTAAGGATAACATCTCAAGAAGGGATCCATATAGTACCAATCCGTGTGACCATCGTGACAGTACAAGTAAAGTAATCTACTGCAGGAAATAATTCTAAGCAGGATATGAAATGATCAGAGAATGTACTCGCCTGTATCTGAGTGTCTGAAGTAAATGTACTGTCCGAGGAGAGGTGTCTGGCTCCTAATCAGAACAGCACAAGTCACAACAAGTCTAAAATGATATAATGAAGTCCTACTATGCATTCTACATGATTCTAGGTCAATCTAGGCCAAAGTCAACTCTTGGTCAACTCTGGCCAACCCTAGAAGTCAAACTAGGTCAACCAAGTCCAATTTAGGTCAAACTGGTCTACACTAGACTACATTAGTCTGTATTTGGTCACTATGGTCTAAACAAGGCTATACTAGCCTACCTTAGCCTAATCAAGCCTAGTTTAGCACTCCTACACATACACAATGTCAATCTAGCATCACACTTACACAATTTGATATTCCTATACATTATTTATTCACAATACACTATTAACTTATATAGGCAACACAACTTTACATTATATATAGATACATACATTGAGTTAACATAATATATACCTAGGCTAAATACAACCCCTATAACATTAAGCTAAAACATATATATATATATATATATATATATATATATATATATATATATATATATATATATATATATATATATATATATATACATATAGCTCACCATGCATATATATAGGCAGTATTACATATATTATATATGTATACATATTATACATAAACTACTTTTAGATAAATAGGAAACATACATATATATATATAGAGAGAGAGAGACAAAGACTGTGTGTGTGTATGTGAGGGAGGCAAGGTGTCAAGTGACTATGTGAACAGGAAAACAGTGCAATGTGGGTGGCTTTGTGTGTGTGTGTATAGAGTGTAGTTGTGTGTGTGCGTGGCAAGATAAAACAGTGTGCAGGAACTTCAAAAAACAGTGAAAGAGAGAGTGTAAAGTGTGCGTGTTACATCTAACCTTAATATCAGGGATTTAACAGTGTTCAGGGAGATTAAGTGACAGGGTGTAGCAATGTGTGCAGAAAAATAGGTATGGGTGTTAACAGTACAACACATTCAATCTAGTCCACAGAAAACCACATGCCAGGCAAGGAGAGGAATCCAATCCAGGTTCTAAGATAACCAACATTGCAATAATACAAAGGAAATTTTAGTTTAGGCAATAGGAAAACAGTGAGCACCTGTGGTGTGTGTGTAATTAAAGACAGCAAAGGAAAGGAAGAATTTTAGTTTACAAACAAATCATTACCCAAAATTCAGTCCAACAATACATTCCCAGGTTTACATACATGAACTCTTAGTTTACAATGAACTCAATTCCATTTTAATTCAACACCCATTGCCAAGTCCCATATCAGTTAATAAGGAAGAAAACATTGAATCAATATAGTGTAAACTCATGTTCTTGTCAAATAAAAAAGGAGGAATGAAAATAAGTTCATAATTATATGCATTCTCAGGTTTGTGTCTGTGAATAATGCATTAGCAGGATATGGGATGAAATCTGGAACAAAGAACAATGGCAAGGACTGATAATAGTAAGCTAACAATGTGTGAACCACAAAACAGTGTCAATGTGTATCCTGAAATTCAGTGAATGGAACCTGGACAGTTAACATTTGAGTGAATTTCAGTTGGCAGTTATTAAGGAACAGTGAGCCACTATAAGCCTAAAAATTCACTTAACCAATATCATTCAAGCCTTCATAAAACACAGGGAACAGTTATACAGTTGGGAATTAACTAGCCTACATTCACAGGTAACAGGAAGTAGGAAATAATGTAGTATAATATGAAATTAGGAAAACAGTGATTCATTCTCAGTTAAGGGAAGAACAACTCAGGAATTAAGAATTGTATCTATACCATTCAGTTCTAAAAAGACAGGAAACCAATCTACCATTTTCAACTCAAACCTAATTTTCACACCCAAGTAGTTCATGCATAGACACAACATATTAAGGTCTAAAACCAAGTAATTAACAGCATTTAATTAGCTAAAATGATCACCCAAAATCGATTTGAAAACTGGAAAATAAACAGTGAAGAACACTGTTTCAGAAAAATGGAAAAATTGAGGATTGGACAATGAAATTGAGTTAAAACAGTAATACAGTGGTTGGTAAAGTGAGAACACTGTAGGAGCGTAAAAAGTGCTTCAAAGAAAGAGTCATCTCATTCATAAGTGATCTGCTTTACGCCTAGCAGAGCAGGTAATCTCTTTACGCCAAAACTAGGCTAATCAATGTACGCCTAAGCAGGCTGATCATTTTACGCTCGGGTCTACACCCATGATTTTACGCCAAGGACAGAGCAGCCTCTTTTACGCTGGACAAAGCTGTCAAATCTCGCATTTAATGCAAACTCTGACATGAAGATATTAATGATGGCATTTACCACAGAATTCAATGGGATTTGTCTTATACAAAGACCATTGTTGTCGTTTATGGGGATCGAGCTACTTTACGCTCACTGTATGGTTTCTTTTACGCATGGAGTTTTACATGAGTTCTTACGCTCATAAAACAATGTGTGCATAAAGTTTATTTGAGCCATTTTACGCTCAAGGTTATTCGATAACCACTTTACGCGGGGAACCTATGACAGAGCTACTTTACGCTCATCTCACTGTTTTACGCTCAGAGGATGTTGGAGCTATTTTTACGCCCTATTCTTTCTGGCCAGTTTGGAACGTGGTTTGCCTACATGGCCTTCACGCCACATATTTCGAAGAACGTGTGTACATGTATCCTATTCTTACTGAAATAATGGGACGCGTGTCAATATATGCAAAGGATGACTCTGATCATGGGTGGCAGTTGTTAGCATAAAGACAGACTTTGATGCACTTTTACGCACAGAAGCCCCAGTCTATAAATAGACTCATTTTTCTCAAAAACAAGGACAGAGAGAGAACATGAGAGAATACAGAGATCAGGACTTCGAGATTTTGATTCTCCAGAGCATTCTTCTTCAATTTTTCTTCCAGAACAGAGTGAAGCAAAGCAGGAAAGCATTCGGCCTCGCCATCAGTGTCCAAGTGCGTCGATACCTTTCTGGTGACTTAGTTCTTCCAAGTTGTTCTACTTCAAGCAGTGATCTTCATCATCATCATATGGTCCAAGGAACAAAGTGATCATTTACGAATCAGACTTCCATAACAATACTTTTCCAGAATCAAATTTGTACTTCTTGTACTTTTTCTCGTTTTATTTTCAAAATCCAACATTTTGTTTGGCAATTTTGTTAAGTGAAACAAAATGACGACTCTGCTGGGGACTACCTTCTCCTCTGACGAGGAGGTGATTGCTCAATATGATGATGTTTCGGTCGGTTCGACTAAGAAGACTCTGGTTGTGCACTTCGACCATACTGCCTATGAAGAAATGCTCCGAACTGGGGGTGGTTCTCGCTACTCCAATCTTCAAAAGTCTCGCAAAGCACGAAAAGTTTGGATTCCCAAATCCAAAGTAGTTTTTGATCTCTCTGTGACTTCTAATGACAAGAGAATTCTTCCCACTCCTGTCGTAGGGGCTCCCGTTCGTAACGAGGCAGTCCTTACTTCAGAGTTGCACTTAAAATGTGATGATTTATCTCCCGTTTGTAACGGTGATGATAATCAGGTTTCACGTCCACTGCGTAAGAATCAAGTTTTACACTCAGTGGGTAAAAACCAAGTTTTACGCTCAAGGCATAAGAATGAGTCTCCCATTTGTAATGTGGCAGATTCTAATGCTTTTGAGTGTACAAATAAGTCTTCCGTCTGTGACGTGGTAGGCCCAAATAAATTACGCTCCTCGCGTAAAGCAAAATCTCCCGTCTGTGATGTGGTAGATAATCAATTTTTATGTTTTACGCGCAAAGGTAATCTCCTGTCTGTGACAGTGTAGATAAAATTCACAACAATGTTTGCACATCTAATGTAAATGTACCAAAATGCATACAGCGTAAAAATGTTGTTGGTAAAACTTCTGTCCTACACCAACAACCTTCTTATACTGCTTTACGCAAAGTACCAAACTTGTAAATCACGCACCATGAAAATGGAGTCCTTCGTGCTAAATCTCAAGATTTACGTACACAACTCCAAACGCGTAAAAATGTACAGTTTGGTTCTGCGAATGAAGCCAATAATCTTCTTTATACACAAGGGACTAAACGTTTTTCTACCCCAAATGTAATAAAGAAGAATACTCCATCTGTTCCTTCTGACTTACGTGAATTGCTAATGCAAAAGCGTAAGAATTCACAATCTCCGGTGACATTTCCATAAGAAAAACATCATTGTGAATATCACCAGGTTGTGATCAACTGTTGTTGTTCGGCTTCAAAACGGTCAGTTTTTGATCGTTTAAGTTTTAACTCGCTTCAACATCAAGCTGAAAACCATGAAGATGAGCTGTCATATGCATCAGTCAACATGGCATCTCATACTAATAGAGGACGACGACCGAGATGGAACATGTCCCAAACTCTAGGTCAACAACAGTTCAACAGACTTCTTGATTCCTTTGAAGGAGTATATCAGAATACTCGATCAAGAAGACAAAGACAATTGCAGACTTCTGATTCAGAAGCTGGGAGTACTCAATCTTTTGAGTCTGATACTGATAGTGTGGATTCATACTTCTATACTAATCCCTCTATATCTTCAAGAGAGGTTGAATCCTACGCTGTTGGAGATGAACCAGAGACGTCATCTGCTAATACGGAACAACGTCTCACTCCGTGGAGCAATCATTGAAAGACATGCTCAACATGGTGCAAAGCATGCATCAGATAATTTTGAATCAGCAAACTGCTCAACCTACAGTAATAACTCCGGTACCAGTAGCAGCACAAACTCAAGATAGTCAAGGGGCTGACATACCTTCGAATATTCAAGAGCCTGCTGTTAATCAAAATTCTGCATCTCCAGATCCTATCATTCCAGAAGATGTACCACCTCCAGTGGGGGTTACGGTACATCCGACGACTATTCAATCAAATGTGCTTCCTCAAACCAGTGAAGCCATTCAAGCAGTGCGTGAACTCAAAGCACAGTTTGAGGTTTTGAGGCACAAGGATCAGCTCCAGAGGTTAGGGATTAAACAACCTTATCCTCCTCATTCGAATGATGTACCCTTCCCTCCGAAGTTCAAGCCACAATCCATGGTTTTATTCGATGGAAAAGTATCTCCCAGTCAATATATCAATTACTTTGATATTATGACTGTACACTTGCAGAAAAATGATGCTCTCCTCACTCGAGTGTTCATTGGGTGCTTGACGGGTTCAGCTTATGACTGGTATCGTAGCTTACCCGATAACTCTATTTCGTCTTTTGACGAATTCAAGGCAATGTTTCTTTCCCGCTTCTATGAAGGAGGTATGGACATGAACATGTCCTCCTTAATAGAAATAAAACAAAAGGAGAAAGAAGATACTCGAACGTTCATTAAACGTTTCCGACAGGCTACTCTAAAGATGCCTCCTGGTATGCCAGATTCAGCGTTGATCGATACATGCAAGATGAATCTGCGACCATCCATTGCTGTCTTCACAGGTTCCCAATTCACAGATTGGGCTTCGTTTATCATAGCAGCAGTTTCTGCCGAAACCAATGGTAGATTGGCTCGGGAACAAGGGATAATTTTTACTTCAGAAGATAAAGGGAAGAAAAGTAATCCTGGTAATAATCCTGGCAATCGTAACGTGAAAGGAAAAGATACTCTTATGGTCAATCTCTCCAAGAACAAAGCGACGCCAAATAATCAGAAATCTTCCAGGCCAAAGGAAGAATACTCTTTTGACGAAAGTGATATCCCAGGGATATTTCAGTGTCTGGTGAAAAGTGACAAACTTCAGATTCCAGAGCCAAAAAGGCCTAATGAGGTGAATCTGACTGACAATCCCAAATATTGTATCTATCATAGATACATTAATCATCCTACCAGTGCTTGCTATGTCTTGAAAAAAAAGATCCAAGACCTGATAAATGGTGGCACTATCGCTTTAACCAATGATGACCATACGGTTACAACCAACATGGTCTCTCTTCAGTTTGGAGATTTTCCTCCACAGCAAGTCCCAGATGAAATTATCCCAATTCCGAAGGCGACGATGAAGATCGTAAATATCCCGCCCGCCAGGGAAGAAAATACAGGATCGTTGCCGCTCACATTGAAGAATGGTGAAATCATGTGGGTACATCCTGACTTAATACCTGAGTTGGAAAATAAAGGTAAAACTTTAAAATCCAAGAAAGGTAAGAAAGTCAAAACCTGCAACATGATTTCTCATGTTATTCCAAATCCTGATGACTTGGATCATCTATGGGATGGCCTTCCTCTAGAAGATAGACTGAAAGGACTAAACATATGTCCCCCAAGTCTAGCTCCTCCTACCAAGCTCAAGCTTACTCATCAGCAGTGGCTAGCCATGAATAGTGTTCTTTTATATCGGGCACAACAAGTCTTTGCTGCTTATGAAAAAGCTCCAACAGGGATTTCTCCTCGTATCCCGAATCCTTCTCCCCCCTTAACTACAGAGACGTCTATGCTTCATTCTCCTGTAGTTGCAGAGGTTTTTTTCTCTTTCTGTACTGAAACACCTGTCAAAAGTCCGCTGCCCACTCACTTGTATAGTCAGCAATCTGTTCATCTCATGAAGAAGATGGGTTACGACTTTCAAAAGACAGAAGGTTTGAATTATGATAAAGGAATGCGTCTTCCTTTACAAATTCAAAATCAGAATTCCACTGCTGGATTGGGTTCTGAAATGCCTCATGACAACCCTCACAAGAAGAAGACTAAGGGAAGAAAGATTAAATCCTGTAATATGGATTTCCTTCTCCTGAGTCTGAAGAAAAAACTTTTGCTGGTACAAGATCTGAAAAAGAGTACCATAAAGACTATAAGGGATCCTCCAAAGAAGCGGAAGATATGGTGAAAACTCTACCAGTTCAACCTTCTCCTATTAAACCGTCTGTGGTTGAAAAGGAGAAACAGAAGGAAGTACGCTTTGATATCCCATTGAAGCCTGCTTCCAATCAGGGGGTGGTGATGAAACCTTACAAATTTGACATTCTAGCTCAGTTAGCCAATACTCCAGCTAGACTTTCTATATTTGAACTGCTTCGTCTTTCCAGAGAAAGCAGAGAGACTTTGAGCGAAGCTTTACTTCAAGCAGATTCATGCTTGGCACAACTCAAGACTCCTGATAATATACCAGTGTCATGTCCGCAATACCATAGTGTGATGGAAGCAATTCCCAACATCACCTTTACATAAGAGGATATGCTATTGAAATACAACAAGCATGATAGGCCTCTGTGTTACACTGGATATATCGAATCCACTGAAATCGACAGGATTTACATCGATCCTGGGTCTTCAATTAGTATAATTCTTCAAAGTATGCTAAGACCCCTGAGGATTCCTACTAGTGAGCTGACTTACACTAGTACTACGATAGTCGGTTTTAACTCTGGCAAGAGCAAACCACTGGGGAAGATTCGTCTACAAATTCAGATTGGTGATCTTCGAACTATGGTAACTTTCTATGTTATCAACTCGGACGTATCCTACAATATTCTTCTTGGAAGACCGTGGATTCATGAGCACAATATTGTGCCTTCAACTCTTCACCAATATTTCAAATATGTGGACTCCCACGGAGTTGTGAAAACTGAGTTTGCTGATATTAATCCATTCAAAGGTGTTGAAGCCTACTTCTCTGATTCAAGGCTTTATAAACAAGAGCATGTGAAAGATATATCAGACATGGCTGAAGATCAATCACCCTCTGAGGATCACTCTATTAATGAAGATCCGCCAGAGGAGCAACCTTTGAAGATCATAGTCAAGGGACGAATCCAATCCTAACCTGTCAATGAGCAACCTTTGATGATCAAGGTTAAAGAAAGAACTCAAACTTCATCTGAGGAATCAATAAATATTCCTGCTAAGAGCCAAGTTCAACCTTTTATGATTAAGGTCAAAGGACGTACTTCTTGCACGAATGATCCAAAACTACCGTTGATTGTCAATCTTGGCAAATCTACACAGAAGACGGATGATGGTCCACTGTTGATTAATCTGAAGCGTAGCAATCAGACTGTAAATGATGTAAATATTGATCATTCTGTACCTTTTGATATCAATGAAGATTTCATGTTCGAGTATATGGCTGTCAAGTTTATTGAAAGAATGACTTTATCTTCTGATAATCAAAGTCATCAATATAAAGACAACATAGAACCGAAAGAAACCTTATACATTGATCATAAGGAGAATTCTTTCCCTTCTTATACAGATGTTGGACCGTATGCTCAAAGGTTCCTAACATCTTCTCCTTATCTTCTACCTGTGGCCGCTTCATCACAAGTTTGCGTAACTTTTAGACGTCATGAAGAATCTTATTTCGTGGTTCCGTCTGATAAGAAAAACAAGCACCAAATTGTGTTTGGCCTGGCTAGAAATATCTCTGTTGCTCAGGCAGATGAGCTGAAGGATAAAGACAAAGGAAGAATTCAAATTGATAAATACAGTCAGCAATCTATCAAGATCATTCAGAACATGGTGTATGATTTGAAGACTATACAAGGTCTCAATCAGGGCAAAGGCAGACGATTACCATTAGGTGGTGATCCATTTTACCAAAAGACTCATCATGGGTTGGGATATGTCCCATCCCACATGATTTATGATGATATACAAGAAGAATTCTCTTCCAGCTCTTCACAATCATCAGATTCAGGGGAACTTCAATGAATCTGGATAAGTACTCTCAGTCAATATGGTTCAAACTGATGGTAAATCCGAACCATTTGAAAATGTCCCTCGAGCCACCATCGGTTCATTTATTTCTCTCATATATATATCTACAACAACATCCGTCTTCTTAATTCCCAGCTACCAAAGTTTGGTTAAGCTGATTACTTGTCTCTTTGAAGAGAGATTTTGATCTTTTATCTTACCAATTAGTATATAAAGTTGGATTTACTATTTATCATGTTTTTATAACCTCTGAATAAATACTAAACTCACCTTCTTTTCCTATCTATCATGTCCATTTGACCTCTGCATAGATATTAAATCTACTTTCCTTTGGGTTCTTACATACTGGCATGTTCATATTACCTCTGATAGTATTATACACCCTAAATAGAAAATAAGATTACATTATCTATCATGTTCATATTACCTCTGGATAGATATAATGTTTGAGTTTAGAAAATTTGTCATGTTCATATAACCTCTGATGAGTATTTTCTACCCCATACAAAATAAGATTTCATCATAGACTTGTCATGTCCATATTACCTCTGATAAGTACTTTCTATCTCCTACCTATTGTTTAAAATTCAACGATAGGATCACAAAACAAATCTTTCATTCATTTCTGGTGGAAATACTACAGAATAGATAAGACAAAAAAGATGACAAAACACTCTCTTAAGGTGGAGTGGAAGCGTCTTGGAGCAACTTTTTTAATTCTTCTATCCGTTTGCCACGAGAACTCATAACCTTATTGGTAGCCTCTGCACATCGAGCTTCAGGAGTGCAAATACGAAAAAGTTCAGCGAAGGTGATTATCAAGTTGTCCTTTACTTCATCAAGAGTTCTGATGGTCGACTCAGCCCCAAAAGCCTTTTCTTCTAAAATTGAGCTTTGGGTGAGGTAGATTTCGAGCATCGATCATCTTCTCCCTTTTAGCCTTCAAGCAAGCTAGTTCTGCCTCAACTTCGCGGATTCTGTCATTCTTGCTCTGCATATCTATGTTCAAAGCGTCATAAGCCAATCTGTGGCCATGCAGTGCAGGTTTTATGCCAGTCAAAAAGGCTTTCTCTTTGGCAACCTTCAGACTGTGTTCACGGAGGGCTGCATTATATGTAGTCTCTCGAGCAAGATAATCAGCTGTTAAGGCATCATATTCTTCCTCGATGAGACTTTCAACAGTTTTACTAGACAGATTAAGATATTCTCTGATTGGCTGTTCAAGGTCTTCCACAATTTTCTCCAATGCGGCAGCTCTTTCAGTATCATTGAACAAAGCAACGTTCTTGATAGTCGAAGCCATTGCTGTCTTCAGAGTCTCATAATTGAGGCCCTTATTTAGAACCATTGTTATCAAGGTTGCCAGGCTTTTATAAAAGGTGTCAGTATAAATCTCAATGAGAAGATCCATTTCTGTGCTGGAACTTGGCGTGGCAACAATATCTAACAGATCCCTTTCTCGGAAATCAAGAACAGATGTGGGTGATGCAACAGTAGGATGAGACAAAGTCGTTGTTGCTACCACCGTTATAGCCAATTGATCCCTAGAAGCTTCAGGGATTATATCTCTAATCGGTGTAACAACAGATGGAGGTGGAGCCGATGATGTTACTACTGTTGTCTGGTTCCCAGGGACCTCAGTATCAACGTCTTCAATATTTTTCACTCCAGCCGTTTCTGGAGTTCTGGCGGCGGTAATGTCGGTGGGTGTGGTGACAACTACAGGAGCTGGTTCAGATTCTGACATTGGCTTGTCAGAAATTGGTACTGGATCAGTGACAACAGTAGAGGATGCTATTATTTTCTCAGTTTCTATTGGAAGTTCAAGCATGCCTCCAACATCTCCTTCAATTGATTGCTTCATAGGATTTTCCAATAATTCAGCTGTGGTGAAACTTTCTACAGCTAATTCTTTGTTCAAGTCTGGATCACCTCCAGTAGTTCCATCATCACCTACAGTGGGATCGACTCTAGTCTTCTCTTTGTGCTGATCCTCAACAAGAGAAGACAATTCAGATTGTGCTTGTTGTGCCTCAAGTGATGAAGGATGTTCTTCTTGAGGCTCCATCTCAGGCTTTGGCACTCCCCCTTCTTCAGCATCTGAGTTTCCTGAAGAAGAAGCTTCCCCTTCAGACTCCTCATTTTCTTCATAGATTTCTTCTTCTTGAGAAGGAAGAACTACAGGCTTTGGTGCAATTATGACATCTGCAAAATGAACAAAAATAAGTTAGTATACAAAATCATGATATATAATTCCGTATAGGTTTTGTATAATACTTGGAATATGTGCATTTTTTTAAGATATGTATCATAATCACCATTCCAGTCATCATCCTCAAAGTCAAGAGCCGATTCGTCTGATGGAATACGATCTTGACCAGCAGTGGAAACAGTAGTAGTACCTTCTGTAACTTGTGCCTTAGACGGCAAAGATAAATGAAGTGAGGTGCTAAGACGTCCAGGAGACAAAAGTGTTACAGCTCCTGATCCCACTATCTGTGGAGAAGCTGAGGATCCTTCTCCATGATGGACTGAGGAAGAACCGACGAGAGGATCTTCTTCAATGTCCTCTTCTGGAGTGTGAACGCTTGGTTTGGAAGGCCCTTTTGTGGTAGACCTCTTCCTCTTTTCCGGAGTTTTCATTGGAGATGTGGCGACTGCATTCTGCTTTCTTTTTCGGCCTTTACCAATAATGATAGGTTCTGTAGCTGGTTCTCCAACTCCTGTTGGGATAACTACTAAAAACGGATCTGGGATGCCGGTATCGTCAGGAATGTCTGCTGGTACCCTGACCTGCTCTTCAATATCTCCTTCTTTAGGCCACCTCAAACTACCCTTCATATTGTAACCATGGGTAAAAGAACGAATTGAAGCATAGAAGTGGGCATACGTATGGAGTATACGTAGTTCTGTAGTACTAGTGGCAGTCGAAATCCTAAATTTAGCACCAGTCCGAGCAGCACCAAAATACCTCCAACCCCTAGCCCCGTCAAGTAATTTCCCATAGTAACGGAAATTAGTCAAAGGATTACCAACATAAAGTTGGTCGTACCCAAATTGGTGAGCAAACCTACTGGGTAAGTATGGTTCGAACGCACAAATATTTTCATTTCTGTACATCAGATGAGAAGGTCTGATGCACTGAAGCCATCTAAAGACTAACTGTGGCAGTACAACTCTTCCTTCAACTTCATCTTCAAACTGGACACCGAAGCAATCCGCTGGAACTTGCAGAAGAAGTTCCAACCGTATGAATAATTCAGAACTGCTCGGGTATCTGCCACAGTCGTAGCAATCCATGTAGCCTTGCTGAATTTTTGGAGGAAGACCTCCACATCATCACCTGGGCCTGGCGGTAACAATCTACAGTTGTGATGCAACAACCAGCCCATCAGATAAGTGTAGGGCATCTCTACTCTAGGGAAAACATTCCGATGAGGAGCATTGTTGATTAACTCCTCGCCGAAGGTCCTTAAACCTGCATTTATCCGACACACCATGGCTGACAGCAGGTTGATCCTGACTTTAAAAACTAGATGTACTGCTGGCCATAGCACACTGCGGTAAATTCTGTCAACAGTATCAATACCTGGTACAACCCATCTTCTCAACCATAAAGAAAGAAAGCCTGCCAGCAAAGCTCTCCGTGAGATTTTCTGACTACCATATCTGAGGAAGCTCAAGGCTTCAGTTCCGGCAGGAAATTCCTCAGTCTTCGTAGACAGATATTTATTCGAAAATTTGTAAGTAATCATCATATCCCGAACCTTGTTAGAGGGGATTGTCGAATCTATGTTTTGTTTTCTTGAAACCTTTCTTTGTCTTCCTTGGATATCTTATCCTTATGGAAGAAGAAATAAGTTGTCCACTTGTTGATATACGCCAAATGGGATGTACTTTCATGCATCGTAGTATAAATCAGGTAGTGGCACATCAGTTCCTCGTATATCTCGATTAACTGAGGGTTAACTCCTCTGATTTCAGCAAGCTCCCTATTGGAGGGAACATATTCTTCATATGGGGCTTCCCCCATTGGCAGCTTCGAGATAAACTGCATCTCATGAAGGACAAGACCCATTTCACCTTTTGGGATGGCAAAAGTTCCAGTTGAACTTAGATATATCTCCATCAAGGCCAGAAATAAGTTTCCATTCGGAGGAATATCATAACTGGTGGAAGCTACTGCTTCGTTGTCACGCCCCGCTCCCGTAGGAGCGATCGTCCTCGCTAAGGCGTGATGCCGCACGGGCCTAGGTTGCGCCCGTGCAAGGCCAAGTCCAGAAACGGCCGATTTGAGTTCTAGGCCACAGAGTCGCACAGAGTGTCCCCATTTGCAGCGGAATATAAATGAACACAATTGAAACGAAACCAAATTCTTTATTGATATTCAACAAGTTTACAAGCGGCGCTAGGCCGATATTACAAGTCGCTCAAGCTCTCTCTCTCTCTGAAACATAAAAGGCGTGCCAAATGACTTACAACATGGAAGGATACATGGCGATGTTCCGATACATTATGTCCTGTATAGGGTGCTTCAGCTTCTTGCAACGTTCCAAGGCCCCAGAGTTGGCTCCGCGCCTTGACACGTTCGACGGAAGCTCCGCACCCGCCGGCGTCTCCTGCTATCCTGCAAGCATACTGTGGGGTTATCAGTACATTGTTATGCACTGGTGGGGAGGCTGGCTCGCCCACAATGCCATCATTACCAAACACGTTCTATAATCTTTTGTGCAACTCTATCATTCATTGTCTTTCTAATCTTGCCTTAGGATCAATTTCATGGCATATTGCATAGCCTATCTCGTGTTACCGAACTCGAGTGTCGCATGGAAATACATGTACGACTTACCCATACTTACCGTCCGGCCTTCCCTGTTCAAGGTAAACCAAGTTAAACCACGATTCATGAATATTAACATAACACGATTCATGCACGCATTCAATATCAAGTGTGTGTCCATGTCTCGGGATTCTAGCACGTCGGGGGCATGTTCTAACACGTCGTAGGCACATTTTTTTTAGAGTGTTACAATTCGAGCATGTTTCGGGTATTTCGTTCAAGCATGTTCAGGAGTGTTACATATCGAGCATGTTCAGCAGGTTACATTTCAAGCATGTTCTGGCATGTTACATTTCGAGCATGTTCATGTTCAGGATGTTACTTTGCAAGCATGTTCAAGAGTGTTATATTTTGGGCATGTTCAGGAGACACTTGTTCATTTAACTTAGATTACTTTGATTTCAATGCAAGAACTTGCACGTGGATTGCCACCAGCATAGTCCACTTAATCTACATGCACGGGTCGCTGGCTTTACAAGCCATTTAGGACATTCCCCTGTGGCAATTCTCAACTTAGCGTAGGGTGATGGCTGGTACACCCCGTTAAGTCTCTTGAATATACCCTCCTACTTACGTCTCTTGGTGCCCAAGCCCGCACCCAAGCAGCCCGTAAGCGCCGTATTGATTCTGCCTAGGCCGGCCACGGTTTACCCCCCCCAACGCCCGTGCCGCAGAATCCTTCCACATGACGGCCACGGTTTACCCCCCCATCGCCCGTGCCGTTTGTCCACGACCATTTCGTATTATCTTGTCTTTTACTTAGCGGCTATCTCTGAGCCGTAGGCTAACCCTTAGCCATAATGCGTTAACGACCAGGTTGGCGTCCGTACAGCGCGGGTAGCAAGCCCCGTTGCACGTGCCCGTCATACCTGTCGCTAGCGTCTTCCATGTCTTATCTTTCATGCCATAATGCGTTAACGACCAGGTTGGCGTCCGTACAGCGCGGGTAGCGAGCCCCGTTGCACGTGCCCGTCACACCTGTCGCTAGCGTCTTATCTTTCATGTATTCTTTCTTTTCATGTTATTCTTTCACTTGTTCGTATGTTCATAGAGTCATTCATGTGTTTGTTCATTCATTCGTTGATTCATTCATTCATGCATTACGCAACTCCCAGTGTGGGAGTCGCCTTGGCGACCCATCGGTCCCATAGCCTTCCAATGTTGCTAAACTCTACTCGGAGCGACTATGTTGATAGCCTTCCCGTTTCATTGTTGTAAACCATTCATTGTTTCATTGTTTGAACGTATACGGGACATGAACGTGAGCTTGTGCCGTAGCACGAGCGTAGAGCGTGGTGCGAGCGTTTCTATAATTACCGAGTTCTTTTCCATGTTCTAAACAAGCATGCAAGATGGGATTATTCCCTTAGCTAGGTGCGTTGAATCATTTATTAGCATGCAGGGTGTTATCGCCTAGCGATTCTCGTGATAGTGTCCGCATTGTTATGTGTCTTGGCTAAGCACAGACGGGTTCATCGGAGCCACCCACCTTAGCGATGTTCGCATCGGCCGAGCGATCCTCCGAGCGCGCCTTTGCAAGTCTAAGTCTGGATTCTTCTTGACGGGCCAATGCAAGTCTTGCATCGATTTGCATCGATACTTCATCGGGTCGAGGCAACTCTTCGGGTCGACGGCTCGTTTTGAGTCGTTGCACGCGCCGTTTGGAATCGGCGTTCCGCTAGGGCGGAGCGGGTCACTACATAATACACCACTCAAAATAAGTCTCGTCCTCGAGACTTTCTGAGTGCAGGTCATCCTACCATTTCTTAACTCGTGTTTTCGTGTTTCTTAGACAATTTCATCGAGCGGCCCTATCGTTCGACGGCATCGAACCATATTTGATATCTTTCTAAGTTCCGTGTCGCACGCGTTGTGTCGATTTATCGAATTGCCTTTCATTCATTTTAGAGTTGATTGTACTTATTCAATTCGAGTATTTCTTCGTCTTGGTTGCCATTTCGACTTGTCATGGAACTGGAATGGCTGCACGAGGCACGTTGTAAGTCATCAAATGCGAGGGTCGCAGGCTAAGGCAAATTCACTTTTCATTCATCTCGGTCATCGAGATGACCCGACTCGCTTCTCAAGCGTTCTCGTTCATGAAATCAGTATGATTTCTTCTTAGCGGGGTCGACCAGTCAAGTAAATTCTCGTCCAATTCAAGACCAAGTATTGCACTATCGTCGAGCATAACTTCCTATCAATGCTTCACTTCGTTATACCAACTTTTACTAGCACGATTTCATGTTCACGACACTTGTTCACTCCCCAAGTCGTGCTAGAACTCATCGTATCACTTGGCCGGATCGTGCACGCATTTCAGGCGTCCCCAAAATACCTGCATTCAGCCTAGCCGCATGATAGAGAATTTGTCATTCTCACTCGAGTCGCATCGTACACATACTCAAGCGTCCCTGAATATGTGCATGTCAGCCGAATCTCGTGAGGGGTATTCCTATATTCGTGATTCACACTACCCATCCATGCCAATCCTCAAGATCAATCCTTCGATTGATAACTCATGAAACAGGGCGTCTCGCCTACCTGCTAGGCCATCTTTTCGAGGCTAAGTCAATGTCAGGATTGGAATCATAGTTCCCCAACAATAATGCCAACACTGACCCCAATCCTAGGGTCAAACCAAAGTCGATAGTACGGGACTTTCTACCCAAGCTCGCGTCACTCAGATTTCTAAACATCGAGCACGATTACCTATTCGCATCAACGCATTCGTTGCGTGTATTCATATCCATTCAATTCAACAATTCTAACCAATTCATGTATTCGATCACGAGGTCATCTAGCTCGACAATACGTTGCGCCCCAATCTCACGCGAGTCCGATTATCCACGGTGGCTCATGAATCACCATGCAACGCACCCGCGAAATAATCATTCTCATCGGGGCGTAACTCTTGTTTGAGTTTAGACTAACTCATTTTCGATACGCGGATTGGACCTACGCAATCCTCAAATTCGGTTCTTCAAACACACAATTCATTTTCGAGTCACCTTCGCGTCAAACCACAAGTCGAAGCATACAAATTATCACGCCAAGCTAGGTCAATCACCCCCGCGGTATGAATCACCATACCAGCGCTTACGCGGAGTGATCGTCTCAAATCGGCGCGACGCATGTGCGAGGCTGGAGTTGCGCTCGCATAAGACAAGAATGTCGACGTTGGGGTTATCGTCGAAGTAAATCCAAGCATTTCATTTCATCCAAGTCAAGATTTCAATTCGATAGTTTACCCGTCATTTGTTCAACCAGAAAATCCTCGAGCCAAGTTTATCCTTTTCCTCGACACATTTCAATATCCTGGTTATAACATCCATCGGAACAATGACATTTGCACGATCGTCGTTTGCCGAGTCAGAGTACCCCCGAGTTATCGCATATCGATCTTTGATACGCCTCAATACCATCGACGATATGTGTAACCTGACGATCTTCTTTTGCAACCAATTTCGAGTCGTGCGTTGATGCTGTTGTCCGAGTTGGATATTCCTCAATTTTTCCCGATACTCAAGATCAAGTTCAGTCGCTTTTCCTCAAAGCTCGTTTCAAGATCGTTATTCAAAACTCAAGTCACATTTCATTTGCAGCAATTCGACATCGCACGCACGTTCCTCTAAGTTTCCTCGATCAAGACCATTTATTTTCATCCATCGTTCCGAATCATTTTTAACACGCGTTACCCATTCACAAGTTGTCCGAACGACATCTCGTTCGGGACACACGAAGTCACGATCAACTAAGCGTGACACGTTCTAAAGCTTTGCGCGACCGCATCGCTTCGCCGACATACTTGTTCTATCCGTAATTTCTTTAGTCTCGCTCGAACAATTTCTATAACGTCCATACACCACTCAGGGTTCGAGCCATACGGTCTAATCCTCAATCACGTTCGCGTCATGCACTAAGATATCCTTCAGATTCGTTCGACGAATCTCTAGCGTACTCGCTTACGTCGTCTCGACGTACTAAGTCGTTCACACGAGTCCTCAAAATCCAAGTCAATCATTCGCGTACGCCTAAGCGTTAACTCGAGAGCGTTCCTATCGATATACACTCAAAGTATATCTCCGTTCTCGATCGAGCAATACTTGATATCGCTTGCAACCCGATTGCACCCAAGAGTCGAGGTACGCGACACGCGGACTAAGTTGTACCGCTTAACCATCCCGCATGGACTATATTCATGTTTTGCACGCTCAGTTGCTAGGGTCAACGCAAGACTAGTTAGGCACGTACGAGACATGTTAACTTTACATGTGTTCTCAATCGAGTCATGTTTAACGTCGTTCGGCACAAAGGCCTTCGCCTATCGATCCCGTGCAACCGAGTACTTGTACGAGCTTTTGAAAGTATTAGACTTATTGTATGGAACATCCCAAGGCACAGCGAGAGAGAGCGTATACTTCCTTATTTCCAACGAGCTTTCAAAACTGAGAATTCGATGTGAAGTCCAAGGACGTAAAGCCGTGCTCTGATACCAAAATGTCACGCCCCGCTCCCGTAGGAGCGATCGTCCTCGCTAAGGCGTGATGCCGCACGGGCCTAGGTTGCGCCCGTGCAAGGCCAAGTCCAGAAACGGCCGATTTGAGTTCTAGGCCACAGAGTCGCACAGAGTGTCCCCATTTGCAGCGGAATATAAATGAACACAATTGAAACGAAACCAAATTCTTTATTGATATTCAACAAGTTTACAAGCGGCGCTAGGCCGATATTACAAGTCGCTCAAGCTCTCTCTCTCTCTGAAACATAAAAGGCATGCCAAATGGCTTACAACATGGAAGGATACATGGCGATGTTCCGATACATTATGTCCTGTATAGGGTGCTTCAGCTTCTTGCAACGTTCCAAGGCCCCAGAGTTGGCTCCGCGCCTTGACACGTTCGACGGAAGCTCCGCACCCGCCGGCGTCTCCTGCTATCCTGCAAGCATACTGTGGGGTTATCAGTACATTGTTATGCACTGGTGGGGAGGCTGGCTCGCCCACAATGCCATCATTACCAAACACGTTCTATAATCTTTTGTGCAACTCTATCATTCATTGTCTTTCTAATCTTGCCTTAGGATCAATTTCATGGCATATTGCATAGCCTATCTCGTGTTACCGAACTCGAGTGTCGCATGGAAATACATGTACGACTTACCCATACTTACCGTCCGGCCTTCCCTGTTCAAGGTAAACCAAGTTAAACCACGATTCATGAATATTAACATAACACGATTCATGCACGCATTCAATATCAAGTGTGTGTCCATGTCTCGGGATTCTAGCACGTCGGGGGCATGTTCTAACACGTCGTAGGCACATTTTTTTTAGAGTGTTACAATTCGAGCATGTTTCGGGTATTTCGTTCAAGCATGTTCAGGAGTGTTACATATCGAGCATGTTCAGCAGGTTACATTTCAAGCATGTTCTGGCATGTTACATTTCGAGCATGTTCATGTTCAGGATGTTACTTTGCAAGCATGTTCAAGAGTGTTATATTTTGGGCATGTTCAGGAGACACTTGTTCATTTAACTTAGATTACTTTGATTTCAATGCAAGAACTTGCACGTGGATTGCCACCAGCATAGTCCACTTAATCTACATGCACGGGTCGCTGGCTTTACAAGCCATTTAGGACATTCCCCTGTGGCAATTCTCAACTTAGCGTAGGGTGATGGCTGGTACACCCCGTTAAGTCTCTTGAATATACCCTCCTACTTACGTCTCTTGGTGCCCAAGCCCGCACCCAAGCAGCCCGTAAGCGCCGTATTGATTCTGCCTAGGCCGGCCACGGTTTACCCCCCCCAACGCCCGTGCCGCAGAATCCTTCCACATGACGGCCACGGTTTACCCCCCCATCGCCCGTGCCGTTTGTCCACGACCATTTCGTATTATCTTGTCTTTTACTTAGCGGCTATCTCTGAGCCGTAGGCTAACCCTTAGCCATAATGCGTTAACGACCAGGTTGGCGTCCGTACAGCGCGGGTAGCAAGCCCCGTTGCACGTGCCCGTCATACCTGTCGCTAGCGTCTTCCATGTCTTATCTTTCATGCCATAATGCGTTAACGACCAGGTTGGCGTCCGTACAGCGCGGGTAGCGAGCCCCGTTGCACGTGCCCGTCACACCTGTCGCTAGCGTCTTATCTTTCATGTATTCTTTCTTTTCATGTTATTCTTTCACTTGTTCGTATGTTCATAGAGTCATTCATGTGTTTGTTCATTCATTCGTTGATTCATTCATTCATGCATTACGCAACTCCCAGTGTGGGAGTCGCCTTGGCGACCCATCGGTCCCATAGCCTTCCAATGTTGCTAAACTCTACTCGGAGCGACTATGTTGATAGCCTTCCCGTTTCATTGTTGTAAACCATTCATTGTTTCATTGTTTGAACGTATACGGGACATGAACGTGAGCTTGTGCCGTAGCACGAGCGTAGAGCGTGGTGCGAGCGTTTCTATAATTACCGAGTTCTTTTCCATGTTCTAAACAAGCATGCAAGATGGGATTATTCCCTTAGCTAGGTGCGTTGAATCATTTATTAGCATGCAGGGTGTTATCGCCTAGCGATTCTCGTGATAGTGTCCGCATTGTTATGTGTCTTGGCTAAGCACAGACGGGTTCATCGGAGCCACCCACCTTAGCGATGTTCGCATCGGCCGAGCGATCCTCCGAGCGCGCCTTTGCAAGTCTAAGTCTGGATTCTTCTTGACGGGCCAATGCAAGTCTTGCATCGATTTGCATCGATACTTCATCGGGTCGAGGCAACTCTTCGGGTCGACGGCTCGTTTTGAGTCGTTGCACGCGCCGTTTGGAATCGGCGTTCCGCTAGGGCGGAGCGGGTCACTACATTCGTACAAGCCAATATCTTTCAACTCTTCCTCAAAGTTCTTCATCATCCAAAGGCTTATCTGAATCCAACTCTGGTTGAATGGAGTCAACCATCCTGGCAGTCTGGGGTTGGTTTGGGGATATAATACAGCTTCTCTCATAAATTTATTGACAAATATCGGGGTTTGTACTGGCTGTATTAAACCCGAATCTTCGCTAGGATTAGAGCCTGGCATAAGGCCAAAGATAGAAGTAACACCTCCATTGGGAACACTAGCAAAGTATTCCATATTATTGGCACGCTCTCTCTTGAAAACAATTCTACTCGGTCGTCCATGACTGCTGGGAGTCAAGTTCCACAACATTTGTCGAGGATGAGTAGCATGGACGAATGATGACAAAGGATAATCTCTGTCCATATCTGGAAGATACATGGCTCTATTTCCAAATTTGAAAATCCAAGACTCCTTCTTGGAGTGTGTCTGGGATTTACAATCAATGGCATCTCCAAATAGAAAGGCTGGTTTTGCGAAGTGTTGTCCGTCTAGTGAACTAAATAATTCCCCATTTATCATGGATAGTAACAGTCTATCCCCTTGAGCTGCTATCAACTGTGCCCTCTCTGCCGGATACTCGGGGTTCGACTGAGGAAATTGGACATAAGATAAATCCTCCAAATAGTTCGAACCTACCATGCCAACTGATGATCCGAAAACTTCAGCGAAGGGGTGAATTTGCAAATCCACTGGTGAAATAACAAAAGAGATCAAGTTAGTTCGAAGTTTTTTATTAAAGAGTTGATGAAAAGCTTATGAAGTCTTTGTTCGACAAAATCTCTCAAAAATATTGATGAACTTTACGCTACCACATAGTAATATGAGCGTAATACAACTTTTTATGCTAGCATGTACGAACATGAGCGTGGTTAAGTTTTACGCTAGCATATTAACTGAGGGCATAAAACCAAATTTTATGCTGACACGTATAACGTAGGCGTATTCTTGTTATTTTTGTTACGGTAACACGAACAACGTGGGCGTACAGTGTTATTTCAGCTTTACGCTAACACGTACAACGTGGGCGTAAAAAGCTGAAAATTTGGTTTATCTTCTTCTTCCTCGACGGATTTGTTTTCTCCCAACCAAAGATTAGGGTTTTACCCATCATAGGCAGAGCCACGGCCGGGTTGGGATTTTGTTATGGTAGTGATGACTGAGTAGGGGTTTTCACATGATCAGTCGAGGAGGAATCGATGGCTGGTTTCTTCTCCTTGCTACCGGCGGCGGATGATTTCTTAGGAGCCATCAGATCAGAGTTTCGAAGAAAGAAAAGGCAAAGAGATTCAAGAATATGAGTAAAAGTGTTTTTTTCTCTCTCTGAAAAAGACCTATTTATAAGAGAGATTCAAAACCGACTGTTGGATATCCCTATAATTACGTCGACTGTTGGACATCCCCGCTTTTATGCGGATGGTTGTTGTGTATACCAAATTTTACGCTGGCAGATCAAATCACAACTTTTACGCTTCTGTTCAAAGTGTTTCAAATATTGGAGATATTTGAAAACTTTGAAGGGGGTCTTGTAGGAGCGTAAAAAGTACTTCAAAGAAAGAGTCATCTCATTCATAAGTGATCTGCTTTACGCCTAGCAGAGCGGGTAATCTCTTTACGCCCAAAACTAGGCTAATCAATGTACGCCTAAGCAGGCTGATCATTTTACGCTCGGGTCTACACCCATGATTTTACGCCAAGGACAGAGCAGCCTCTTTTACGCTGGACAAAGCTGTCAAATCTCGCATTTAATGCAAACTCTGACATGAAGATATTAATGATGGCATTTACCACAGAATTCAATGGGATTTGTCTTATACAAAGACCATTGTTGTCGTTTATGGGGATCGAGCTACTTTACGCTCACTGTATGGTTTCTTTTACGCACGGAGTTTTACATGAGTTCTTACGCTCATAAAATGTGTGCGTAAAGTTTATTTGAGCCATTTTACGCTCAAGGTTATTCGATAACCACTTTACGCAGGGAACCTATGACAGAGCTACTTTACGCTCATCTCACTGTTTTACGCTCAGAGGATGTTGGAGCTATTTTTACGCCCTATTCTTTCTGGCCAGTTTGGAACGTGGTTTGCCTACATGGCCTTCATGCCACATATTTCGAAAAACGTGTGTACATGTATCCTATTCTTACTGAAATGATGGGATGCGTGTCAACATATGCAAATGATGACTCTGATCATGGGTGGCAGTTGTTAGCGTAAAGACAGACTTTGATGCTCTTTTACGCACAGAAGCCCCAGTCTATAAATAGACTCATTTTTCTCAAAGACAAGGACAGAGAGAGAGAACAGGAGAGAATACAGAGATCAGGACTTCGAGATTTTGATTCTCCAGAGCATTCTTCTTCAATTTTTCTTCCAGAACAGAGTGAAGCAAAGCAGGAAAGCATTCGGCCTCGCCATCAGTGCCCAAGTGCGTCGATACTTTTCTGGTGACTTAGTTCTTCCAAGTTGTTCTACTTCAAGCAGTGATCTTCATCATCATCATATGGTCTAAGGAACAAAGTGATCATTTATGAATCAGACTTCCATAGCAATACTTTCCCAGAATCAAATTTGTACTTCTTGTACTTTTTCTCGTTTTATTTTCAAAATCCAACCTTTTGTTTGGCAATTTTGTTAAGTGAAACAAACACATTATGTACGTGTCATGTGGTGTGTTTGTGTCCACCCAAGTGGACACAAACGTGTCCAATCACATAGAACATGAAAACAGTGCACAATTAGGCCAATCGTCGTGCACGTGTTCACGTCTCTCGTGTGCACGACACGACACGACACAACCCATGAGGTTGTGTCCCAGTGTCAACCTAGACTAGGGCTATCGATTGGACATCCTGAATTATGTCCAAGTTGCGTGTACGCGACAAGAGACGTGCGTATCAGTGGCCAAATTCAGCAGCCACTGAAACAGTGTAGAACCAGTGCACGTGCTCGTGCGTGTCCGACACGCCACGTGGGCCCGTGCAACTTGACACACAGGGTGGCATACATTGCCCCTTGGTGTGTGTCAAGTCCCACGTGTCGGGGATGCGTGTCCGTGTCAGAAATAGGCCCGAGCAGCAGGGCATTCACAGCCCCCGTGCGCGCGTGTGCACGACCGTGTGTACACATGTTCGTGCAGCCTAGACACGACACTAAGACACGACACAAACTACAGAAATGTGTAAGCGAGACCCAAATTTAATTTCCTATTCAAACAAAATCCCCAAAAATCACACGAAATGCCCATTGGGGCATTTCATCAAACACCTAGTATGATACACTGATACGTGTCCAGAATGGACACGAAAGGACACGAAAATTTAGGGATTCCTATTCCTATAGCTAGGTTAGGCCTAGGGGTCCCTAGATGTGGAATAATAACAGAGTTTCATTAAGTATTAAGGAAGTTACCTATGGTTGCACAATCCTCAAAAAGACCCAATAGAGAATGGTTCTCCAAGCTTCAAAACTCCCTCAAATTGTCCCAAACCTGTGATGTGACTCCACAATCAATAGAGGAACAATATTTAGAGTGCTATGGAGGAAATCTCAATGAAAATGGACCTATATTGAATGATCTATGGAGAAATAAAGTGTAGGCTTACCTTGTCTTGAGGAAAGAATCATAAACTATTGGAAGGAGGCTCAAATCCCCAAAATGATATTATATAGGAAGGGGGGCAAGCCTTGGCCGGCCACTAGGTTTAGGTTAGGGTTTCTAGGTGGTATCCTATGGCTAGGAATGAATCAAGGGGTATTGAGTGGTCTAGAACAAAGGGTTGTTTCCTAGTCTTAAACAAACTCACTTAAACTTAACTAACTTGACTTAAACCATAATCCAACCCATCTAATTCTCCAAATGGCTAACTAAAATTAGCTATGACCAAACTAGGTTAGGGTTTGAACTAGGTTGGCTAGTCCTATTAGGTTAAGTCATAAAATGACTTGTGAAACCACAAGTCATTTCTCAACCCATTTAATTTCTAATTTCTTAAGTCAATTTCTAATGAATCTAAACCCACTAACTTAAGTCATGCTAGGTTAGACTAGAGTCACTTAGCCTAACCAAGTCCAACTAACTAGGGTTAGTTCCTAGGTTTGTCTACAAGGGTCAAGACTAGTCAAAGTCAACCTAATCTAAACAATTCCAAAATAATTGCTAAAAATTCCCATAAATTCAAATAAATTCTAACAAATCAAATAACCCCAAAATGTCTAAATACCCTAATCACATGGCTAGGCTCTAGGGTAGACAGTCTCTAAGGTTCACTAGCAAAACACCTAAAATCTCTAGTCATGAATTTAAATAGTTTAAAAATAATTAAAAAATCACTAAAAATCATAATATGAAATAAATATCATTAAATAATAATTATAATTACAAAATTTCAAAATTATCCTTTTCTGGAAAACTGGGTGTTACAAACAATACCAACTCAATCTATTCCGGACATTCGTGATCTATGATGATCACAACACTTAGCCAACAACTCGGTGTCTCAATATCATAAGCCAACATTCTTAGGGTCTCGAAAGTACTAGCGAGCACATATGAGTCAACTCACTAGTTCTTCTGAACTCATCATCAATTATTCATTCCCAAATCTTTCTCCATCACATAAAATTCTCAACTTGTTACAGCATACCCAGCCACTTTTCTATATTCCCATATTTCCAACAGCATTCACAATATAGCATAATATGGCATCGAGTCATTGTTGGGTTATTTGTGTCCAAACCAACAATAATCATTCATTCAGGGGCATCACAATGTATATAGAATTATTGTATGGAACATCCAGTGAGCAGCCAAGAGGGTCAATGATCTTTCAGACACGAACAACATAGAATGATTACAGAACAACAACAACATAATCGCGGAAGCAATCTTTGATTTAATCGCGGAAGCAACGTTGAGTGATCGCGGAAGCAACTTTGGTAAATCGTCGATGCAACTTTGATTTGAAACGAATCAAAGAAGAGACCAAGGACGTAAAGCCGTGCTTTGATACCAATTTGTCATGCCCCGATTCATAAAGTCATTTATTCACATATTTTATCTCTTGGAATCGATCGTCCTCGCTTGGGCGTAATGTCGTACAAGTCTGGTATTGTACTTGTACATGACAAAAATGGTACATAATCGATTATCTTCAAATAGGGACACATTGCAGCGGCAAAAACAGACAAATTGAAGTTAATAAGGACAATCTCTCTCATTGAATAGAAATAGTTTACTTCTTTATAGCAGTGGAGATAAAAAGATAACTTGAAGTCACACAGAGATATATAGAACTTTATTCTCTTTATTGATAATTGAAGAAGAGTACAAGACTTGTATTGAAGTACAATATTTACAGCACATCTCACTTTACATTGAAAGCCAACTGAACAATTCTATACAACTTACATTTGATATTTGGATACAATGAATTATAACTTGATATACCGACTTGGCTTACAATCTCACTGATACAACTGATTACAATGTTCCATACATTATGCCCTTTATAAACAGAAGACATCATCTTGTACAAGGAGAGCTTCTGTATGCCCAACAAATCTTCGATGCCGCGGGACCAATCAAGCCAATCTTCGTATGTAGAACATTCCAAGCACGAGCATCTGCCCACAAAACGTGGGTCAGCACATCATCTACGTACTGGCGAGCAGAATCCAACCCACTCGCATAAATCAACATTAAAGTGATCATTTAAGCAAGCATTTATTAGAGTGATCTTTCTACTTGGGGCCTAACATCAGTTTACAGTTTATGGGCAATAATCATGGTGGAGCATGTAAACATATTCTTAGCAATATTCATGTGGACATATCATTATAGCATTCTTGGTGTTATCATGCAAAGGCGTCATTGAGGCATCGTTAACATTAACATCTTAAACATGTTATGACAATTCTCATTTCAAGCATCACTTAGCATGGATGTTATATTTGAGCACTATTTATAGCAAGGCATCTTTCTAGCATAATGAATTGAACATGTTAAGCAGGCAAGTTAAACCAACTTATACAATATCACAATTATATGATTTCTTATCGATAGTCAACTTCTTGTACCTGCATCAAATACAGGTTATCTGATATACTTACTCTGCCTGCACAAAATATTCATTAGCATGCATTCTGACTACATGGTCACTTGTGTTGTTAAACCATATGGACTCTTCTCATTTTATTTCATTTTAAGATAATGCGGTCAGCATAGTAGGTGGCGAGCCTCTATGCCATTCTGCCTTATTCGTGCTCCCAAAGCACTCATCATTATTTCCTCCTAGGCCGAATCGGTCCCCAGGGCCCTAGGAACCGTTCGAGGAAATTATTACTCAAACCTTGTATACAAGTTGTCCATGACCATGCGAATGCGTGTCCGACTCGATTGTGAACAAAATCGCATGGTAAAACATATTAAGGAAAGTAAAGGCAACAGTGCATCATTAGTCATATTCAATGACTTATTCATTTCATCATTAGCATCATTTCATTTGGTGATCTCAACGATCCCAGCTTTATCATTTCTCATTCATTGCTTTATTATAACGTATCTCATATCATTCCTTTCTTAAGAGGAATGTAACATTCATTCATTTATAGGGACATTTATTCATTCATTCATTTATTATAAGGGACAGACCGCATTTCATATTCTTACAACAGATATACAGAGAGTACATGATTCTAGTGTCTCATTCAGTTCATTGGGTCGATAGCATAGCCAGTTCATTTCTTATTCTATCATTCACAAGGCATCTCATTATTCAAGTATTTTGCCATTTCAGCAGCATTAAACATAAGGAACAATGTTATCAATTTAATCTCAGGCATCGAATCACATTAGCAGTTCAATGTGTTGTACATTTCAATAATTCTCAGCATAAGCATATCTATTATTTAGCAACTAACATATGGGATATTTAGGGACAGTTTATAGCATTTCAATACTTCATTTATTAAGCATGAAGGAGTAAGGAGGAGGAAGGACAGTTCCACTCACTTGCAATAAAGGGTCTTCCTGTTCCGATCACACACAATTCTACTATGCGTAGCTCCACCAGCGAGCCACGTTCCAATACCCATTCCATCTAGCCAGCTAAGTGAGACTGCATCAGTCTCAATTCTTCCCATTCCCAACATGAGTCACGGTCCAATATTCTGATCCCATCCAATAAGTCAACCAAATACCTCGTGCGGAGCGGGGCATTACAATGACAGCCAGGGTATTCCCCCCCATCGCCCGTCCCATTTGTTCACGACCATTTCGTATTGACTTGTCATTTAAAATAACGGCTGTCTTGAGCCATAATGCGTTATCGATCAGGTTGGCGTCCGTGCAGCGCGGGTAGCGAGCCCCGTTGTACGTGTCCGTCATACCTGTCGCTAACCATTCTTTCCTTTCTTATCTTTTATTCACTCTTTCATGTCTTTCGTTCACTTTTTCGTTCATTCATTCATTCTTCACGTATTCATGTCATTCACTTTTTCGTTCTTTTATTCATTCATTATGCAACTCCCCGTGCGGGAGTCGTCTTGGCGACCCATCGGTCCCGAAGTCTTCCAATGTTGCTATACTTTACTCGGAACGACTATGTCGATAGTCTCCCATTTCTTTGTTGTAAACCGTTTATTGTTTTATTATTGATCGCATAGAAAACTTGTTTGTAAGCTTGTGCCTTAGCACGAGCGTAGAGTGCGGTACGAGAGTTTCTATATTTGCCGAGTTCTTTTTCATGTTCTAAACAAGCATACAAGATGGGATTATTCCCTTAGCTAGGTGCGTTGAGTCATTCATTTATTAGCATGCGCGGTGTTGACGCCTAGCGATTCTCGTGATAGTGTCCATATTGTTAAGTGTCTAGGCTAAGCAAAGATGGGTTCATCGGAGCCACCCACCTTAGCGATATTCACATCGGCCGTGCGATACTCTGAGCACGCCTTTGAAAGTCTAAGTCTGGATTCATCTTGACGGGCCAATGTAAGCCTTGCATCGATTTTTCATCAGGTCGATGCCAACTCTTCGGGTCGACGGCTCATTTGAGTCGTTGCACTTGCCGTTTGAATCGACGTTCCGCTAGGGCGGAGCAGGTCATTATATTTCCCATGCGAGAACTTCCCTACGAGTGTCCACTTGAACGTACGACCCGTAGAGTTTCGTCCGCCTCGTCGAAAGCAATAGCCGGGAGACCCTGAAAAAGATGAGGTTTATGGTGGTAGATCTTTGGCGTCCGGTGGATCTCCATGCCTCGACGCATCCAAGCGAGCCCCGCACCACGAGCTTCTACCTGCGCCTACACATGAAAACTATATAGGTGTCAGTACTCAACTGTACTGGTGGAGTGAGCTCCTCGTCCACCCATACAAAACTAACACGTTCATTTTTATTTTTGTAACATAAACCCTTTACGATTGTCTTTCTACTCTTGCCTTAGGATCAGTTTTAGGATGTAGACTCTCGACCTATTTAGTGCCTCTAGACCTTTTTCGTGCTTGTATCGTCAATGCACTGACTCATACTTGTCTTTCGTGCCATACTCTGGGACGTAACGACTCGGTCGTGCCATCAACTCGATTCATGCTTCAATATTTCTGAGGCAGTGCCTCCTCGCTAAGTCTTATCTATATTTGTGTTATGATAAAACGGCCATGCCTCACATTACGAGGTCGTACCTCGCAGCTTAACCTGACTTAACCAAACTTGTCCTACGGTCCTTTCCAGACTTAAACTCAAAACGTCTAATCCAACTTGTGGAACCGGTGTTGAGAACTCAAGCACGACGCCGTATCTTGTGCCGAAGCACGCATCTTTACGCATAGCCAAATCTTAGGCTTCATAATACTTTGGGTGCAAATCGAGCACACAGTTCATAACTCTAGTCACACCGTGCTTACACTTCCTTTGTTAAGACCGACACCGTGCATGCAGATTTGCCACATAGCACGCCAATTATCTATATGAAAGGCCACTGGTACGACAAGCCATCGTGGACATAGCTCGGGTAGCGGCGGGTCCTTCAGCGCAGGTAGCGAGCCCCGTTGAAAGCCCCCGACTACCTATGAAATACGTGCGCTGCTATAACGTCTACCTCCTAGGACGACTGGGCCCGGTGCCCCAGCGTATAACCAGTCTAGGTAGAAATTCTTGTCGACAAGTTGTCCAATGACCATGCACCTACGAGACATCTAGACTCACGTAAATGCATGGCCTAATTTGTTGGTACGACTGGAACTATACTTAGCAACTCGTACTCTAAACCACACTTTGCATAACGTGCATCGGGACCACGAGACTTCCAACCGAGGGACCGCCTCATACTTCTTAACGTGCATAGGAACACGAGACTCTCAACCAAGGGACCGTCTTATACCTCTTAACGTGCATAGGAAAGCAAGACTTCCAACCGAGGGACCGTCTCATACTTCTTAACGTGCATAGGAACGCGAGACTCCCAACCGAGGGACCGTCTCATACTTCTTAACGTGCATAAGAACGCGAGACTCTCAACCGAAGGACCGTCTCATACTCTATGTGACGAACCTTAAGACCGTGGGAACAAATGGCTATATGCAGCCGTAGAACCGTGGGACCGAGCATGCGCTCAACTTGAACAACCAAGATCTTTGGGTACCTAAACTGCCATAAGCCGTGCGATAATACTTAGCTCGTGGGACATTCAAGGCTACGTCGAGCTTTACTTCGAGGAAACGCGCATGCTTTATCGAGCATTTATGCGAGCGATACTTATGATTTAGGCTAATTCAAGTGTTGGGGCAAAACGATGGAACCGTGCATGCTTTATCAAGCATTCATGCGGGCGACGCCTATGACTTAAGCTAACCCAAGTGTTGTGGCAACTTGACCAACTTTCTTCTCTCAAGCCACGGGACGAAGGATCGAGTGTCATTTTAAAGCACACTGAGCCGACTTCTAAGCAGACCATGGGACCATTTTCTATGTTCTAAGACATTATGATCCGTCGGAATTATTTTCTTAGCTATGTCCGTTCGTAGCTTTTATATTAGCCTACTTGTGTAAGTTAAAAATATGCGAGTTATTAAGTGAAGGCTAAGATGAGGCAAGTTCACCGAAACTACCCCACCTGAGCAATGTCTTTGAGTCGCCGTTGTAAGGCTAAGTCGGCGTTTCGATTCCTCCGATTGACTGAGCGGGACGGGGTACTACATCATACACCATTCAGAAAAAGTTTCGTCCTCAAAACTTACTGAGTACACTTATCGGCTTATAACTTGATTCAACATCCTACGTTTCTCGCACACACTACTCCTATACGTTTCCTCAATCCGAGCCACGCTCGTACTTATCGATAACCTAGTCGTTAGGCACACCAACCGATCAACCAACATTCAAACTCGTCTCAATTCAATGATCGCATTACCATCAACATTTCTTCGAAACTCACGATCTCAAAATCCTCGACACATTTCCGTTCCTCAAGTCTCACTTGATTCAACGTATCACTTAGTTGGATCGTGCACATATTCTAGGCGTCTCCAAAATACATACGTTTCATCCAAGCCTCGTAATAGAGAATCCGCCAAAAACCACTCGAGTCGGATCGTGCACATATTCAAGTGTCCTTGATATACATGCATGTCAATCGAGACTCGTGAGTGGTGTCTCCACAATTCCTATCGCTTCGCATTGGAATATCTGCCTAACCGCTAGGCTATGTCTTTTCGTCAGTACTGGAATCATAGTCCCCAAACAATGATATCAACACTGACCCCATTCTAAGGTCAAATCAAGTTGATAGTACGGGATTTTCTACCCAAGCTCGCATCACTCCGATTTCTAAACATCGAGTATCGATTCCCTACACACATCCCAACATTCGTCGCAAGGGGTCCGAGTCGTTCAGCAAAACCATCCTACGATAACTCACATTCAACCAATTCCATGACGTATCAATATCACTCGTTCATCAGGCCATTTTGTATAGTCTATCTCTTCGAACATGCTCGATATAACCATCTATCAATCTTTCCAAGTCAAGTATGCCACGATATATTTCAACGCCAAACCATAATTCACCTTTCATATTCCAAAGTCATTCATCCCAATTCACGTAATCGATCACAAGGTCGTTCGACTTAACAATATGTTGCGTCCCGATCTCACGAGAGTTAGATTATCCATGGTAGGCAGGAATCACCATGCACGCTCCTGCGAGATAATCATTCTCATCGGGACGTAACTTTGTGTTCGAGTTTAGACTAATTCATTCTCGATGCACGGATCGGACCTACTCAATTCTCAAGTTTCATTCAATCATTAATCACAAGTCATAACATCCTAGAGTTCTCCTTCGCATCATACCAACAAGTCGAAACAATCAAAGTTGCCGTATCCTAATTTTTCGAGTTCGATCATTCCCGCAACATGAATCACCATGTCAGCGCTCGTGTAAAACGATCGTCCCAAATCTGATGCAACGCATGTGCGAGACTAGAGTTGAGCTCGTGCAAGACAAGATCGTTGACGTTGTGGTTCTCTGCGTAACCATCAAGACACGATCACTTTCATCCAACATTCGTCTCAATCAAAATCCTAAGTATTGCATCCATCAGAACGATAACACTTGTACGATCGTCATTCACCGTGTTAGGGTACCCCCGAGTTATCGCATATCGATCTTTGATACGTCTCAATACCATCGATGATATGCGTAACCTGACGATCTTTCTTTGCAATGAATTTTGAGTCGTGCGAATGATGCTATCGTCTGACTGGATAATCTCCTCGACATTCAATTTCAAGTTCGATCATTATCCCTCGAATCATTCACAACATTAATTTCTTCAACCCAAACACGTATCGTTTATTCGTCTATCTTAAGTCATCGACTAACGTATTTTCTTAATTTGCATCATTCCTTGCTAACTCAAACCATCGAGCAACATCGATTTCAATCCTCAAAGTCGTTTGCGTAACTTCAAAGTCAAACCTTTCATGCACGTTATCTTTCCGTCGTGCTAACTTTTCGTATATGATCCGTATCAATTTCTTCAATCAAGTCATCCATTTATTTTATCGTTTAGAATTTTCATTCAACCATTTCGTAACTCGTATTACAGTTCACAAATCGTCCGAACGATATCTCGTTTACGACTCTCGAATCATGACCAACTAAGCGCTACTCGTTCTAAGGCCTCACGATATCATCGCTTGTCGACATACTCGTACTATCCGTAAATCTTCTAGTTTTGCTCGAACCATTTCTATAACGTCCATACACCACTCAGGGTTCGAGCCACTCGACTAGTCGTCGACACGCACTCTTATTTTTCTTCGAAGCTATCACATACACCACTCGGGGTCAAGTCATTCTACAAATTCTCAAAAAGTTTATACGATTCATAATCGACATGCTCAATTGTGCGTTCGCCTGTTCCTCAAGGTCTAAGAACCATTTCTCGTGTTTGCTTTAGCGTTGGTCAAGTAGCGTCTCTATCAACATACGTTCTACGTCTTATTTATTCTCGTTCGAGCGATAGTCAATCTCGCTCACAAACTCGTTCACACCAAAAGTTCTACGCGCGCGATACTCGACACAACTTAGCCAAAGGCTGTATGCATAACCATTCCGTTCGAACTATACTTCAGTCTCGTGTACTCGTTCGCTATTGTTAGCGTAAGGTTGTTCAAGCACGCAATACGTTTGCTAACTTTTAGCATCGGTTTTCTTTCAACTCAAGTCCGTCGTAGTTTGGCACAAAAGCCTACCGATGCGTTCGATTGAACGCTTGTACGAGCTTTTGAAAATATTAGACTTATTGTATGGACATCACGTGGGACATTTGAGAGAGAGCGCACCAACGATATTAACTTACGAAAGCAATACTTCAGAGTTTGTGGAAACAACGGAGTTAACGAATTCAATCAAAAGTCCAAGGACGTAAAGCCGTGCTCTGATACCATTATGTCACGGCCCGCTCCCATAGGAGCGATCGTCCTCGCTAAGGCATGATGTCGCACGAGCCTAGATTGCGCTCGTGCAAGACAGGTTCCATAACGGCCGATTTCAGCGACTGCGACGGGATCGTCGCACAGAAGTCTCATACAGAGACATTGAATAATAGCAGCAGAAATTTGAATCAAAACAGTAGTTATTCAAAGAAGCTCATTATTGATATTGCAACAAATATTACAAAGGGCGCAAGACCAAGATTACAAGTCTCTCAAGCTCACTTTTCTCTCATTACAAGTTCACTCTGCTCTCTCTCATCTCTCAATACAAGTCTCGAGCCAGCGGATGCTTCGGAAGGCGATGTTCATACATTATGTCCTGTATAAGTCTTGACTCCATACGGCCGTACGCTTCGAATCACCAAGGAACTCCATGCCTCGACGCATCCAAGCGAGCCCCGCACCACGAGCTTCTACCTGCGCCTGCACATAAAAACTATATAGGTGTCAGTACTCAACTGTACTGGTGGAGTGAGCTCCTCGTCCACCCATACAAAATCACACGTTCATTTTACTTTATACAACATAAACCCTTTACGATTGTCTTTCAACTCTTGCCTTAGGATCAGTTTTATGACAGACTCTCTGCCTATTTAGTGCCTCTAGACCTTTCTCGTGCTTGCATCGTCAATGCACCGACTCATACTTGTCTTTCGTGCCATACTCTGGGACGTAACGACTCGGTCGTGCCATGAACTTGATTCATGCTTCAATATTTCTGAGGTAGTGCCTCCTCCCTAAGTCTTGCCTATATTTGTGTTGTGATAACGCGGCCGTGCCTCACATTACGAGGTCGTGCCTCGCAGCTTAACCTGACTTAAACAAACTTGTCCTACGGCCCTTTACAGACTTAAACTCGAAACGTCTAACCCAACTTTTTGAACCGGTGTTGAGAACTCAAGCACGACTTCATATCTCATGCCGAAGTACGTATCTTTACGCATAGCCAAATTTTAGGCTTTATAATACTTTGGGTGCAAATCGAGCACACATTTCATAACTCTAGTCACACCGTGCTTACACTTCCTTTGTTAAGATCGACACCGTGCATGCGGATTCGCCGTATAGCACGCCAATTATCTATATGAAAGACCACTGGTACGACAAGCCATCGTGGACATAGCTCGGGTAGGCGGCGGGTCCTTCAGCGCAGGTAGCGAGCCCCGTTGAAAGCCCCTGACTGTCACGCCCCGATTCCGTAGAATCGATAGTCGTCCCCCGGGCGTGATGCCGTGCGAACCTAAGTTGCGATCGCACAAGGCATAGTCATAAGGTTATCCGAAACACAACATCAAGTTAGAGTACGCAGAGAAATTGAATGACACATTTGGAATAGAAATAGACTTTTTCATTGATGATAATAAAACTTTACATAGACTCCTTTACAATCATTGCCGCGCGGGCTACAACATGACTCGACTTACAAAATGAACGCCGATGAGATAGGTCGTTCCATACATTACACCCTTTTATACAAGTAAAAACCAATACACATTTCCACCTGCTATGGCGGGAAGTCGAGTCGTCATTTTTCTTTGGACTGATGTGCGGTCTTCTTCAAAAGGAAATCCAGAAAACAAGCCTTCACACGGACAAGGCTTCAAAAGAGTTCACGCCGTCTTGAGCTCTAGTTGGCACGCCCTTCGTGGTTCGGGGTACCTGTATTGGAGAGCGAGGATCAGTACATTACACTTTGTACTGGTGCGTGGCAAGTTAAGTTCCAAGCTCTCATTTGGTTGAATGAGTTTATATGACTTAGTTCATGAATGTTTCTAACCATCCTAATGAATTTCAAGCGTGCAATGACAAGCAAAATGAAATTTACTTCGGAACTTACCGACGACGGCCTGCGCCGTGCCTTATGAAACTTACCACGTTCTTCCCTGTCAATTGTTATCATTTCCATACCAAGTGCAATATTCCGTGTGTTGGTCACTGGCTCCCAGAGCCATCGTGGACTCCTTCTAGCTTTAATTAGACGAGGCCCTTTCAGCGTGAGTAGCGAGCCCCGCTGCAAGTCCTCGCCTAACATTGTGCCCGGCACAGCTTATGAGATGTTTCCTTCTTGGCCGCAACGGTCCCGTGGCCGCGGGTTGCCGTACGGGGAAACTTTACCTTGTCGACAAGTTGTCCAATGACCGTGCAAAGACCATTTTTTCTTCTTTTTAGTTATTAAGACATAGCCTACCATTCTTTTTGAAAACTCATTTCATTTTCCCGTGTTCGTGCCTTTCGTGCCTTTGGTGCCTTTGCATTTATCTTTTTATTCGTATCAACACTACAGAATTTGCTTAAGAAGGGGGTCGAGAAGAGAAGGGTCAGCCACTCACCTTGAGTTTACTTCGGCGAGAGAACTTGCTTGGTTGCGCTAGACGTCGCCTACGCGATTACCTGAAATCGCACAAGCAACCGATTAGAACACTGCATTATTCAAGAAGTTCGATAGGAAATGCGAGATCGAAATGCAAGCCATGAAAACCATCGAAAACATTCACGAAAGCGCATTCAGAAAACAAAGCCAAAACCAACGCAAGCGGCGTGAAAAGCAGAGCAACGGGAGGTCTCTCCCGACTCAGCCGCAGAGTCAATCCTCGAGGCACAGCCCGCTGAATATGGGACTTGGTTCCGAAGAAGACATTCCATAACGAGGAATGGGTCTTAATTCAACCGTTCCCGTTCGATCGACTCGGCCGATCCCGACCTATCGGTTCCGACCGAATCGATAGCGACAGTGTTCCTTTCTCGCGCACCCCGTGGACAGAGTACGGGGCACGATGTAGGGACGGGGCACTACACCATAACCAACTAAGAAAAAGTTTTATCCTCGAAACTTAAGAATAGAACCTACCTCTACGAGAACAATGAAGGGAACTTCTCCTTCATTTCAGACTCAAGCTCCCACGTCGACTCCTCGACAGAATGGTTTCTCCAGAGGACGCGGACTAGAGGAATAGCACGGTTGCGGAGAAGTTTATCCTTGCGCTCCAAGATTTGCATCGGCTCTTCGACATATGATAAGTCCGCCTTCAGGTCCAGCTTACCCAAATCTACCACATGCCCCGGATCGTGCACGTACTTCCGCAATTGCGAGACGTGGAAGACGTCATGTACCCCTGATAATGCAGGCGGCAAGGCGATTTGGTAAGCTACCGGGGCGACTCGCTTCAATATTTCGAACGGGCCAACAAATCTTGGGCTCAACTTTCCTTTCGCACCGAACCGGGATACTCCACGCATAGGCATCACCTTCAGGAATACGTGGTCGCCTTCCGAGAACTCGAGGGGGCGTCGGTGCGTGTCGGCATAGCTTTTCTGCCGGCTTTGTGCTATCTTCAATCTTTCTCGTATCAATTTGACCTTCTGCACAGTCTGCTCCACCAGCTCCGGACCAAGTATCTGCCGTTCCCCGACTTCATCCCAGCAAATGGGCGATCTACACTTCCGGCCGTACAAAGCTTCATACGGCGCCATTTGGATGCTGGACTGATAGCTGTTGTTGTATGCAAACTCGGCCAGCGGTAGATGGACGTCCCAACTTGACTTCAAGTCGATAGCACAGAGTCGCAACATGTCTTCGAGAATTTGGTTCACCCGCTCTGTTTGGCCGTCAGTCTGAGGATGATAAGCTGAGCTGAACTTCAACTTGGTCCCCAGTGCTGAATGTAGGCTACTCCAGAAACGTGCTACGAACCGTCCATCCCGATCCGAGACGATAGAAACTGGGACCCCGTGCAGCCGAACTATTTCATCAAGATATATCTGAGCAAGGCGGTCGACGCTCCAAGTAACTTTGATGGCGATAAAGTGCGCTGACTTGGTTAGTCGATCGACGATGACCCAGACGGCGTCATTTCCCCGCGGCGTCCTCGGCAAGCCAACAACGAAGTCCATAGTGATGTGATCCCACTTCCACTCTGGAATGGCAAGGTTCTGCATCTCCCCGCCCGGTCGCTGGTGCTCGGCTTTGACTTGCTGACAGGCCATACATTTTGACACAAAGAGCGCTACGTCCCTCTTCATGCCGTGCCACCAAAAGACAACACGGAGGTCCTTATACATCTTGGTGCTGCCAGGATGCAAGGAATATTTTGCATAGTGTGCCTCCGTCATTATCTCCTTTCTGAGTTCTACGTCGTCCGGTACGCATAGCCGTCCCTTCACGCGCAACACTCCCGACTCGTCCTCTGCAAAGTCAGACGCTTTCCCTGTCGATATCAGCTTCCGCATCTTCTCCAGGTAGGGGTCGTCCTTCTGTGCAGACTTGATCCTCTCCAGTAGGCTCGGTTCCACCCGCAGTTGCGCCAGTTTCACGTCTCTGAAACGAACTCGAAGTTCAATGCCCATTCCTTCTAAGTCACGCAGCAGTCGATCGTTGATGCATAATGAAGCTAAGTACTTTCGGCTCAGCGCATCCGCTACCACATTTCTCTTGCCCGGCGTGTAGTCGATTGATAAGTCATAGTCTTTGATTAGTTCGAGCCATCGCCTCTGCCGCAAATTCAGTTCTTTCTGGGTGAAGAGATACTTGAGGCTTTTGTGGTCCGTATAAATCCTGCACGCCACGCCATAAAGATAGTGACGCCACAGCTTCAACGCGAACACAATTGCCGCTAGTTCTAGGTCGTGCGTGGGGTAGTTCTTCTCGTGCGGCTTCAACTGCCGGGAAGCAAAAGATATCACCTTATCCCGCTGCATGAGCACACACCCCAAGCCCTGGCCAGAAGCATCGCTGAAGATTTGAAATCCCTCCGTCCCTTCAGGAAGAGCAAGTATCGGGGCCGAAACGAGCCGTTGTTTGAGCTCCTGGAAGGAAGCTTCACAGTCGTCTGACCACTTGAATGCGACTCCTTTCTGGGTGAGGCGAGTCAACGGCGATGCAATCTTCGCGAAGTCCTTCACGAAGCGTCGGTAGTATCCCGCCAAGCCTAGGAAGCTTCGAATTTCGCCAACTGATGCGGGCCGTTTCCAATCAGCAACTGCCTCGACTTTCTTCGGATCGACTGCGATGCCCGCGGCGGAGATGATGTGCCCAAGAAATGAGACGCTGTCCAGCCAGAACTCGCACTTGCTCATCTTCGCATACAACTGATTCTCTCGAAGGGTTTGGAGTACCGTCCGCAGATGCTCTGCATGTTGTGCTCGATCCTTCGAGTAGACGAGGATGTCGTCGATGAAGACTACTACGAACTTGTCAACGAACGGACGGAACACCCGATTCATTAGATCCATGAAGACGGCAGGGGCGTTTGTCAGACCGAACGGCATTACCAAGAACTCGTAGTGGCCATAACGAGTGCGGAAGGCAGACTTCGGCACGTCATCTGGCTTGACCTTGAGTTGGTGATAACCCGATCGCAGATCAATCTTCGAAAACACGGTTGCACCTTGGAGCTGGTCGAACAAGTCGTCGATGCGGGGCAGGGGATATTTGTTTCGGACGGTGGCTTTATTCAATTCCCGATAGTCGATACAGAGTCGCATCGATCCATCCTTCTTCTTTACGAACAGCACGGGCGCACCCCACGGCGAGACACTCGGACGGATAAACCCTCTGTCGAGCAATTCCTGAAGTTGTGCCTTCAATTCTTTCAATTCTGCAGGAGCCATCCTGTACGGAGCCTTCGAGATCGGCCGGGCGTCGGGGAATGTATCGATGGTGAACTCTATCTCTCGATCGGGCGGCATGCCAGGTAGCTCGTCCGGGAACACGTCTGGGAATTCTGCCACAACGTCGGTATCACCCGCGTTCGCACTATCCTGCCTCGTGTCACGAACGGACGCCAAGTAGCCTTCGCATCCAGAATGAAGTAGCCTCCGAGCCGAGATTGCCGAGATCACCATGCACGTCGGCGATGCTTCACCACACGAATAGCAGAATTCGGGCACTCCAGGTATGCGGAAGGTGACCCTCTTTCCTGCGCAGTCGATGTTGGCGTTGCAAGGACCGAGCCAATCCATGCCCAGTATGATGTCGAAGTCCTTCATATCTAGAACTATCGAGTCCAGACCGATCTTTTGACCGCCGATACAGATAATCCCGCCGGCGCAAGCTAAGTTTGTGAGAATTGGTGTGCCCGAAGGCGTGCTTACGCTAAGATCGAGATCTAATGATATTACAGGAAATTTGTGCTCGGCGGCAAAGTCCGCCGATATGAAACTATGTGAAGCACCTGAATCAAATAACACACGAGCAGGCACATTATTGAATTTTAGTATACCTGTCACAACAGTGTCGGAAGTATACGCCTCGTCTCGAGTCATGGCAAAGACACGCCCCTGTGCATTAGGGCGTCGGGCTTGGTTGTCGGTTTGAGTGGGCTGAGGGGGTCGAGGCGCCTGTCCTCGATTCTCTTGATGGTATTGTGGTGGCGGGCCATTGCGAGTCAATCTGGGGTTTGGGCAATTTCGAGCGAGGTGGCCCTTTTGTCCGCAAGCATGGCATTCCCCTCTGAAGGGGAAGCAGTTGATGGCTTCGTGCCCGAGGCGATTACATTTGGTGCAACGAGGTAACGGATTCTGACCCAGATAGCCGCCGTTGTTTGGACGCTTTGACGCGTGATTGTTGCCTCCCGTATGGCTAGGGCGTTTGTGATTGGAGTTGCGCACAACGTCGTCAGCGCCGGGAGGATGCAGGTTCTCAAGGCGGAGGGCGTGATTTAGAGCCTCGCCCGTGGTCTTGTACTCCGGGACGCCGACATGTGCACCGATAGATTGTCGCAGTCCCACTTCGAACCGTCGCACGCGGCACTCTTCAGTAGGCAGAAACGCACCAGCGAACTTGGACAATTTGTTGAATTCTGCGGCGTACTGCTGCACGGTCCTGTTCCCCTGCTTCAATGACATGAATTCGTTTTCCTTTGCTTGGCGAACGGCAGACGGAAGGTACTCGAGTTCGAAGGCTTTGCGGAACGTGGCCCAAGAGATCGGCGCGGTAGTGTTGTCCGGTCGAATCGCTCGCTTGCGCACGGCCCACCAGTCGTGCGCGTTCAACCGAAGTTGAAGTTGTGCGCAGGCGACTTGCTTTGAATCTTCGATGCCGAGAAGCTCGAAGTGGTCTTCTAGTTCTTCCAGCCAGTCGATCGCAATGGAAGGACCCTCGGTGCCGCTGAAAGAGGTACGACACGCCTTCTTGAATTCTGACACTTCGAAGTTGTACTTCTTTGGTGCCGCTGGTTGAAGCTCGGGCTCCGCCGTGTCGACTTCAATGGGTGGAATCGTCGGCACGGTGGTAGTAGGTACGGTGACGGTAGGTGCCGTCGCAGAATTTCCGTTGGCCGCAAACGTCTGAACGATCTGCTGCAGTGTATCCATCTGCTTTTGTTGAAGTTTGATGTGCGCATCGAAGCGAGCTTCGAACTGGGCCTGTCGTTCCTCTACTCGTTGATGTCGGCTCTCGGACTGGTTCCGCTGCGCCTCCATCATGCGCAGCATCCTTTCGATTGTATCGTTAGAAGGTCCGGCCTGCCGACGATGCGAGCTACTAGAGCCACTGGAAGCGCTCTGTTCTTGCTCGGCCGTGGGTTCCGCCACTTCTGCGATACGAAGGCAACGCATCAGTCTCAAATTATTACGGACTCATTGTATGGAACAACTTATCTCATCGTCGCGTGGTCAATGGTTTAAAACTCTAGACGCGAGGCCAAAGGATGTAAAGCCGTGCTCTGATACCATTATGTCACGCCCCGATTCCGTAGAATCGATAGTCGTCCCCCGGGCGTGATGCCGTGCGAACCTAAGTTGCGATCGCACAAGGCATAGTCATAAGGTTATCCGAAACACAACATCAAGTTAGAGTACGCAGAGAAATTGAATGACACATTTGGAATAGAAATAGACTTTTTCATTGATGATAATAAAACTTTACATAGACTCCTTTACAATCATTGCCGCGCGGGCTACAACATGACTCGACTTACAAAATGAACGCCGATGAGATAGGTCGTTCCATACATTACACCCTTTTATACAAGTAAAAACCAATACACATTTCCACCTGCTATGGCGGGAAGTCGAGTCGTCATTTTTCTTTGGACTGATGTGCGGTCTTCTTCAAAAGGAAATCCAGAAAACAAGCCTTCACACGGACAAGGCTTCAAAAGAGTTCACGCCGTCTTGAGCTCTAGTTGGCACGCCCTTCGTGGTTCGGGGTACCTGTATTGGAGAGCGAGGATCAGTACATTACACTTTGTACTGGTGCGTGGCAAGTTAAGTTCCAAGCTCTCATTTGGTTGAATGAGTTTATATGACTTAGTTCATGAATGTTTCTAACCATCCTAATGAATTTCAAGCGTGCAATGACAAGCAAAATGAAATTTACTTCGGAACTTACCGACGACGGCCTGCGCCGTGCCTTATGAAACTTACCACGTTCTTCCCTGTCAATTGTTATCATTTCCATACCAAGTGCAATATTCCGTGTGTTGGTCACTGGCTCCCAGAGCCATCGTGGACTCCTTCTAGCTTTAATTAGACGAGGCCCTTTCAGCGTGAGTAGCGAGCCCCGCTGCAAGTCCTCGCCTAACATTGTGCCCGGCACAGCTTATGAGATGTTTCCTTCTTGGCCGCAACGGTCCCGTGGCCGCGGGTTGCCGTACGGGGAAACTTTACCTTGTCGACAAGTTGTCCAATGACCGTGCAAAGACCATTTTTTCTTCTTTTTAGTTATTAAGACATAGCCTACCATTCTTTTTGAAAACTCATTTCATTTTCCCGTGTTCGTGCCTTTCGTGCCTTTGGTGCCTTTGCATTTATCTTTTTATTCGTATCAACACTACAGAATTTGCTTAAGAAGGGGGTCGAGAAGAGAAGGGTCAGCCACTCACCTTGAGTTTACTTCGGCGAGAGAACTTGCTTGGTTGCGCTAGACGTCGCCTACGCGATTACCTGAAATCGCACAAGCAACCGATTAGAACACTGCATTATTCAAGAAGTTCGATAGGAAATGCGAGATCGAAATGCAAGCCATGAAAACCATCGAAAACATTCACGAAAGCGCATTCAGAAAACAAAGCCAAAACCAACGCAAGCGGCGTGAAAAGCAGAGCAACGGGAGGTCTCTCCCGACTCAGCCGCAGAGTCAATCCTCGAGGCACAGCCCGCTGAATATGGGACTTGGTTCCGAAGAAGACATTCCATAACGAGGAATGGGTCTTAATTCAACCGTTCCCGTTCGATCGACTCGGCCGATCCCGACCTATCGGTTCCGACCGAATCGATAGCGACAGTGTTCCTTTCTCGCGCACCCCGTGGACAGAGTACGGGGCACGATGTAGGGACGGGGCACTACACTGACTACCCATGCAATACGTGTGCTGCTATAACGTCTACCTCCTAGGACGATTGGGTCCGGTGCCCCGGCGTATAACCAGTCTAGGCAGAAATTCTTGTCGACAAGTTGTCCAATGACCACGCACCTACGAGACATCTAGACTCACGTAAATGCATGGCCTGATTTATTGGTACGACTGAAACTATACTTAGCAACTCGTGCTCTGAACCACAATTTGCATAACGTGCATCGGGACCGCGAGACTTCCAACCGAGGGACCGCCTCATACCTCTTAACGTGCATAGGAACGCGAGACTCCCAACCGAGGGACCGCCTCATACTTTTTGACGTGCATAGGAACGCGAGACTCCCAACCGAGGGACCGTCTCATACTCTATGTGACGAGCCTTAAGACCGTGGGAACAAATGGCTATATGCAGCCGTAGAACCGTGGGATCGAGCATGTGCTCAACTTGAACAACCAAGGTCTTTGGGTACCTAAACTCATGCCATAAGCCGTGCGATAATACTTAGCTCGTGGGACGATCAAGGCTACGCCGAGCCTTGCTTCGAGGAAACGTGCATGCTTTATCGAGCTTTTACGCGGGCGACGCCTATGACTTAGGCTAATTCAAGTGTTTGAAAAAAACGACGGGACCTTGCATACTTTATCAAGCATTTATGCGGACGACGCCTATGACTTTGGCTAACCCAAGCGTCGTGGTAACTTGACCAACTTCCTTCTCCCAAGCCACGGGACGAAAGATCGACTGTCATTTTAAAGCACGCTGAGCCGACTTCTAAGCAGACCATGGGACCATTTTTCATATTCTAAGACATTCCGACCCGTCGGGATTATTCCCTTAGCTATGTGTGCGTTCGTAGCTTTTATATTAGCCTATTTGTGCAAGTTAAAAACATGCGAGTTATTAAGTGAATGCTAAGAAGAGGCAAGTTCACCGAAACTACCCTACCTGAACAATGTCTTCGAGTCGCCATTGTAAGGTTAAGTCTGAACGTCGTCGGCGTTTCGATTCCTCCGATTGACTGAGTGGGACGAGACACTACAGCTGGATCGGGGTGGAAGGGGGGAAACGGAGGGATAGGACACTTTATATATATATATATATATATATATTTATATATATATATATATATATATATATATATATATATATATATATATTAGGAGGAATATTAATTTTAATTTTGTTTGGGACACCGAAAAATCCTGGACCGGTCTTGTGTGTGTCCTCACAAAATTATTCTGAAATGATTAGCTTCCTTCCCAACCCCTATCCGTCCAAAAGCTTCCGGTCCCAGCGGACAGCCAGGATCACTCCTCGCATCGCACACCACCACTACACGACAACGCTGGTCCCGACTTTTCCTTCTCGTGTCCACAAGTGAGACGAATCTTTCAATGGGAACACGACACGTCGCCTTGCCATCTCCATGTCTGTCCCGATGTCTGCGCGCGGGAAATTTTAGTGGGAAATACTATTCCCGCATTAAAAAAAGAGAGGGAAGCCTTCCGAAAACGGAAATAAGCACCGGTCAACAATCCCGGCGCCACCTTTCTGACCCTAATCGTGGCAGAGTCAAAATCCGACGGCTAGGAGTAGTCCACGACGGCATCAAACAAATGACAACACGTGTATCCCATATTTATAAGATATCATAAGATATGGTACGAATGGCAGAAAATTTTCAGTTGATTTACACTGCACCTCAACAATTTCCTTTTTATTACAATAAAATTTTCCTTTTGACAAAGTAAGATAATCACTTGTTCAGTGTTCTCCATGCTTCCTGGTAAATTACAAGGATGCCCATATCCCCAAAGGAAGTCAATCTCCCCACCATTATTTTTTTAACTCCCTATATTATGGACGAAATAATTTGCTTCCTTGTATGAGCAAATTATGAACCATCCAGTCAAGAATATTATATCTCTACTTGGTAACCACTAGAGTTAGAAGATTTTGAATAAAATAAAGCTTTCTCACTAAAATTTTGGTGTCTTGTTACGTGGTGGGCCTACTGTACAAGAGGTCCTCACACTTACGGAAGAATTGAGCTCTCTTATTAAAATTATAAAAGGGAATGTGAGAATTTATTGATGTGTATATCCATGAATGATAATGGCAGTCAATTAAGAATTCAAAGAATTGTTTTTAAAAAAAATCTATTAAAATCATTATTGTTAGTTAGTTAAAATACATTTAAAAGATTTATTCGAATTCCAATTATTAGTCAATTAGGATTGAAACAAAATTCCATAAAATCTGTAGTTGGTCAATTTACTCCAGATTTAGTGGTATGTTCCCGATATCTCCGAAATCTTGTTTTAAGTATTTTGAGCGATTTATATTGTTTTACTATATAAGAGGACAAATCTCTGACAAACACGTATATAGGAAGATTTTGCTGGAATTTTAAAACCCTCTAATATTTCCTAAGGTCACTCCACTGTCAAACCTTCTTGTCTTCTTCTTCTTTGTTTATTTATTCTTTTGTTTGATTCTTGTTTGAGGGACTTTATGGAATTCTTTTGTTGATTTTTTTTAATTTGATTCTCAAACTCCTAACCCTAGATTGCGTATAATAAATATTTTATTTAACAAACATTACAATTAGTACCTCTGGATCTTCTTCCATTAATACCTCTGAAATTTCTTTTTGTTTTGTTTGAAGATGAAATAAAATATGCTTTATTTTCTTGTTTCAGATTTATTCGACTTACATAATATAGTTTGAATTGAATTTCACAAAGATGACGAGGTAGAAAATGAGGAAGTGAAAGAAGAAGATGATATGATTGAATGCTCATTTTGGTTAAATACGCGTGTGTGAGTGTGTATCTCTCTCTCTCTCTCTCTCTCTCTCTCTCTCTCTCTCTCTCTATATATATATATATATATATATATATATATAGTGTCGGCCCAGGGCACGGACAGGTGGGCGACCGCCCTGAGCCTCTAATTTTGGAAGGCCCCATAATTTTAAAATAGACTAGATATATCATAAAATAAAAAAAATTAAAACAAACACTCATATGAAAACAACAGAAAAGCTAGCGCAAATATGGAAATAAAACTAAAATTAATAAAATCTTATTTAAGATCAACTATGTCACAAGATCAAAGATAAACTCTGATGTCTATTGAAAAAAAATATGCTAGAAAAACTAGCTTATAATAGTTTAATTGATGATTTTACTTGTAAAAATAATAAAAAATAATTTATGTGAGAAAAGTGGTCCAAATTTTAAATTTTGTACTAGGCCCCATAAACCATAGGACCGGCCGTGTATATACTCACTCCCATATTTAACCAAAATGGGATTACCAATTAAGAAGGGCAAGAAGGAGAGGATAATTGTTTTTTGGGTTAAATATTGCGGCAATTCACACTCTTTTTTTTAAACTTTTTAATTCAATTGAACATCACAACAATGTTCATTACTATTTAATTAAATTATAGCTTTATCAAATTGTCGCAAAAAATATTCATTTTTATATACAGAAAAAATATTTTTTATTTGAATTGAACGAGCGAAAGAAACTATCACAGATAGTGTTCGTCACAAATATAATAATTTTAATTTGACCTTAAATGGAAAATTATAAAATCCAAAAGAATCCATTGAAATCATTATACAAATCCATACCAAAGTATATTAAAATCTCTCAAAATACGTGAGTAGAATCCATCAAACTCCTTTAAAATTTGAATAGTTTAAAATCCTAATTAACTACGTACCCTAATTTTAAATCGATAATATCATCAAGGTCTTGTCTATTCGTTTGTTGAGACACAACCGAATCAGACATAAAGATAGATGAGTGGCATGGCTCACTTATCGACTCGTATCTGGATCACTAATCATAACAAGTGACATCAGAACTTACAATGACAATTTTGGCTTGTGATAACCTAATACGTTTAATTAGATTGCCCAACACAAATGAATGACCAAGCTGGCTAGTTACCTTTGAGTTGATCGATTTATGAGTTATGTTAAACTTGAGGAGCACTATAATACTTGATCGACTTACAATATATCACCATGGCACGCATCATGCAAGAAGAGTGACTATCTGAGAGGATGAAGATATCATCAAGCACCATCATACATGACTTGGTAGGGACGAAACTAAATTATGACATGAGGGACTAACCCACCACCCCCATCCAACAAACACACAATTCTGGTTCCATCTTTGACCAGAGTTTGTAAAAAAAAACCACTCAAAATCCTAGAAGAACTCGTGAGTTCTTGATTTATAAAACTCGCCATGAAAAGCTGTTGGATTACATGCATTTTATTCCTTGATTTTTTTTTTCAAGAGGATAGAAAGAAAATTAACTACACTTTCAATGCCCTTTTAAAGGGCGTTTCTATAACATTTTGTTTTGTTACATCTATCCCATCCCCCACCATCCCTATTATATACCCATATCTCATTTATTTCCCTCACCCACCCAACCGTCAATGCAGTATGAAATCCAAAAAAACGTCATTTAAAAGGACGTTTTTGTGACAGAAACGTCCTTCTAAAGAGCATTTTTGTGACATTTGGTGCAAAACACAAAGGACGTTTGTGTCTGTGATGGTAATTTTGAAACTTTATTGCTCTCAGTGCAATTTCAACTAAGTGTAATGCTGTATATATATATATATATATATATATATATATATATATATATATATATATATATATATATATATATATATATATATATTTTGATGAGAAAATCAATTGGTAAGATCTACATCAGGTGTACGTGCCCACGATAGGGATGGACGAAAAGGCAACCTGCACCAGAAGAATCCAAAGCAAAGATGAGTGACCAACCATCTACCCACTATAGTCCACAACTTTCCCAAGTACCTCTCTCTTTTTACTGGACTAATTGGATTAATAGCAAGTGGGTGGAGAAGATCAGGACTGTACCTACAACAACAAGAAGATCCCCCACCCCATACTCTAACCTTCTATAAATAGACCTGCAGAGCATTCAGAATTTGCAATCTGTACTTGATCATCAACAACAAGGAAACTTTCCATAAATATAAGCTTTCTTTCCCTGTTCATGTATATATACATATAGTAGTGGCAGTAGTAGTAGAAACTAGAAGCAATATTGGAGCGAGGGATAGCTGTTGACAGAAGATAGAGAGCACAGATGATGGCATGCATGGGGCTATTTGCATCTCACTCCTTTGTGCTCTCTATGCTTCTGTCATCACCCCCTTCCCCCCTCCTCCACCCCACCCCAACCCCTTCTCTTCTTTTTATTTATCTTTTTTGTTTCCTGATCTATATATTTTGTACGTAAACTGTGTGCCAGTTTCATTTCTATGAACTGCAGATCTAGATGCAGACCGTGTTGGTGTAGCATTCCTGTTGAAGACCTAGTTTGACCCACTGTGGACCTTTGTTTCAGTGATTTCCTTGAGTCTACTTCTTTTGTTTTTATTTTTTAGATTCATGTCATTTTCATGTTCTGGCTGCAGGTTGAAGGAGTTGATCCTATTTTATTTTTTAGTGATTGTGAGTATTGAATCAAGTTAGGGTTTGCACTAAATAGTATTAACATCATAGAATTTATCTTATTTTTTCTGTCAGCTATAATTTTCAGATTGGAAAGAGGAGGATTAGGCTAGGTTTTTGCAAGAGGGCACATAATTGTTATTCCTTACAATTAATCTGTATGTGGCATGCATAGTCCTTTTGAAATTATCGTCTCATGTTTTGTTAGTCTATTTTGCAGGTTTTGATGAGGGTTAGTTTTTCCTAAAGCTTCACTGATCATGAGGACTGTAATTAATTGATTAAGCTAGGGAAAATTTAATTGCGGATTATTTATTTTGTTTCCTGATCTATCTATTTTGTAAAATTTGTGTCAGTTTCATCTCTATGATCCGCAGATCTAGATGCAGACCGTGTTGGTGTAGCATTCCGGTTGAAGACCTAGACCCCGTTTGATTAACTGTAATGTAATCGTAATTGCAAAAAAAATAAATATTTTTTTCATTTGATTATATTGCGATTACGATTACATTACAGTGTACCAAACGAGGCCCTAGTTTGACCCACTGTGGCCCTTTGTTCAGTGATTTCCTTGCGTCTACTTCTTTTGTTTTTATTTTTCAGATTCATGTCATTTTCATGTTCTGGTTGCAGGTTGAACCAGTGGTTCCTCTCTTTTTTTGTCCAGTGATAACTCGAGTATTGAATCAATTAGTTAGGGTTTGCCATAAATAGTACTAAACATCTTAGATTTTATTTTAATTTTCTATCAGCTATACTTTTTCAGATTGGAAAGAGAAGGATTAGGCTAGGTTTTTGCAAGAGGGCACATAATTTTTATTCCTTACAAGTAATCTGTGTCTGTAGCATAATCCTTTTGAAATTATCGGCTCATGTTTTGTTAGTCTATTTTTGCAGGTTTTGATGAGGGTTAGTTTTCCTAGTGCTGCACTGATCATGTAAGGACTATTAATTAATTGCAGATTATTTTGATTTACTCTGATCAGCAGGATTATTGGAAGTTATGGAAGAACATGAAGTGACATTGAAAACTAGTTAGCATGTGGGTTTCATGATACCCAACAGAATTTAACAATTTGGTTATACATGACATTGGCATTTCTTGAGTATTGTACACCTACTCTCTTCATATAAGAGAAATAATGATTGTTTTAATAATAAAAAAAATGCAAGAGAAATACTATATAGTACTACTTTATACAATTTCCATTTTTGGTTTATTTTAAGAAATTCTAGCTTTGCGGCTTTGCCTCTTCTTGATTATATATATATATATATATATATATATATATATATATATATATATATATATATATATATATATATATACCAATACAAATGAACTATCATCTGACAGTTGAGTTCTAATTCTCTAGTAGTACTATGGCAATAAATTGCGCGATTTGTTCATGAGTATTTAACTTTTAATTCACTAAAAAGGAGCTTTGAGGCCTATACTAATCAATTTTAGACTGATTTTGAATGATTTCATTTTGATAACCACAATTTTTTGGTAACATAAATTCTCCTTTTTCATCACCCCTTAATTTGTTAAGAGATTGGTTGTTCCTACTAAATCATTAATAGCTCTCCTATCGATCTATGTTCTTTCACATTCGATATGTCTATATCCATATTCATTTGGATCTAACGTAAGTGAACATACATCAGTTGACATGATATTTCATGACTTTGAATAAAGAAGGCTGAAATATACCTACACCGTTCTTTAATTAATTCTTCACAATCTATTCTGCAAATCTAAATTTTCATGTGATTTATAATACAGCTCTCGAGTAATCGATACTGAAAGGTAGTCAATGGCAACGAATGGTCTACAGAACAGCTGTGGTGTCAGCAAAGATTCCTGTTGATGGCCTATCAAGTAGCTCGGATAAGAATTTTGGGTGCAAATGAACATATTCTCTGGCTTTTCTTGTTTCCTGATCACCATGGATCTCACATTAGACATTTAGATTTGTTTACTTTAGTTGTGGGTGTCAAGTCACAATTCTTTTGTTCTCTAAGTTAGCATGGTATCATTCGAGTTCATATATAGTCATTGATCATCTATTATGTGTTTTTTTTTTTTTGGCTTTGTTCTTCTTTAATCTAAAGTAACTTGTGATCATCCGAATGATCATCCTTCATTTACATTATCCAGGCCACAACTGAAGTAGGCGCGATAGGAATTATCATTATAGTTTCTCTACATCATTCTTTGGTCATTCTTCAAAGTATTTGTATCATCTTTGGGGTTCATGACATATTTATAATTCCATCTATAGTTATCACCAAAACCTCCCAAATATATCTATATTCATTTTCATATGGCATGCAATTCTTCAGTGGTTCATGACATATTTATAATTCCATCTATAGTTATCACCAAAACCTCCCAAATATATCTATATTTATTTTCATATGGCAAGCAATTCTTCAGTGGTTCATGACATATTATAATTCCATCTATAGTTATCACCAAAACCTCCCAAATATATCTATATTTATCTTCATATGGCAAGCAATTCTTCACACACACACACACACATATTTATACTCTCTTTTTTTTCGATAACATATTTATACTTTCTTAACTAAAATATAATAATTTATGGATAATAAGATAATTTATACACCCACTAACTTAAATTTATAAACTAATCTAAAATTGTTGTTGCTCTCTCTCTCTCTCTCTCTCTCTCTCTCTCTCTCTCTCTTTCCTTTTCAGCCCTTCAAATGAGAGTGAATGAGAGAGGAAAAAATAAATTTGGTTGGACCCGTGCCCTCTCTCTCTCTCTCTCTCTCTCTCTCTCTCTCTCCTCTAAGGTCTGGATTTTTTTCTTTGAACCACCAACATGGGGACAAACTTGTGCATCCACATACAGATGGAGGGATTCAACTTCGGCTTCTTCTCCGATGTCGAGATCCAAATGACTCCACCTTCCGCCTCCATTGTCTCATCCTCTCTTGCAACTCCTACTTCATGTTCGAATACTCGTAACATCAAAATTGGTAACAATTGCTCGATGATTTGTGGAATTGTTCTCGAATTTGATAAATTTGTGGTTTTTAGTTGTCTGATACTGTATAAACCTAGCTTCCACTCGACTTGATTTCTCAATATTTTTTGGTTCTGGGATCATAAATGGAAGCATATTTCGATTTTCTTGATTATTTCAGGTTCTGTTTCGAGAGAGAGATCCACAAATTTGATGCTCATCGAGAATCACAAGCATAAAATATAAGTATATCTTTTTGTCATAAAATAACTACTGTGTAACACTACAATTTGGCACCATAAGGTTGTAATAACACCAACCACCGACCAAAATAGCTACTCAAAAAATTGTGATAATACCAATTACCAACCACGGTATATAGCTGTATGCTTTTCCATGTTTTTGAAAGGGAAGTTTTTCTTCAAATGCAAACTATTTAAGCAAAGTCTAACCAAACCAAAACTATGTATAACCGTTTCAAAAATGCTATTCATAACCCAAGTTTTTTTTTCCATATTTCCTAACCCAAGTTTTTTTTTTCCATATTTCTCATTTTTTGATCTTTTAATTTAATTTTTGAATTCTGTCATGAATTTTTTTATTTGTGACCGTTTCTCAAACACTAAAAGGTGACACTGACGTGGGATAGACGTGACAACGATTTTAATATTATACACATATATATTTCCAAAATTTTCATTTGTGATCAAGATTTTCTAACACTAAAATCGTTGTCATGTCAGCGTCACATCATCGCTATATCATAGATGATGGTATCACCCAAAAAAACTTGAGTGACGAATAGCATTTATGTACTGTTTATTATGTCTATCTTTCTATGATTGAAAAGAAATATTTTGCTTCAGAATGCATAAAATTTAATAAAAGTTAAGCAAAACTATGCAAATACAAAAATACTTTGAAATTGTAAACTCGTATTTCCAAGAACTCAAATTACAATTAAAAGTAGACCTATATTGTACATCACCGTTCAATTCTAATTAAAAAAGAAACGATGGTTTCTAGCATAATATGGAACGTTAAGGGTCTGCTTGGATTGAGGGGGAAAAAATAAGTAGAGTTAAGTGGGGTTAAATAATGGAAAGTAGAGTGAGGGGATTAGAGTGAATACATAGAAGCTTGTTTGGATTGGAGGAAGAGTTAAGTGGAGGTGTTTAATAACTCTTGTTTGAATTGGAGGTTTTGAGTGATTGGAGGATTAATAAAAAAAATATGATAGTTACCAAAACAATCTTATTACATATGTCATAAAATTAAATTTGATTGAAATTTTGATCGAATTTGTTAAAATATCTTCACAAATTAGGAATGTACGGAGCAACATGTTGAAAACAAAAAATCGTGATATTTTATAGAACAAATAAGGAATATTTATGAATTTTTAAACAAAATTTCTCAATCACCCGCGCTTACCCTCCAAATTGGAAGATTAAAAAAACGGACAAAAGAGGGTGAAATAAACCCCCACTTAACCCTCTATAACTCTCTCTCCTAAACTCCACCTTCAAACCAAACATGATTTTATTTTCCTCTTAACTTTCCCTCACTTAACCATCTTAACTCTCAATCCAAGCAGACACTCAGGATTTGCGTCACACTTGAGTGAGCTTAATTCAAATGAGACATTTAAGAGTTTGTTGGGACACCAATTGGTCAAGAAAACTACCATTCTCAAGGCCTCGTCCAACCACCTTTCAACCAAACTCCCCTACATAAGTGTGACCCAACCCAAGTACAAATGCAACAATATATTTGCCAATGGAACCACCCCCACCCGCACCACCACCGCCACCAGAACCACGGCCACCAGGCCCCGGACCTTGGGACCCACCACCGATGCACCCAAGGCCGCCGGGCCCCCCGCCTCCCTTCTTCGATCCACACGCTCCCGGTCCTCCACCGCCTTGGGAGCCACCACTTCCGCACCCAAGGCCGCCTAGCACTCCGCCTCCCTCCTTCTATCGCCGGCCTTCCGGTCCTCCACCGCCGCCCCGTCCCGGTCCTCCTCCACCCCCATACTAAGTAATAAGCATGCTTATCTGGATCCGCAGTGTATTAACATTATGTCATCCCATGTTTCATCAGTCTCAGAAGCTACTCTATATATTAATTTCTGTATTTGTACTTGTGCTCATGGCATTAGCGTTTCAGTTAATATTAATTATAATTATATCTAATTTTTTGGCTTAGCTATGGCCCGACTCAACAACACGAATTGATCTGTATATAATTATATCTAATTTTCTAGATCGAGTTATCAAATTGTTATGAATCATAAATTATAGTTCTAATTTGGTTGGGAATTCAAGTGTCAACACTTAATTGTGAATGAAAATTTTGACTTAGAACTTGGACTTGGACTTGGTTTGACAAATACCAATCCCAAACAAGTCAGAGTTTAGAACATGTAAAGCTGGACTCAGCTCAATTGCACCCCTAAGTGGGTGGTGTTGGAGTGGGTGGGGTTCCCAACCTATGTGGAGAAGATCCCGGAGTGCGACGAGCGCCGTCCGATGTCGGAGAAGCTCGGGAGTAGTTGTTACTGCTGCTGCTGCTGCCCCAAAGGGGGTTCTGGACCAAGTCTGCCGAGTTCGGACCGAACTCGGTCCCAGGCCGAGTTCTGGCCGAACTCGGTCTGGCCGTTCCAGGGTTTGGCCATCCAGTGCTGGTTGCCCCACACAGAGTTCTGGCCGAACTCTGTGTGTCGGGGGCTGAAGCGGATTTCAGGATGAGTTTTCATCATTGGATCTAATCCAACGGTCCAGGTTGGTTGCGGGATTAGGGAGATATATTGAGTTTTCTCAACCCTAATTTATTATCGTATTATCGCATTGGACAACACAAGTTTGAGAGAGAAGGAGGCAAGAGTGCCATTGCAACTTCGGAGAAGAAGACGGAGGATTGAAGGTCGCTGTTCGAAGGAGATCGTGTTCGGGTAATCTCTACTCGTCGTTCTCACTCTTCGTAGCCTTGTAATCATTGTTCTTGTCTCTGAGTGTTGTGGGGATCCGATTTGGATCGGGAGGAGTTTGTAGAGGGTGTAATTCTTCTATTCCATTAGTGGAGGCTTCTCAGGGTTGGACTCCGATCGTCCCGTGATTTTTCTCGCAAGGGTTTCCACGTCAAAAATTCTCTGTGTCTGCGTGGTTGTTTTTGTGTGCTTGTTTTTGGGTTCGTGCGTTGTTTGCTCGGTCCTCTCGCAGGTACTCTCCGGTTTGGGGAAAGGTTTCCGCGTTTCTTTCCCAATAGAGTGGTATCAGAGCATAGGTTTTGTTCTGGCTGATACCAACAGAGTGGTATCAGAGCTTTGGGTTCAAAGGGTGTCAGGAGTTGACAGAGGAACCAGAGAGGAGAGATGGACGCGAAGTCGGTGCGCATGGTGAACCTCAATGGCACAAACTATCATTATTGGCGGAGCAAGATGAAGGATTTGCTATTTGTCAAGAAGCTGCATCTACCTGTGCTTGCAACCGAGAGGCCCAGTGATAAATCTGAGGAGGACTGGAAGTTCGAGCACATACAGGTGTGTGGGTACATACGGCAGTTTGTTGATGAGAACGTGTACAATCACGTTGCCAATATTGAGCACGCGAAGACGTTGTGGGATAAGCTGAAATCCTTGTATGCGAAGAAGACCGGGGTAAACAAGTTGTTCCTGATCCGAACGATGATGGGTCTGCGGTACAAGGATGGGGCGTCTATTTCGGATCACTTGAGTGAGTTCCAGGGCGTGGTTGACCAGCTATCTTCTATGGGAGTCAAGTTCGACGACGAAGTTCAGGGACTGTGGCTGCTGTGTACCTTGCCAGACTCGTGGGAGACCGTACGAGTATCTATGATCGCTTCTGCTCCAGAGGGCGTGGTCAGTCTGGAGTTTGCCAAGAGCGGGGTGTTGAATGAAGAGATGCGGAGACGTTCTCAGGGCACTTCATCCACATCCCACCACTCAGAGGCACTTGTTTCAGAGAGCCGCGGAAGGGGCAAAAGCAGGGGTCCAGGTGGTGGCAGAGACAAGAGCAGGGGGAAGTCCAAGGGTCAGTACGAGGACTCAGAGTGTTATCATTGCGGTAAGAAGGGCCATATCAAGCGAAATTATTTCGCTTGGAAGAGAGAGAAGAAGGGCGACAAGGGGAAGCAAGAAGAGAACACTACAGCGGCGGTCTCGATGCATGGAGGCGATGTGATCGTCGTAGGTGATGAGGTCATTACTAACCTCGCCTGCGATGACAATTCTTGGCTGGTGGACTCAGGGGCTTCAGCACATGTATCTCACAATAGGGCACTGTTTGCCACTTACACGACAGGCGACTGTGGCGTGTTGAAGATGGGCAACGGAGATGTGTCGAAGGCGGTTGCCATTGGAGATGTGCATTTGAGAACGAAGACGGGTGCGGTTCTTGTTCTCAAGGATGTTCGTCATGTCCCTGATATCCGTTTCAACCTGGTGTCGGTTGGAAGGTTGGATGACGAGGGATTCTTCAGTCTCTTCGGGAATAGTCAGTGAAAGCTTTCCAGAGGTTCGATGGTGATTGCCAGAGGAAGCAAGAAGTCCGGTCTCTACTATATGGAGGGGAGCACAGAGGGGGCACAGGAGGTGAACGCAGTCAGTGACGCGTCTACCGAGTTGTGGCACAGGCGGCTCGGCCATATCAGCGAGAAGGGGATGAGCTACTTGGTGAACAGGAAAGTGATTCCGGGGCTCAAGTCTACAAAGTTGGAGAAATGCACGCACTGTTTGGCTGGGAAGCAAAGTAGGGTGTCTTTCCAGAGTCACCCAAGTTCGAGGAAGCCGGCGTTGCTCGAGTTGATTCACTCGGATGTCTGCGGTCCTATGAAGGTAAAATCTCTTGGTGGTGCTTCTTACTTTGTGACTTTTATTGATGACTGTTCCAGGAAGGTTTGGATCTATGCCTTAAAGACCAAGGATCAGGTGCTGCCTACTTTCAAGGAGTTTCAGGCCTCCGTTGAAAGGGAGACGGGCAAGAAGTTGTTGTGTGTTCGGTCCGACAATGGCGGCGAATACATCGGTCCCTTTGATGCGTATTGCAGAGAGCAAGGGATACGACACCAGAAGACTCCGCCAAAGACACCTCAGCTCAATGGTGTAGCGGAGCGCATGAACAGGACACTGATGGAGAGGGTGCGGTGTTTGCTGTCAGAAGCAAACTTGCCGGGCAGTTATTGGGGTGAGGCTCTTCTCACAGCTGCTTATATTATTAATTTGTCTCCTAGTGCTCCTTTGCAGGGTGATGTGCCTGACAAGGTATGGTACGGCAAGGAGCCGTCATACAGTCACCTGCGGGCGTTTGGTTGTAAAGCCTTCGTGCATGTACCGAAGGACGAGAGGACCAAACTTGAGCCGAAGACGAGGCGATACGTCTTTGTCGGCTACGGTCGGGATGAGTTTGGCTATAGACTCTACGACCCAGTGGAAGGAAAGCTCTACAGAAGCAGGGACGTGGTGTTCGTCGAGGATCAGACCATGACCAACACTCAGGATTTCGAGACGCCTTCTGAGGCTGAGGAATTGCCTGAGTTAGAGTCATTTCGCTTCGAGCAGTTTCCAGAGGACATCGCAGAGGATCCAGTTATGGGGGAGCCGGTACATGGAGTTGCTCCCAACCTTGATCATCAGCCTGCTGATGGTGGTCAGGGTGTCCCTCAGGAGGATGAGCATGCCGGAGAGGTAGTTCCTGAAGGGGAGGAGGCTGTCGGTATACAGCCAGCACCAGTGGCTCCACTGAGAAGGAGCAACAGGGATCGTCGACCATCTACGAGATACTCGCCGGATGAGTATGTGCTATTGACTGACGGGGGAGAGCCCGAAAGTTTCGCAGAGGCTATGGAAGACGAACACAGACATGAGTGGATGGTGGCTATGCAGGAGGAGATGAGTTCCTTGCACACCAATTCTACTTATGATCTAGTGCGGTTGCCAAAGGGCAAGAAGGCTTTGAAGAATCGATGGGTGTTCAGAGTGAAGCAGACGGATGATGCTACTCGCCCTCGATACAAAGCGAGGCTGGTAGTCAAGGGCTACGGTCAGCGGAAAGGCGTGGATTATGATGAAATCTTTTCGCCTGTCGTCAAGCATTCGTCTATTCGGGTGGTGCTAGCATTAGCAGCCAGTTTCGACTTGGAGGTCGAGCAGATGGACGTGAAGACGGCGTTCCTCCACGGTGATCTTGAGGAGGAGTTGTACATGGAGCAGCCGGAGGGATTCTGTGAGAAGGGCAAGTCACATTTGGTCTGCCGGTTGAGGAAGAGCTTGTATGGTCTGAAGCAAGCTCCGAGGCAGTGGTACAGAAAGTTCGAGTCGTTTATGGGGGAGCATGGTTATGCACGGACGACGTCGGACCATTGTGCATTTGTAAGGTATTTTGTCGATGATGATTTTATCATCTTATTGCTCTATGTTGATGATATGCTATTAGTGGGTCGGAATGCCACTAGGATAGCGGAGTTGAAGCGCCAACTGGGTGCGGCCTTCTCTATGAAGGATTTGGGCGCAGCGAAGACTATTCTTGGGATGGAGATCAGCCGAGAGAGAGAGTCCAAGCTGCTACACTTGTCCCAAAAGAAGTACATTCACCGGGTACTTCAGCGTTTCGGGATGGACGGGTCGAAGAAAGTGAGTTCCCTCCTCGCGGCTCACTTTAAGTTCACTGAGGAGCAGTGTCCATCTACCGAGGACGAAAAGGAAGATATGGAGCGGGTTCCATATGCTTCAGCTGTGGGAAACCTGATGTATGCTATGGTGTGTACGAGGCCAGATATTGCTCATGCAGTTGGTACGGTTAGCAGGTATCTTTCGAATCCTGGAAGGGTACACTGGAGTGCGGTCAAGTGGATTCTACGATATCTTCAGGGCACTGCTGGTTGGAGATTTTCCTTTGGTGGTGACGAGCCGAAGCTGGTTGGGTATACCGACGCTGATATGGCTGGAGATGTAGACACGAGGCGATCGACTTCAGGCTACGTGATGATGTTTGCGGGAGGAGCAGTGTCGTGGCAGTCGCGGTTGCAGAAGTGTGTTGCCTTGTCGACGACGGAGGCGGAATACATTGCGGCGACGGAGGCTTACAAGGAGCTGTTGTGGATGAAGAAGCTGTTGCAGGAAATAGGATTGAAGCAAGAGCAGTATACTTTGCTTTACGACAGTCAGAGTGCTATCCATCTTGTGAAGAATCAGACGTTTCATAGCCGGTCCAAGCACATCGAGACTCGGTATCATTGGATACGGGATGTGGTTGAGAAGAAGGACGCGGAGCTTGAGAAGGTGCATACAGATGACAACGGAGCTGATATGTTCACGAAGATTCTACCAAGGGGGAAGTTTGAGTACTGCAGGCAGATCGTCGGGATGACGACGTCCTCCCCATAGTTGTGAAGGGGGAGATTTGTTGGAGTGGGTGGGGTTCCCAACCTATGTGGAGAAGATCCCGGAGTGCGACGAGCGCCGTCCGATGTCGGAGAAGCTCGGGAGTAGTTGTTACTGCTGCTGCTGCCCCAAAGGGGGTTCTGGACCAAGTCTGTCGAGTTCGGGCCGAACTCGGTCCCAGGCCGAGTTCTGGCCGAACTCGGTCTGGCCGTTCCAGGGTTTGGCCATCCAGTGCTGGTTGCCCCACACAGAGTTCTGGCCGAACTCTGTGTGTCGGGGGGCTGAAGCGGATTTCAGGATGAGTTTTCATCATTGGATCTAATCCAACGGTCCAGGTTGGTTGCGGGATTAGGGAGATATATTAAGTTTTCTCAACCCTAATTCATTATCGTATTATCGCATTGGACAACACAAGTTTGAGAGAGAAGGAGGCAAGAGTGCCATTGCAACTTCGGAGAAGAAGACGGAGGATTGAAGGTCGCTGTTCGAAGGAGATCGTGTTCGGGTAATCTCTACTCGTCGTTCTCGCTCTTCGTAGCCTTGTAATCATTGTTCTTGTCTCTGAGTGTTGTGGGGATCCGATTTGGATCGGGAGGAGTTTGTAGAGGGTGTAATTCTTCTATTCCATTAGTAGAGGCTTCTCAGGGTTGGACTCCGATCGTCCCGTGGTTTTTCCCGCAAGGGTTTCCACGTCAAAAATTTTCTGTGTCTGCGTGGTTGTTTTTGTGTGCTTGTTTTTGGGTTCGTGCGTTGTTTGCTCGGTCCTCTCGCAGGTACTCTCCGGTTTGGGGAAAGGTTTCCGCGTTTCTTTCCCAACAGGTGGCTGCGTTGGAACTACACAGTACACTTTTATGCAGCATCCTTTTGCCTTTTTATATTCCCTAACTCCCCAAATTCCTCTGCGTCCAAGGAATAAAATCCGTTTGAGTTTAAGTAGCTTTTACCGGTCTATCTTTGCAACAATTAAGTAAAAGAATTATAGACACAGTAGTTGCCACCTTCAAATTTCATGTTCAAATTCACTTCCAGTAACTGCATGTAGTGCCCCGCTCCTCGCGGTCCACTATGTAATACCTACGGCTTGCTGACTCAGTCTTGAACTGAGTATCTGGGGAAAACCTTTGCCGGTATCGATTGATCACGGATGAAATGCAATGAACCTTTCCAATTGATAGATTGGCTTCTATTGAAATGAATCCAAGAGTTTTGTTGGATGTTTTCTTTCGCTGCTTGGTTTTGATGAATGCGTTTTCGTGTTGGTTTTCGATTATTGGTTTTTATTGTTCGCTTTCATCGCATTTCGCATTCATTCCGAATCTTGAGAGAAAGAGACGAAGTATGCTAATCAACTGTTGGTGCCAATGTAGGCCGCGTGAATTGTTCGTGAACGGCGCGTGAAGTCCCTCATTCTCTCAACTAAGATTCATCTCGGTGAGTTGCTTTAACCGGGCTTGTATTTATTTGTACGCCCTAATAAAAATGATCTCTAGTCCACTATGTTGCCTTGTCCCTGTGATCAATGATACCTCAATAACAAAAGATAAGAGAAGATAAACGAATGAATCACATGTAAAATGGAACTGTCGCTTGCTTGCTTCAATATGAACTATATGCTCTTATGAATTGCCTAAAAGAGAGAGCTCGACATGGAAATCACGGCTTGACCGTGCAAGAAGAAGAAGAGAATGAAAATGTTTACAAGTTGCTAGGCTCGTGCATAGTAGAATTATCTGATAGCTGTATTCGCATTGGTCTAGACAACTTGTGCACAAGGTGGTAATTTTTCGATCGATTCTGGGGGCACCTGGAGTCGATCGGCCTAGGAGAGAACAGGACACCTGGGGCTAGAAGTCCCCGCAGTAAGAGGGGGTGTCAGTCTATTAGTAGTTGGGCAGGAAGTTCCGATTGCTAGTAATGGGAATACCCATGGACCACAATAGTTAGGTTCATGCATATAGATAGGAATTTATTGCTAGCCTAACATGCAGGGACGGAAAATGAGTATGCTTTATATATATGCAAATTGTGCTAACCTGTTTTGTGCAGGGATGACTGTCGGCGATGGGTAAGTTGGTTACGAATATTTCTGCTGTCATGTATCTTATGAATTGTTAAAAAGAACCTAGATAAGTAGAAAGAGCACTAGTAAATATGTAGCTTCACATGTTGAATTAGTGCAGATATTTGTGAGTTTCGGCGAAGAGCCGCTCGCCAGTACATGATGTGTGCTGACCCACGTTGTGGGCATCCTTTTCAGAAAGCAAAGGAGACAGGGGGATTTCAAGGAGGCACTAAAGCTCGTCTAGCCCAGTAGAGCTGTGGACTGCCTCGAAGCTTTATTTTCTTTTCAAGTCAAGTTTCAAGTTTCTTTTCCGTCTGAAGGTGTCTTTTATTTCCAGCATGTAATAGAGGGATATGATGTATGGGCATTGCGACTATTTTCAAAAAAGAGTTTCAAAGAGAATCATGTAGCCAAAATATAAGGCACTCTGAGTTTGCAAAGCTTTGTACTTGTATTCCTATCAAGTTATCAATAAAAGAAGCATTTCTATTTCAAATCTCTGTGTCCAATATTTGGTTTTCTGCAATGAATGGGTGCGTGCGTTTGTTTTGCTTAACTAGTGGGTGCGTGCGTGTGTTTTTGCTTGACTAGTTGTTTTTGTGCAGGTACATGGCCTTGTGCAAGCTCAACTTAGGCTTGCACGGCATCACGCCTTAGCGAGGACGATCGATCCCGCAGGGATCCAGGCAAGACGGACGACCCTAGCGGGATCGGAGCGTGACAAAGTGGTATCAGAGCATGGCTTTACGTCCTTGGCCTCTTGCAAATATCATTTTCGAAAAAGTATATAAAGTATTTTGATGGCTTTCAAAAGAGTCCCGATTTTTGAGTTATGAAAACCAATGCCCTATACAATAAGTCCATAATATTTTATGAGACTGACAGAAGTTATACTCTTTTTGTAGAGAAATGGCCCCTCCTCGCTCATCTACCTCGACAGATCTGATAGAACGGATCATGACATTGTTGGAACTGCAGAGGCAGGACAGTGAGGAACGCAATCAAATACAACAGGCTCAAATAGCGGCCCAGCAGAAACAGTTGGAGTCCTTGACCCAAATTGTCACGGCGCTTGCGGCAAATCGAGCTACCACCGCAGCGACTAAACCAACGGAAACGCCCGAGATTGAGCCCGTGGAGGGTGACGAACCCCAGCCAGCGCAAAGGCACACTTCCTTTAGGCCAAAGGACTTCCTAGATGCGAAACCTCTGAAGTTTGAAGGCAGGACATCACCCGACAAGGTGATGGACTGGATTGATAAAATGGAGAGTCTGTTCGCGTTCATGGGAGTTTCGAGTAGCAAGAAGGTAGTTTGTGTCGTTCTGCTTCTACGGCTGCGGGCAAAGGATTGGTGGAAGGCAAAGAAGCCGGCTGTCACGCCCCGCTCCCGTAGGAGCGATCGTCCTCGCTAAGGCGTGATGCCGCACGAGCCTAGATTGCGCTCGTGCAAGGCGGGTTCCATAACGGCCGATTACAGCGGCTGCGACGGGGTCGTCGCACAGAAGTCCCAAGCAGAGACATTGAACACGTAGCAGAAATTTAGAACGAACACAAGTTATTCAAAGAAGCTCTTTTATTCTTATTGAAACAACGGTTACATTGGGGGCACAAGGCCAAGATTACAATCACTCCAATACACTCGTCTCACATTATAAATCGCTCAGCTCTCTCTCATCTCTCGATACATATTTGTCGATCCAGCGGAAGCTTCGGAAGGCGATATCCATACATTATGTCCCGTATAAGTCTGGTCTTCACGCGGCCGCGCGCTTCGAATCGCCAAGAAACTCCGTACCTCGACGCATCCAAGCGAGCCCCGCACCACGAGCTTCTACCTGTGCCTGCACATAAACACTGTGTGGGTGTCAGTACCACTGTACTGGTGGAGTGAGCTCCTCGCCCACCCATACAAAACCTACACGTTTTATTTACTTTGTGCAACATAAACCCCTTTACGATTGTCTTTCTAATCTTGCCTTAGGATCGATTTTAGGACCGACGCTCGGCCTATTTAGTGTCTTTAGACCATCTTCGTGCCTTGCACTAATAACGTACCCATACCTTGCCTCGTGCTTGCATTGTCAACGTACCGACTCATACTTGTCTTTCGTAATATACTCTTGGACGTAACGACTAGGTCGTGTCAAATACTTGCCCTACGGCCCTTCTCGACTTAACTCGAAACGTATAACCCAACTTGTGGAACCGATGTTGAGAACTCAAGTACGATAACGTATCTCGTGCCGAAGTACGTGTCTTTACGTATAACCGAATCGTAGGCTTTACTACACTTTGGTGCAACCGAGCACACATTTCACAACACATCACAATCGTGCTTACGCTTCCTTTGTTACGACCGACACCGTGCATGCAGATTCGCCGCTTAGCACGCCATTTATCTATATAAAAGGCCACTGGCATGACAAGCCATCGCGGACATAGCTCGGGTAGACGGCGGGTCCTTCGATGCAAGGTAGCTAGCCCCATAAAAAGCCCCCGACTACCCACGCAATAAAAGCATGCGTTGCTATAACGTCTACCCCCTAGGATGACTGGGCCCGGTGCCCCGGCGTATAACCAGTCTAGGCAGAAATCCTTGTCGACAAGGTGTCCAATGACCACGCACCTACGAGACATCTAAACTCACGTAAATGCATGGCCTACTTGTTGGTACGACCGGAACTATACTTAGCAACTCGTGCTCTGAATCACACTTGGCATAACGTGCCTCGGGACCGCGAGACTCCCAACCGAGGGACCGCCTCGAATACTTAACATGGATAGGAACGCGAGACTCCCAACCGAGGGACCGCCTCAAAACGCTTAACGTAGATAGGAACGCGAGACTCCCAACCGAGGGACCGCCTCGAATACTTAACGTGGATAGGAACGCGAGACTCCCAACCGAGGGACCGCCTCGAATACTCAACGTGGATATGAACGCGAGACTCCCAACCGAGGGACCGCCTCGAATACTCAACGTGGATAGGAACGCGAGACTCCCAACCGAGGGACCGCCTCGAATACTTAACGTGGATAGGAACGCGAGACTCCCAACCGAGGGACCGCCTCGAATACTTAACATGGATAGGAACGCGAGACTCCCAACCGAGGGACCGCCTCGAACATCTTTGAACTCGAGGAAACGACTACTACGTAGCCTTCCAACTTAACTTGAACAAAACGTGTTCCTTAAGTACCATGGACCGTGGCTAACTTTACATCGTGCCAACCGTGGCTCGTGCCTGTAACTGACTTCTGTCTTACGCGACGCTATCACCCAAGTAATACGTTATACGACGGCCCTTGAGATCGTGGGACTATTTAACTTGACAACCGCAGAACGAGCGGGACGGCACTTAGAATGACTTAGGTCGATCGGCATAACTTTGTCTAACTTACTCAAGCCTATAACTTAACCCGAGGGACGAGCCAAGGCTATGCCAAGCCTTGCGCAGTGGAAACGTGCATGCTTTATCGAGCATTTATACGGGCGACGCCTATGACTTATGCTAACTCATCGTTTGTGTCGAATACCAACTTTCCTTCTCCCAAGCCACGGGATGAAGGACCGAGTGTCATTTTAAAGCACGCTGAGCCGACTTCTATTGAGACCGTTGGACCATTTTCTATGTTCTAAAACATTCCGACGGGTCGGGATTACTCCCTTAGCTATGTACGTTCGTAGCTTTTATATTAGCCTACTTGTGCAAGTTGAAACCACACGAATTATTAAGTGAAGGCAGAGATGAGGAAAGTTCACCGAAACTCTCCCACCTGAGCGATGTCTCCGAGCAAGCCGTTGCAAGGCTAAGTCCGAATGCCGTCGGCATTTCGATTCCTCCGATTGACTTTGCGGGATGGGGCACTACAACATACACCACTCAGAACAAGTCTCGTCCTCGAGACTTTCCTGAAGGCAAGCCATTCTATATTTCTATGGCCAAGACTTAATCGTACACATTCCGCCTACGCGTTTCTTCGACTTGGAGCCACGCTCGTGCTATCGCTAACTTAGTCGTAAGGCACACCAAGCGATCAACCAACATTCCAATTCGTTTCAGATCAATGATCGAATTACCATCAACATTTCCTCGAACTCATGATTTCAAAATCCTCGATATTTTCTCGTTCCTCAAGTCTCACTTGATTCAACGTATCACTTAGTTGGATCGTGCACATATTTCAGGCGTCCCCAAAATACATGCATTTCAGCCAAGCCTCATGATAGAGAATCCGCCATCACCACTCGAGTCGGATCGTGCACATATTCGGGCATCCCTGATATACGTGCATGTCAGCCGAGACTCGCAGTGGTGCATCCGTAACACCTATCGCTTCGCGCTCGAATGCCTGCCTAACCGCTAGGCTTTATCTTTTCGTCAGTACTGGAATCATAGTTCCCAAACAACGATATCAACACTGACCCCATCCTAAGGTCAAACCAAATCGTTGGTACGGGGTTTTCTACCCAAGCTCGCATCACTCCGATTTTTAAACATCGAGCATCGATTTCCTACGCACATCCCAATATTCATAGCACGGGGTCCGAGTCATTTTTGTAAAACCATCCTACAATAACTTACGTTTCAACAAATTTCACGTCATATCAATATCGTTCGTTCATCAAGCCGTTTCGTATAGTCTATCTCTTCGAACACGTTCGACATAATCCGCCTATCAATCTTTCGAAGTCAAGCACGCTACGACACGATTCATCGCAAAACCATAATTCACATTTCATGCTTCTAAAATCATCTATTCCAATTCACGAAATCGATCACAAGGTCGTCTGACTTAACAGTATGCCACGCTCCGATCTCACGCGAGTCCGATCATCCACGGTGGGCATGAATCACCATGCACGCTCCCGCGAGATAATCATTCTCATCGGGACGTAACACTTGTTTTGGGTCAAGACTAGTTCATTCACGATGCGCGGATTGGACCTATTCAATCCTCAAGTTTTATTTAGTCATCAATCGTAAGTCCTAACATCCTCGAATTTAACTTCGCATCAAACCAACAAGTCAGGACAATCAAAGTTGCCGCATCCAAATTTTCTGAGTTCGATTATTCCCGCGACATGAATCACCATGTCAGCGCTCACGCGGAACGATCGTCCCAAATCCGACGCAACGCATGTGCGAGGCTAGAGTAGCGCTCGTGCAAGACAAGACCGTCGACGTTGTGGTTATCAACGCAACCATCAAAACACGATCACTTTTATCCAACATTCATCTCAATCAAAATCCTAAGTATTGTATCCAACCGAATAATAGCTCTTGCACGATCGTCATTCACCGAGTCCGAGTACCTCCGAGTTATTGCATATCATCTTTGATACGCCTCAATACCATCGACGATATACGTAACCTGACGATCTTCGTTTGCAACGAATTCTGAGTCGTGCGAATGATGCTATCGTCCGACTGGATAATCTCCTCGAACCGCTTACCACATCAATTTCTTCAACCCAAATTCGCGTATCGTTTATCCGTCTATCTCAAGTCATCGACTAACATATTTCCTCAATTCGCATCATTCTTTGCTAATTCAAACCATCGAGCAACATCGATTTCAATCCTCAGAGTCATTTACGTAACTTCAAAATCAAACATTTCATGCACGCTACCTACCCATCATGTTAACTTTTCGTATACGATCCGTATCAATTTCCTCGATTCGAACTCAATCGTTTTCACGTTTCATATTCGTGCAATCCTCAATCTTTCGCTCGAATGATTTCCAAGAAGGACCATACACCACTCGGGATTTGAGTCATCCAATCTAGACCAAATCACGTTTGCGTTATTCGCTAAGACATGTTTCGGATTCGTTCAACGAATCCTTAGCGTAATCGTTTACGTCGCATCGACGTACTAAGTCATTCGCACTATTTCCTCAAAACCCAAGTTAATCCTCCGTGCACGCTTAAGCGTTAACTCGATAGCATTCCTATCGATAGACACTCTAAGTGTAGCTCGTTCCCGACCGAGCGGTACTTGGTATCGCTCGCACTCGTTTGCACCAAAAGTCGAGGTGCGCGATACGCGACGCAACTTAGCCAAAAGGCCGTGCGCATGGCTATCCCGTACGGACTTTTATTCGAGTTTGCATGCTCACATGCTAAGGTCAACGTTGGACTAGTTAGGCATGAACGCGACTTTTAAGGTCGACGCAGGACTATTTGGGCACACGTGCAACTTGTTAACTTTAGCATACGTTTTCATTCAAGACAAGTTAACACCGTTCGGCACAAAGGCCATTGCCTATCGATGCGTTTGGTTGAACGCTTGTACGAGCTTTCGAAAATATTTAGACTTATTGTATGGACATGCCGAGGGACAATCGAGAGAGAGCGCGTACTTCATTATCAACGACGAGCTTTCAAAACTGATAATTCGATTTGAAGTCCAAGGACGTAAAGCCGTGCTCTGATACCATTATGTCATGCCCCGCTCCCGTAGGAGCGATCGTCCTCGCTAAGGCGTGATGCCGCACGAGCCTAGATTGCGCTCGTGCAAGGCGGGTTCCATAACGGCCGATTACAGCGGCTGCGACGGGGTCGTCGCACAGAAGTTCCAAGCAGAGACATTGAACACGTAGCAGAAATTTAGAACGAACACAAGTTATTCAAAGAAGCTCTTTTATTCTTATTGAAACAACGGTTACATTGGGGGCACAAGGCCAAGATTACAATCACTCCAATACACTCGTCTCACATTATAAATCGCTCAGCTCTCTCTCATCTCTCGATACATATTTGTCGATCCAGCAGAAGCTTCGAAAGGCGATGTCCATACATTATGTTCCGTATAAGTCTGGTCTTCACGCGGCCGGAATCGCCAAGGAACTCCGTGCCTCGACGCATCCAAACGAGCCCCGTACCACGAGCTTCTACCTGTGCCTGCATATAAACACTGTGTGGGTGTCAGTACCACTGTACTGGTAGAGTGAGCTCCTCGCCCACCCATACAAAACCTACACGTTTCATTTACTTTGTGCAACATAAACCCCTTTACGATTGTCTTTCTAATCTTGCCTTAGGATCGATTTTAGGACCGACGCTCGGCCTATTTAGTGTCTTTAGACCATCTTCGTGCCTTGCACTAATAACGTACCCATACCTTGCCTCGTGCTTGCATTGTCAACGTACCGACTCATACTTGTCTTTCGTAATATACTCTTGGACGTAACGACTAGGTCGTGTCAAATACTTGCCCTACGGCCCTTCTCGACTTAACTCGAAACGTATAACCCAACTTGTGGAACCGATGTTGAGAACTCAAGTACGATAACGTATCTCGTGCCGAAGCATATGTCTTTACGTATAACCGAATCGTAGGCTTTACTACACTTTGGTGCAACCGAACACACATTTCACAACACATCACAATCGTGCTTACGCTTCCTTTGTTACGACCGACACCGTGCATGCGGATTCGCCGCTTAGCACGCCATTTATCTATATGAAAGGCCACTGGCATGACAAGCCATCGCGGACATAGCTCGGGTAGACGGCGGGTCCTTCGATGCAAGGTAGCTAGCCCCATGGAAAGCCCCCGACTACCCACGCAATAAAAGCATGCGTTGCTATAACGTCTACCCCCTAGGATGACTGGGCCCGGTGCCCCGGCGTATAACCAGTCTAGGCAGAAATCCTTGTCGACAAGGTGTCCAATGACCACGCACCTACGAGACATCTAAACTCACGTAAATGCATGGCCTACTTGTTGGTACGACCGGAACTATACTTAGCAACTCGTGCTCTGAATCATACTTGGCATAACGTGCCTCGGGACCGCGAGACTCCCAACCGAGGGACCGCCTCAAATACTTAACATGGATAGGAACGCGAGACTCCCAACCGAGGGACCGCCTCAAAACGCTTAACGTAGATAGGAACGCGAGACTCCCAACCGAGGGACCGCCTCGAATACTTAACGTGGATAGGAACGCGAGACTCCCAACCGAGGGACCGCCTCGAATACTCAACGTGGATAGGAACGCGAGACTCCCAACCGAGGGACCGCCTCGAATACTCAACGTGGATAGGAACGCGAGACTCCCAACCGAGGGACCGCCTCGAATACTTAACGTGGATAGGAACGCGAGACTCCCAACCGAGGGACCGCCTCGAATACTTAACGTGGATAGGAACGCGAGACTCCCAACCGAGGGACCGCCTCGAACATCTTTGAACTCGAGGAAACGACTACTACGTAGCCTTCCAACTTAACTTGAACAAAACGTGTTCCTTAAGTACCATGGACCGTGGCTAACTTTACATCGTGCCAACCGTGGCTCGTGCCTGTAACTGACTTCTGTCTTACGCGACGCTATCACCCAAGTAATACGTTATACGACGGCCCTTGAGATCGTGGGACTATTTAACTTGACAACCGCAGAACGAGCGGGACGGCACTTAGAATGACTTAGGTCGATCGGCATAACTTTGCCTAACTTACTCAAGCCTATAACTTAACCCGAGGGACGAGCCAAGGCTATGCCAAGCCTTGCGCAGTGGAAACGTGCATGCTTTATCGAGCATTTATACGGGCGACGCCTATGACTTAGGCTAACTCATCGTTTGTGTCGAATACCAACTTTCCTTCTCCCAAGCCACGGGATGAAGGACCGAGTGTCATTTTAAAGCATGCTGAGCCGACTTCTATTGAGACCGTTGGACCATTTTCCATGTTCTAAAATATTCCGACGGGTCGGGATTACTCCCTTAGCTATGTGCGTTCGTAGCTTTTATATTAGCCTACTTGTGCAAGTTGAAACCACACGAATTATTAAGTGAAGGCAGAGATGAGGAAAGTTCACCGAAACTCCCCCACCTGAGCGATGTCTCCGAGCAAGCCGTTGCAAGGCTAAGTCCGAATGCCGTCGGCATTTCGATTCCTCCGATTGACTTTGCGGGATGGGGCACTACACCGGCGCTACTCGCAACGGCTAGAAATGGGAAGATCTCATGGGCCTCGTTCAAGAAGGCATTTCTGGATCAATATCTGCCTCCAGCCATGAGCAAGAAGATGGAGGATGACTTCATCACACTGAAACAGGGAGATATGTCCGTGGAGGACTATGAGTCTGAATTTGCTAAGCTGGCAAATTTTGCTGCTGTGATGCTACCTACCGAGCAGACTCGCATAAATCGATTCGTTGGAGGTCTGAATGACGACATCCAGCTAAGTGTGCTGAATCGAGAATGTGGGTCGTATTTTCAGGCCTTTGAGGCAGCACTACAGGTGGAACAATTTTGCCTGAAGAAAGCGTCTAATAAAACACAGTACAGTCGGAATCAGCCCGCTAAAAGATATCACGACGGGAAGAAAAAGACTGACGAAGAAAGGAAGACTGGCGGAGAACAGAATAATAAGCTTGTGTGCACTTTCTGCGGTAGACATGGACACACAAAGGAAGTTTGCCGTTCTACCAACGGAGAGTGTTTCAACTGTGGTCAAAAGGGCCACCGTGCTATTAATTTCCAAAATAAGAGAGTTTGGCCGCTGAACAATAGAGATGATAATGAAGAGCGTGGACAGCTGCCAGGCCTACCGCCGCTCCGAGATAATCCGCACAATCAGCAGTTGCGGAATGCCAACACCGCGACGGCACGCGTCTACAATCTCTCCACGTTGCTTGATCCAGAATGCAACACTAGTGGAGGTGAGTTTTGTTTATTAAGTTTTAAGGACAAAACTTTTTCTCAGTGGGTTATTATGTAGTGCCCCGCTCCTCGCGGTCCACTATGTAATACCCACGGCTTGCTAACTCAGTCTTGAACTGAGTATCTGGAGAAAACCTTTGCCGGTATCGATTGATCACGGATGAAATGCAATGAACCTTTCCAATTGATGGATTGGCTTCTATTGAAATGAATCCAAGAGTTTTGTTGGATGTTTTCTTTCGCTGCTTGGTTTTGATGAATGCATTTTCGTGTTGGTTTTCGATGATTGGTTTTCATTGTTCGCTTTCATCGCATTTCGCATTCATTCCGAATCTTGAGAGAAAGAGACGAAGTATGCTAATCAACTGTTGGTGCCAATGTAGGCCGCGTGAATTGTTCGTGAACGGCGCATGAAGTCCCTCCTTCTCTCAACTAAGATTCATCTCGATGAGTTGCTTTAACCGGACTTGCATTTATTTGTACGCCCTAATAAAAATGATCTCTAGTCCACTATGTTGTCTTGTCCCTGTGATCAACGATACCTCAATAACAAAAGATAAGAGAAGATAAACGAATGAATCACATGTAAAATGGAACTGTCGCTTGCTTGCTTTAATATGAACTGTATGCTCTTATGAATTACCTAAAAGAGATAGCTCGACATGGAAATCACGGCTTGACCGTGCAAGAAGAAGAAGAGAATAGAAATATTTACAAGTTGCTAGGCTCGTGCATAGTAGAATTATCTGATAGCTGCATTCGTATTGGTCTAGACAACTTGTGCACAAGATGGTAATCTCTCGATCGATTCTGGGGGCACCTGGAGTCGATCGGCCTAGGAGAGAACAGGACACCTGGGGCTAGAAGTCCTCGCAGTAAGAGGGGGTGTCAGTCTATTAGTAGTTGGGCAGGAAGTTTCGATTGCTAGTAATGGGAATACCCATGGACCATAATAGTTAGGTTCATGCATATAGATAGGAATTTATTGCTAGCCTAACATGCAGGGACGAAAAATGAGTATGCTTTACATATATGCAAATTGTGCTAACCTGTTTTGTGCAGGGATGACTGTCGGCGATGGGTAAGTTGGTTACGAATATTTCTGCTGTCATGTTTCTTATGAATTGTTAAAAAGAACCTAGACAAGTAGAAAGAGCACTAGTAAATATGTAGCTTCACATGTTGAATTAGTGCAGATATTTATGAGTTTCGGCGAAGAGCCGCTCGCCAGTACATGATGTGTGCTGACCCACGTTGTGGGCATCCTTTTTAGAAAGCAAAGGAGATAGGGGGATTTCAAGGAGGCACTAAAGCTCGTCTAGCCCAGTAGAGCTGTGGACTGCCTCGAAGCTTCATTTTCTTTCCAAGTCAAGTTTCAAGTTTCTTTTCCTTCTAAAGGTGTCTTTTATTTCCAGCATGTAATAGAGGGATATGATGTATGGGCATTGCGACTATTTTCAAAAGAGAGTTTCAAAGAGAATCATGTAGCCAAAATATAAGGCACTCTGAGTTTGCAAAGCTTTGTACTTGTATTCCTATCAAGTTATCAATAAAAGAAGTATTTTCATTTCAAATCTCTGTGTCCAATATTTGGTTTTCTGCAATGAATGGGTGCGTGCGTGTGTTTTGCTTAACTAGTGTCACGCCCCGATCCGGGAAATCGCTCGTCCTCGCTAGATTTCACCCGAATCATTGTCCTCGCCGGGACGTGATGCCGCACGAGCCTGGAGTTGCGCTCGTGCAAGGCAAGATAACAGGTTCACATAGAACTATCTCAATTTGATAACATAAGCAGCGGAAGAAAAACAAAGTTTAACATAAGAATCTCTTTTATTCATATTGAACTGAAGGTTACAAAGGCTCTGAATAGCCCAACATATATGCCAATTGGCTGCAACGCTCATGATCTCTCTAGCTCACAAAGGATTACATTGTTCCATACATTATGCCTCTGTATAGCCACCAAGTAGTTTTCGACCGAACATCTCCATGTCGCAAGTCCGAACGCATATATGGTAGCTCTTCTTGAACGCCAAGGACTCCATGCCTCGGCACGTCCAAGCCAAGCTCTGTCCCGAGCCGATTATAACCTGAACCTGCACATAAACTAGTGGGGGATTAGTGCTTTCGTCCTCGCTTCGCACTGATCAAGACCCGCTCACACCCAAACCAAATACTAAATCATTTAGTGAAACATGCATCTTAATTTGTGATCTTTCTACTTAGCCTTAGGATCAGTTTCATAGCAATACTTAAACATAGCACATTATCATAAATGTGTCCCATACCGTGTTCCTGCAGCAGATACAGTTAGCCATAACATGAACGTAAACGTAGTGTTCGTGCACATCTCCGTCTCGTTTCGCCTAGCATGCACTGGTTAGAACTTTGCATAAGCAAACATACGATCCACGCAACCAACCGATCATAAACTTAGACATATGCATAAGGGTCGCAGGCCCTGCGCCTGTACCCAACTCTCATCTCAGTCCATCGGCCCTATCTATATGAAGGTCACGGTGTTTCGCACCGTAATGGACTTGGCATCTCTTATGTGTAAGCCTACAATCGCTTCGATACGGGTTGCTAGCCCAGTATTCGAAGAATCCCAAACTTACGGATATCATAGCTTATCACAGCACTGGACGGTCGCAATCCGTCCGAATGTTGTGCACCATAAATACCACACATAATTCCCATATAGGCTGAACGGTCCCGGTGCCCCGGCGTAACCGTCCAAGGGAAGCCATACCCGTGCACGGGCCATCCGAGTTGTCACGACCCACACCTACTGTGAGGGTACGAGTACGTAAGAACGCCCAGCCTACGCCGCAGTGTCGGCGGTAGAACGCTGTCCTAGGTCACAATATCTAAGATTATAAAGCTAAGCAGTTTATACTCCCCGAATGGGGGTGACATAGCAAAATGTAAACTCAATCACATCTAAGGTAGAGCATAATGGAAGATAGATAAAACATGAAATCCAGAAGAGATACCGCAGATAGAAGTCTAAGTGTCTAAGATACACAAACCCAGAAATACATCTCAAAGCTCAAATACAGTAATCCATAAATACAACTCAAGGCAACTGAAAACAAGCTTTAAGCAAAACCCTAGCTATCTATACAACCTCTACTATGTCTCCTCTAGGCTAGCAGGCAATTCCAGGCTATCTGTAAAATTTATCAATAGGTCCAGTCAGGACAGGAGCGAGCACAATACATCTCAACAAATCATAGCAGGTTAGAAAATATAATCATACAGTAAAGTAAGATACATGATCTGAAGAAATACAGTATGTAAACAGAGAGAGAACGGTAATAGAAATATCTACTATAAATAGAGAACTAACAGTGGCTAGTGATGTAGAGTACAGGATAGCACATGTGAACAGGACAGATTTGTACATGATCTACACTAAAGAGTTGTACATGATCTACACTACTATAGAATTGTTCACATGACTACTAGCACTCCCCCATTTTCCCCAATCAGTACACAAGGATCTAAACAGGTTATGTTATTGTACATGATATCACATGGGGCCCTTGAAAGGGTGTACATGATAGTATACATGAAGGCTCTGTGAACATGAGAGTACATGATTCACAAGAGTGTACATGTATGGTAAAAGCACAGGAGTACATGATGAAAGTGAAACGCACATGACATAATGTACCCGATGCTCCCAAGGGGGATAATATCGCATGAAGAGATCCGTATAGTACTAATCCGTGATAATGTCGTGACAGCATCAAGTAAGGTAATCTAAAGCAGGAATATAATTCTAAGCAGGATATAAAATGATCAGAGAATGTACTCGCCTGGTGTCTGAATGTCCAATGTAAATATACTGTCCGAGGAGAGGTGTCTGGCTCCTAATCAGAACAACACAAGTCACAACAAGTCCAAAATGGCAATATAAAGTTCTATTATGCATTCTACATGATTCTAGGTCAATCTAGACCAAAGTCAACTCTTGGTCAACTTGGTCAACCCTGAAAGTCAAACCTAGGTCAACTATGGTCAAACTAGGTCTAACAAGTCTAAATTAGGTCAAACAAGTTATTCTAGGTCTAAACAAACTAAGTATATGCAAATCAAGTATCCAAGATAGCTACTAACTCATAGCCTAAGTCACTTGCTAAACCAAGCACAAAACTAAACCATAAGCTAACAAGGCACACAAACTTAGTCATATAATGTATATATATTATTCACATTCACATATTCATATACATAGATATATATAGAAAAGCTATATATATAGGCACATACATATATATATATATATAGAGAGAGAGAAAGAGAGGTAAAAGAGTAAGTGAGTATGTGTGTGTTTGGCATGTGTGTGAAAGGATATGTGTTAATGTTCTAAAATTTAGTGATAGGTAGGTGTATGTGACATGGGATACATGATGTCAAAGGGTGTATGAATGCATGTGTGTAAAAGGTTATAGATTAACTCTGTTTATAGAAATACATACATACATACTTACCTTGTATACATGCATACATACATATCATGTATATTACATTTACAAGATACATACATGTATACTTGTATTATATTATACTTACATTCATGCATATTAGATACTTATATTTATATTAACATATTGCAAACATTCATTTTATTCATCCATCTATGCATTACCTACATGTTTTATACATATGCATACATTGTATATTCATATCATTTCATACATTAACATAGAGACATACAAACATGCACACATCATATATTTCATACCTTGCATTACCTTACATATCATGTTATATATTATCATTCATTCCTTTCATATATTACATTATCTTGCATGTTTGCATTCATATATTATATTCTATATTACCTATATACATGTATTTCCTCCATTCATTCATGCTTGCATCATATACTCTACATTACCATACATGTTATCATTATATATTGCATTACAATATTTATACATTATGCATTCATATCTATCATTATATATATATCTTGCATTCATATCTAGCATTCATTATATACTTTCATACATACATTGTATATCATTCTTTCATTCATGTATTGCTTATATGCATTATATTAATTGCATTTCTACATGCTTGCATTCAACCATATATATACATTAATGTAAAGAGAATATATATCATATATATATATATATATATATATATATATATATATATATATATATATATATATATATATCATTTCATTCATCTAACATATCATGCATTACATACTCTATATTCATTTAATATCCATAGTACATAGGCTCATAGGTTACACAAAATGCATATATCGTATAGTCACTCTTCTACTTAAAATCAATACTGTACCAATTGGGCCTTCACTAAATTCTAGGATTAAAGTATGTTGTAGCTCTTTGTGTTAGCTTTCCGAAACTTTAAACGGATCGCATTTTCGTGTCCGGAAGCTCCCGAAATCGCAAAAACACCGAAACGCGTTCGTCTTTCGTACAGCTGACACTCAAATAATTTTACAGAAAGTTCTAGAACGAATTTGGCTTATTAAAATATATATTTGGAAAGCTAACTTCGATACGCTTCTTTTAAAAAAAAATGGGAGATCAATTGGAGTTATGAGCTAAAATTTATGGCATTTCAAAGTTGCTATTGCTACTAAAAACGTGGATAAATATTATGACGAATTTAGGTAGTTTGAGACAAAAGAACACAAGTATATAACATAATATATCAAGAACTCACTCTCTACACTAATATATATATATATATATGAGACACTATAGAACACATCTCCAATACAAAAATATGAGATTAAACATGTAATAATTCATTCATACATAACAACAACACATAGTGTGTCCAAATTTGGAGTTTTCCCACATGGACACAACCACAACACAAAGGACACTCCTATGACCTCCAAATGGACACGAAATGGACACAAATGGAGATACAACCATGGGGGTCATTCCTATGGGTTTAAAATATTTCTATATGCATGTAGGGATGGATTAGAGGAGAGATTATACCTTCCGGGAGAGAGATTCAAAGGAAAAGCCTTCCGATACGGCACCGACACGTAGAGATTCCAAAAGGACACGAACGAGCTCCGAATCCTCCCAAACTTGGTTAGCACCCTCTAACCATGGAGTAGAAGAGAAATAAAGAAGATTTGGTGAAAAAGGGGGTTGATTTGGAGATGAAATCAATGGAGGTTCATCTCTAAATTAATTTGGGGAAGAACAAGAGAGAGAAAGTGGATGAAAACAAATGAATGAAGGAGTGACTCACTCCTTATCCCTCCTCATAAGTGGCTGCCCAAAAAGGGTGAGGTGTCCCCTATTTGAATGTCCAAAATGCCCTCCACTAATCTATTTGATTTAAATTAGGAATGGGTTAAAGGTTGAGGTCAATTTAGTCTAGTTTAAGTCTCTAATTAAACTAAACCTATCCATAAATAATTAGTCTAACTACTAACTAAAATTAATATCATGTGGACTAAAATTAATATCATGTAGGCCATGCCTAACTAGTGTGTGGGTCCCACTAAAGTCAAACTACCCCCAGGGTCCCCGTTTCAAGTCGGATTGAGTTGAAATTCGAACCCGACTCAAATAACCCCAAAACAATATCATAAATAATAAAATAAATTTCAATCCCAAAATAATATCATAAATAATAAAATAAATTTCAAAAATATTCAAAATATAAAATGACAAAAATACCCCTGTTTCTGAAAGCAGGGGGTGACAAATCTATCCACCTTAAAAAAATTTCATCCTCGAAATTAAAACAAAATAATCACAGGAAACACATGAAGAAAACAATCTCATTCAAATACTTTTTTTTAAAAAAATCAGCAATAAAAAATCTCTTTGAGGCACATCAAACATTTGTAAATAAAAACTGATACGTGTCCGCTACGGACACAAAACCATCACAAAATCACACCTATCAAAGGTCAAAATCAACAATCACCGACGCAATAAATATTAAAATAATTCAAAGAGGTCAAATACAAAATATCCTTAGGCCAAAAATGACATTAAAACATCCTAATCACATGGTTAGGCTCTAGGTCAAACAGTCTCTAGGGTTTCACTAGCAAAACATCAAAATCACAAGTCATGATTTTAAATAGTTTTAAAATGATTTAAAAATTACCAAAAATTATATCATGATTTAAATATCAAATCAATAAATGATTAAAATTACAAACTTTTAAAATTACCCTCATTTTAGAAAACTGGGTGTTATAAGTCTACCCACCTTAGAAAAATTTTGTCCTCGAAATTAAAATGTTCATACTCCTTCTAGGTCAAACCCCCCACAATCAAAGTCTCAGAACTTAAGCAATCATACGATTTAAAAGGATGGCATACAGGGTCATGGCATACGGTGGTAGCGAAAGTCTCATCTAGGTATACTAGTCATGCTAAATCAAAACGTCATAGGGTATCAAAACACACAAGCAATCTAGGGTGCTAAACTAGAAAAGATACAGAAATAACAATCATCAAGACTGTAAGACAGTCTACCATCCTATATGAAAACTGGTACTTATCAAAATAAAATAAAGTTAACTACCATTTATCTAATAAGGGGTACTATTTAAGAAAATCAAAATCAAAAGTTAAAGAATGAAAGCCAATTGCATGGAAATTCAATCACAATATATTTATATATATAGCGTTAGAGAGAGAAAAGCTAGCATTATGTACAAGTTATGTAGTTCGTGTGTGTATGGGTGTATGTGGACATGTTCATATGGTTAGATAGTAGGCATGTGTGTATGTGAAATATACATGAAGAGTATAGGAGGATTTGGATTTCGAAACAATAGCTATCCAGTTACACTACTCATGGCATATTGTTAAACAATCTACAACACACAACCTATTTACTCATAATATGCATGGCTAACCATATACATATATATATATATATAAAGAGGTAGATATTTAGTTATGTATCTATATACATTATAACATGTATGCATAAACTCTATATATATCTATATAGATATATAAACATAACATAGAGAGGAAGGGTTAGGTTTACATGGCAGTGTATACTAAGTTAGGGTGTGTGTGTCCTTGTACAGGGTTATAGCTTTAGTATTGAAAGGTTAAACCCTGTTTTAGTTCAGCATTTACATACAAAATCTGAAAATAAGCTAACATTTAAACTAATGTAATATTAACATAATGCAGTTTCAAATTTTTAGGGATTTGAAACATCACAACTAACTCAATGCTTCCAATACATCCTAACATGATAGAGAAGAAACCCTAACATACTATCCATACATTTAGCTATGCATACAGTTCAATATTACATATTAAATCTGAAATTGAACTAAACATTGGAAATCAATGTGAAATGTTAACATGTATTCAGTTTTAGGATTTGGAGAAATTCAACATCAACTAACCCAATGTTTATCACAACCTAACATGTAAGAGTATAAACCTAACATATTCCTACATACAACAATGTACACAGCTCTAAATATTATATTTTTTAAAAATAAAATAGCAAGTTGAACTAAACATTTGGAATCCAGTATTAAGGGTTAATATGCACACAGTCTTAGATTTGTCAAATTCAAACACAAAACTCAACCAATTCCCTTAAGAGTTGAAACCCTGTATATAACATACATGTGCAGTGATATAAACAAAACTACCAACATGAATTTTATATTTGAATTACGAATTTAAACTAGAAAAAGCAGAGAACCAGAAATATTAGGGTTTTGACAATTTAAACATCAACAACATATTAATATGTATTTAGATAGGTTGGAATTCAAAGTGCAGCATGCATACGTATCAGGCAAGTGTCTGCTATATATATATATATATATATATATATATATATATTCATATATTCTCATGTCCCAATATAAAAATTAATTCTACGTTAAGACTAACATTTAGATTCCTACCAATATTGCAAGTAGGTGATTGGTGAAATCAAGACAGTATTATTATTATTATTATTTAATACAAGGATAGTAGCAAGAAGAAAATAATGATAAAATCTGTTCTACTTATCCGTTTAAAAGAAGAAACCATTTTGAAACCCAGAGCTAAACTATCAAATCCAAGATAAGGTCTAGTAAAATCATCGATTCATTGTATTAAGAAAATTCATAGTAAGAAGTTACACAAAGTTTATAAAAATAGCTAAAGCTACTCCTAAGTTAAATAATGAGAAACAAAACAAAACAAACAAATAACAATTCTTTTTTTTTTTGAAGGACTGAAACAAAAGTAGAGAAAACATGTTCAAAAATATTTAAGGTATAATCTGATAATTATATGCGTCTTCCTGAAATTATGTTGTCAGAATTCTGCCGCGCCAATAAGCATAGCTGCAATAAAAGATAGAGTCCATAATAAGGCATACACCCTATAATCATGTTATCTAGAATTCTTACCACGCCACCCGGTATGGCTGCAAGAAAATCTAGATTTCATAACTAAGATAAGTATAGCTATATCAGGCTCTACATCCTTATCATGCTAGCAAATATGACTGCAATAAATTCTAAATTCCATAATAAAGTAGACTTTTACCTTTCTCACTGTCCTTATCAAGTATGTTATCAGGTTATACCTTAATTCCAAAAAAATATACATATACATATAAATACAAACTCAAATACAACAACTAACATCAAGATTCAAAATTCAACAATAATCTATCAAAAATCATAAAAATACAGACTCAAATTCAACCACTAACATCAAAATTCAAAATTCAACAATAATTCGTCAAAAATCATATAAATACAGACTCAAATTCAACCACTAACATCAAGATTCAAAATTCAACAATAATCCATCAAAATCAAGTTCAATAACTGGAAGTAAAGGTAAATCAAATCAGGAGAAAATAGATTTCAAATCGAAGTTAAAATAAGATTCTCAAGGGTCGTCCCAGGAATCTCTCAAGGAGGCCTAACTGTGATTGAGTACCTTCAAAAATATATCCTAATCCTACTGCAGGCTGTAGTGGTACTCTAATTCGAATACTACTACACAAACTCGACCTGCATGGGCCACCACTAAAAATGTGTCACGACCCGCACCCACTGTGAGGGTACGAGTACGTAACAACGCCCAGCCTACGCCGCAGTGTCGGCGGTAGAACGCTGTCATAGGTCACAATATCTAAGATTATGAAGCTAAGCAGTTTATACTCCCCGAATGGGGGTGACATAGCAGAATGTAAACTCAATCACATCTAAGGTAGAGCATAATGGAAGATAGATAAAACATGAAATCCAGAAGAGATACCGCAGATAGAAGTCTAAGTGTCTAAGATACACAAACCCAGAAATACATCTCAAAGCTCAAATACAGTAATCCATAAATACAACTCAAGGCAACTGAAAAGAAGCTATAAGCAAAACCCTAGCTATCTATACAACCTCTACTGTGTCTCCTCTAGGCTAGCAGGCAATCCCAGGCTATCTGTAAAATTTATCAACAGGTCCAGTCAAGATAGGAGCGAGCACAATACATCTCAACAAATCATAGCAGGTTAGAAAATATAATCATGCAGTAAAGTAAGATACATGATCTGAAGAAATACAGTATGTAAACAGAGAGAGAACTGTAATAGAAATATCTACTATAAATAGAGAACTAACAGTGGCTAGTGATGTAGAGTACAGGATAGCACATGTGAACAGGACAGATTTGTACATGATCTACACTAAAGAGTTGTACATGATCGACACTACTATGGAATTGTTCACATGACTACTAACACTCCCCCATTTTCCCCAATCAGTACACAAGGATCTAAACAGGTTATGTTATTGTACATGATATCACATGGGGCCCTTGAAAGGGTGCACATGATAGTATACATGAAGGCTCTGTGAACATGAGAGTACATGATTCACAAGAGTGTACATGTATGGTTAAAGCACAGGAGTACACGATGAAAGTGAAACGCACATGACATAATGTACCCGATGCTCCCGAGGGGGATAACATCGCAGGAAGAGATCCGTATAGTACTAATCCGTGATAATGTCGTGACAGCATCAAGTAAGGTAATCTAAAGCAGGAATATAATTCTAAGCAGGATATGAAATGATTAGAGAATGTACTCGCCTGGTGTCTGAATGTCCAAAGTAAATATACTGTCCGAGGAGAGGTGTCTGGCTCCTAATCAGAACAGCACAAGTCACAACAAGTCCAAAATGGCAATATGAAGTTCTATTATGCATTCTACATGATTCTAGGTCAATCTAGACCAAAGTCAACTCTTGGTCAACTTGGTCAACCCTGAAAGTCAAACCTAGGTCAACTATGGTCAAACTAGGTCTAACAAGTCTAAATTAGGTCAAACAAGTTATTCTAGGTCTAAACAAACTAAGTATATGCAAATCAAGTATCCAAGATAGCTACTAACTCATAGCCTAAGTCACTTGCTAAACCAAGCACAAACTAAACCATAAGCTAACAAGGCACACAAACTTAGTCATGTAATGTATATATATTATTCACATTCACATATTCATATACATAGATATATATAGAAAAGCTATATATATAAGCACATACATATATATATATATATATATATATATATATATATATATATATATATATATATATATATAGGAAAAAAGAGGTAAAAGAGTAAGTGAGTATGTGTGTTTTGGCATGTGTGTGAAAAGATATGTGTTAATGTTCTAAAATTTAGTGATAGGTAGGTGTATGTGACATGGGATACATGATGTCAAAGGGTGTTGGAATGCATGTGTGTAAAAGGTTATAGATTAACTCAGTTTATAGAAATACATACATACATACATACTTACCTTGTATACATGCATACATACATATCATGTATATTACATTTACATGATACATATATGTATACTTGTATTATATTATACTTACATTCATGCATATTAGATACTTGTATTTATATTAACATATTGCAAACATTCATTTCATTCATGCATCTATGCATTACCTATATGTTTTATACATATGCATACATTGTATATTCATATCATTTCATACATTAACATAGAGACATACAAACATGCACACATCATATATTTCATACCTTGCATTATCTTACATATCATGTTATATATTATCATTCATTCCTTTCATATATTACATTATCTTGCATGTTTGCATTCATATATTATATTCTATATTACCTATATACATGTATTTCCTTCATTCATTCATGCTTGCATCATATACTCTACATTACCATACATGTTATCATTATATATTGCATTACAATATTTATACATTATGCATTCATATCTATCATTACATATATATCTTGCATTCATATCTAGCATTCATTATATACTTTCATACATACATTATATATCATTCTTTCATTCATGCATTGCTTATATGCATTATATTAATTGCATTCCTACATGCTTGCATTCAACCATATATATACATTAATGTAAAGAGAATATATATCATATATATATATATATATCATTTCATTCATCTAACATATCATGCATTACATACTCTATATTCATTTAATATCCATAGTACATAGGCTCATAGGTTACACAAAATGCATATATCGTATAGTCACTCTTCTACTTAAAATCAATACTGTACCAATTGGGCCTTCACTAAATTCTAGGATTAAAGTATGTTGTAGCTCTTTGTGTTAGCTTTCCAAAACTTTAAACGGATCGTATTTTCGTGTCCGGAAGCTATGAGCTAAAAATTGGGCCTTCACATAATTTTTAGCTCATAACTCCAAACTTTAAACGGATCGTATCTTCTAAAAAAACGGGAGATCAATTGGAGTTATGAGCTAAAAATTATGGCATTTCTAAGTTGCTATTGCTACTAAAAACGTGGATAAATATTATGACGAATTTAGGTAGTTTGAGACAAAAGAACACAAGTATATAACATAATATATCAAGAACTCACTCTCTACACTAATATATATATATATGAGACACTATAGAACACATCTCCAATACAAAAATATGAGATTAAACATGTAATAATTCATTCATACATAACAACAACGTATAGTGTGTCCAAATTTGGGGTTTTCCCACATGGACACAACCACAACACAAAGGACACTCCTATGACCTCCAAATGGATACGAAATAGACACAAATGGAGATACAACCATGGGGGTCATTCCTATGGGTTTAAAATATTTTTATATGCATGTAGGGATGGATTCGAGGAGAGATTATACCTTCCGGAAGAGAGATTCAAAGGAAAAGCCTTCCGATACGGCACCGACACGTAGAGATTCCAAAAGGACACGAACGAGCTCCGAATCCTCCCAAACTTGGCTAGCACCCTCTAACCATGGAGTAGAAGAGAAATAAAGAAGATTTGGTAGAAAAAGGGGTTGATTTGGAGATGAAATCAATGGAGGTTCATCTCTAAATTAATTTGGGAAAGAACAAGAGAGAGAAAGTGGATGAAAATAAATGAATGAAGGAGCGACTCACTCCTTATCCCCCCTCATAAGTGGTTTCCCAAAAAGGGTAAGGTGTCCCCTATTTGAATGTCCAAAATGCCCTCCACTAATCTATTTGATTTAAATTAGGAATGGGTTAAAGGTTGAGGTCAATTTAGTCTAGTTTAAGTCTCTAATTAAACTAAACCTATCCATAAATAATTAGTCTAACTACTAACTAAAATTAATATCATGTGGACTAAAATTAATATCATGTGGACTAAAATTAATATCATGTGGGCCATGCCTAACTAGTGTGTGGGTCCCACTAGAGTCAAACTACCCCCAGGGTCCCCGTTTCAAGTCGGATTGAGTTGAAATTCGAACCCGACTCAAATAACCCCAAAACAATATCATAAATAATAAAATAAATTTCAACCCCAAAATAATATCATAAATAATAAAATAAATTTCAAAAATATTCAAAATGTAAAATGACAAAAATATTCCTGTTTCTGAAAACTAGGGGTGACAAATCTATCCACCTTAAAAAAATTTCGTCCTCGAAATTAAAACAAAGCAATCACAGGAAACACATGAAGAAAACAATCTCATTCAAATACTTTTCAAAAAAAAATCAGCAATAAAAAAATCTCTTTGAGGCACATCAAATATTTGTAAATAAAAACTGATACGTGTCCGCTACGGACACAAAACCATCACAAAATCACACCTATCAAAGGTCAAAATCAACAATCACCAACACAATAAATATCAAAATAATTCAAAGAGGTCAAATGCAAAATATTCTTAGGCCAGAAATGACATTAAAACATCCTAATCACATGGTTAGGCTCTAGGTCAAACAGTCTCTAGGGTTTTACTAGCAAAACATCAAAATCACAAGTCATGATTTTAAATAGTTTTAAAATGATTTAAAAATTACCAAAAATCATATTATGATTTAAATGTCAAATCAATAAATGATTAAAATTACAAAATTTCAAAATTACCCTCATTTTAGAAAATTGGGTGTTACACGAGTCCATTGACCATGCAATACGCGCCATAGCAAACACACATAACATTCCAACCAAATCCTCCATTGCATAAACATAGTCTCGATCCATAAACGGTTTCCCGTGCCATAAACATATTCGCGTCTCATAACATAATCCACCATCCATATGGGAAGCTCCGTCGGCGTTATGCCCCAACACATCCATATTGATGCACGACGCCCAACGGCTTAGTCGTCTCGTACTCATATTCAGCACGTGCCATTCGTAAGTTATTCTTATAGCCTAATTCCGTAGTTACTCAGTCATTTCATAGCATAAGTGTCCGAGGGCACGCTCAGCGCCGTAATCAATGTTCTACGCCTAGTGTTCAATGTTCTCGGAGCCGTGCACATGATGCACATCTCAATATCATCTTTCAATGTTCTACCATCATTGCCCTATCGCGACCCGTACACTTGATGCACGTCGCTTCAATGTTCGATTGTTCAATGTTCTACCTTAGTGTTCAACGCATATTTAGACACTTACTCGCCGAGCCACGCTCGCTAACTCGATAACATATTACGCATACAATGATATCTCTTATTAGACGTGAAGGAATAGGAAGAGAGAGTCAAGAACCCGCCCACCTTAAGCCGATACGCTTGTCATTTTGCTGATTGAAGCGTCTCGCTTCCATAACTCGATCGCATAGCTAACTCATGGACTCAGCCATTCCTTTGAACTACTCGGTTGACTTGGCCTATCGCGCCCATACCACGATCCGTAATCCAGCATAAAGGCATAGCCTGCACACCAGATCAATTAACATTAGCACTTGCTCAAACCTAACTTATCCTTTGCATCGATTCGATTCATATATTCCAATCGACTCAAAGCTCACCTTTGGCCAACGTAACTCTTGCATCGATTCACATCGATACCTCATCGGGTCAACGCAACTCTTCGAGTCAACGACTCATCATAATGCACCGATGCGGAGCGGGGCATTACATAATATACCACTCAAAATCAGGTTCGTCCTCGAACCGAAACCAACACTTAATCCAAGTGCCTCGCCAGATCGTTTTACGATCTCGTGCTACTATCGTTCAATCATTAAACTTAGTTTGGATCATACACATATTTTAGGCGTCCCACCAATATATGCATTTCAGCCAAGCTCAGTTGTAGGATGTCGGAACCACTAACAAGTTCAACTTAAATCTTCAAGCACCAGCTATTCCATACTCGACTTAGTCAACATCTTAGTGCCTATTCTTAAAATACTTCTCGTATGCATCATCCCATAACATGCGATCCTCTTCCAAACATCTCTGCACATAACTTGATTCAAACCCGTAACTTCGATCTCATAAGTTTCTTCGTCGATCATCTAACGCATGCATTGCATTAAGCCGTTGCGCATTCGATCGCAACAATTTCCCGCAATGCCTATTCACCCAACCGTTTTCTATCTCTCACATAACTCAAGTCTTTCATCCAATCATTCATAACACTTGGCCTTAATGACATGGACTAAGTCCACATGTCTAACTTTCTTGCCAACAATCCGTACTATGCATCGCACTCAACTATTCCAACACGATCCACGTTCTCGAACCATATACGCATCACGTCTGGGATACCCCCACTAGGTAACTTATCCATATATCATACTTAATCTCTTCCGACACAAGAGGTCAACTTGAGTCTACGATGCTCAAAGGCAACAATCTTTTCGACCCAAGGTCTCTTACGATACGCCCATCTCCTATTCTCGACCGAGTACGAATCCTTTACTCAATTCTTAATCAATCCCGACTAGTTCGTTCGCAACATAGATGGCACGCTCAATACACATAGCCTAACCGTTACTCAACCGATCTACGACACACTCTTAGGGTCGTTCTACTATCCGTCGCTCTCGCGCATTGCAGAATTCTCGTAATCGCCTTATCGCGTCACTATGCTAAGCACGTTCCTCAACATCTATTCGGTCATTCCTTATCCTCAACAATATTTATTATGCGACTTCTTTAGGGTCATCCTATGGGACTTCAATATTCTCTTGATTTGGCGGTCAAGTCTTCTAGGGTCATCTGCCCCGAAACTACGCTCGATAATTGAAGATCATCAACGAGGGACAGTTACAACGAACCATGCTATATCCTATCGCGGAGCCAAATCAATTCCCGACACTTCCTATGGGACTTTACCCAATCCGACATACCAATCCGCAATTTTTTTACTCCTGCGCACTGATGCGTCGTTACTACTCGAATCACTTACGCACTACCGTCAATAATATCGCAACTGAGCAATATTTGTTTGCCTCAGTAAGAGTCTATCCACTCACGGTCATTGCCTGACACACTTCTAGGCTTATCGCATAGTCCTCAAATTCACCTTCGCATCAAACCACAAGTCAAATTCGATTTGCCACGCCTTGCAAGTTTGATCATCCCTACTGTATGAATCACCATACCAGCGCTCACGCTGAATGATCGCCCTAATTTGACGTAACACATGTGCGGTGCTGGAGTTGCACTCGCATAAGACAAGAATATCAACATAGTGGTTATCTACGAATCAATTCAGACACTTTCGATTTCATCCAAATAACATCCATCTACTCTTAAATTTTTCGAAGCACTCCTACCGTTATTATCCCAATTGTCATAACTTAACGTGCATCTTATTCATCCAACAACAATGCTCAACACAATTTTCGTTCATTCGATCAGAGTATCCCCGAGTTATTGTATATCGTCTTTGATACGCCTCAATACCATCGTCGATATACATAACTTGAACATCTTCCTTTCTCATAAGCTCAAACCCGTTGCAATCATTGCCATTATCTGAACTCGAATACGAATCAAGTCTCGCACTTATCAAGATTTATTCCGTTATAACTCACTACCAAAATCGTAACACAATTTCTAATTCAAATATCCGTTCTCACATCCCTAACTCGCACTTCTAATCGTGCTACCGACTCATCGCGCTAACCCAAATTCGTTCGTACGATTTCTCCGTACCTACTCAACTCGTTCCGAAGAAGTCTTCGTACTAACTCAACACAAATTCGACCGAGTCGACCACTTCCTCAATGCAACATTTCTTCGCTATGCTCAACTTATCGTTCGACTTACACTTAATGAATCCTCGCCCGTCGTATCACCCTTGGGTACGCCTTCGCACATAATCATTCAACTCAATTCATCGAAGCATACTAGCATCGACTTCTATCAAGACATTATTGCTCGAGTCTCGGTACTACTTCGTCCGTTGAGGACAAACATATCGTAACAACATAATTGTCTCGACGAAATCTATCGCAAGTCACCAAACGGCTTAACATAGCTATCGCTAAGTGGTATTCCATATACCACTCAGGATCGAGCCTATCGTTATCGATACAATACTTCGCTATACTGATCGCATACTTGGTATTGCATATACCACTCAAAATTGAGTCATTACTCGACATCACATTCCGCATAGGTCTGACATCTCTTTCTCAATCAACTATCCCGTATGGCGATCTTTCCGATCCCAGCTCTAGCGTTCTTCTTACTCGAGTTGGCACAACAACTAAACCAACATGCCCTACCGTTCGCTCAAGTTTGACATTCGTTCAAGTTTCACCGTGCCTTAGCGATCATATCGACCACACACGCAACATTCGCTTATTCAAAGCTCAACGCGAAATATGGCCAACATAAACGTTCGCCTACACAACTCAAATTAGCGACCATCTCGACTCGTTATTATCGTATCCACGATTTTCCAATCTCACTCGTTGCAACTCGTGCAACAACCCATTCTCGACACTTAAGGTCTTTACTCACTCTCGTGCAACATATCGCTATCCATCCGCATAGCCATACAACACGTATCCTACCATGTCGACTCGTTGCATCGATGCAACGAACGATTTACGACTTGCTGCACTCCGTGCAACCAACAACACATAACCGTTCGCATAGCAACATAACATACATCGCCTCACATATCGACCCGTTGCACTTCGTGCAACCAACAACATATATCTTCTCGCACCCCTGCGACCGATAACACATAACTCTTCGCACTTCGTGCCACCGACAACACATATATCATTGCACTTCATGTAACCAACATCACCATATTCGTTGCACTTCGTGCGACCAGCATTCACAACTTTTTTGCACTTCGGGAAACCATAATCTCATAACCCGTTGCACTTCGTACAACCAACACTCTCCGATGGCACCCGAAAATAGCGTGATAGTCACGACATACTTGTGGCAGACGTACGCACTTAATATAGACTTATTGTATGGAACATCCAATGTAGCGTCGAGCAGATCCATGAGCCATACGATTGCAGAAACAACTTAGAGTCAACTGAATTCGATAGCGAAGCAACTGAGGGTCAAAGAGATTCATGTACGGTCCAAAGGATGGAACCGCTCTAATACCAACTTGTCACGCCCCGATCCGGGAAATCGCTCGTCCTCGCTAGATTTCACCCAAATTATCATCGTCGCTGGGGCGTGATGCCGCACGAGCCTAGAGTTGCGCTCGTGCAAGGCAAGATAACAGGTTCACATAGAACTATCTCAATTTGATAACATAAGCAGCAGAAGGAAACACAAAGTTTAACATAAGAATCTCTTTTATTCATATTGAACTGAAGGTTACAAAGGCTCTGAATAGCCCAACATATATGCCAATTGGCTACAATGCTCATGATATCTCTAGCTCACAAAGGATTACATTGTTCCATACATTATACATCTGTATAGCCACCAAGTAGTCTTCGGCCGAACATCTCCATGTCGCAAGTCCGAACGCATATGCGGTAGCTCCTCTTGAACGCCAAGGACTCTATGCCTCGGCACGTCCAAGCCAAGCTCCGCCCCGAGCTGATCATAACCTGAGCCTGCACATAAACTAGTAGGGGATTAGTACTTTCGTCCTCGCTTCGCACTGATCAAGACCCGCTCACACCCAAACCAAATACTAAATCATTTAGTGAAACATGCATCTTAATTTGTAATCTTTCTACTTAGCCTTAGGATCAGTTTCATAGCAATACTTAAACATAGCACATTATCATAAATGTGTCCCATACCGTGTTCCTGCAGCAGATACAGTTAGCCATAACATGAACGTAAACATAGTGTTCGTGCACATCTCCGTCTCGTTTCGCCTAGCCTGCACTGGTTAGAACTTTGCATAAGCAAACATACGATCCACGCAACCAACCGACCATAAACTTAGACATATGCATAAGGGTCGCAGGCCCTGCGCCTGCACCCAACTCTTATCTCAGCCCACCGGTACTATCTATATGAAGGTCACGGTGTTTCGCACCGTAATGGACTTGGCATCTCTTATGTGTAAGCTTATAATCGCTTCGATACGGGTTGCTAGCCCAGTATCCGAAGGATCCCAAACTTACGGATATCATAACTTATCACAGCACTGGACGGTCATAATCCGTCCGAATGTTGTGCACCATAAATACCACACATAATTCCCTCCTAGGCCGAACGGTCCCGGTGCCCCGGCGTAACCGTCCGAGGGAAGCCGTACCCATGCATGAGCCATCCGAGTCTATTGACCATGCAATACGCGCCATAGCAAACACACATAACATTCCAACCAAATCCTCCGTTGCATAAACATAGTCTCGATCCATAAACGGTTTTTCGTGCCATAAACATATTCGCGTCTCATAACATAATCCACCATCCATATGGGGAGCTCCGTCGGCGTTATGCCCCAACACATCCATATTGATGCACGACACCCAACGGCGTAGTCGTCTCGTACTCATATTCAGCGCGTGCCATTCGTAAGTTATTCTCATAGCCTAATTCCATAGTTACTCAGTCATTTCATAGCATAAGTGCCCGAGGGCACGCTCAGCGCTATAATCAATGTTCTACGCCTAGTGTTCAATGTTCTCGGAGCCGTGCACATGATGCACATCTCAATATCATCTTTCAATGTTCTACCATCATTGCCCTATCGCGACCCGTACACTTGATGCACGTCGCTTCAATTATTCGATTGTTCAATGTTCTACCTTAGTGTTCAACACATATTTAGACACTTACTCGCCGAGCCACGCTCGCTAACTCAATAACATATTACGCATACAATGATATCTCTTATTAGACGTGAAGGAATAGGGAGAGAGAGTCAAGAACCCGCCCACCTTAAGCCGATACGCTTGTCGTTTTGTCGATTGAAGCGTCTCGCTTCCATAACTCGATCACATAGCTAACTCCCGGACTCAGCCATTCCTTTGAACTACTCGATTGACTTGGCCTATCGCGCCCATACCACGATCCGTAATCCAACATAAAGGCATAGCCTGTACACCAGATTAACTAACATTAGCACTTGCTCAAACGGAACTTATCCTTTGCATCGATTCGATTCATATATTCCAACCGACTCAAAGCTCACCTTTGGCCAACGTAACTCTTGCATCGATTCGCATCGATACCTCATCGGGTCAACACAACTCTTCGAGTCAACGACTCATCATAATGCACCGATGCAGAGCGGGGCATTACAACTAGTGGGTGGGTACGTGTGTTTTTGTTTGACTAGTTGTTTTTGTGTAGGTACATGGCCTTGTGCAAGCTCAACTTTGGCTTGCACGGTATCACGCCTTAGAGAGAACGATCGATCCCGCAGGGATCCAGGCAAGACGGACGACCCTAGCGGGATCGGGGCGTGACAGTAACATATATAATGTGGCCCGTTGTGAGACGTGCAATCAGAGCGGCGAATTTCTACTTGAAAGTCAAGCTCACTGATGTCGAAACTTTCATCTATTAAGTTTTAAGTTCATTTTTCTACACAAACCAAATCCTGAATGCACAAACCAAATCATGAACGCAGACGCAAGCTTCCAGAATATCTGGCAGCATTTTGCTCCTCTTCTTCCTTAACATCTTTGAAGCTGCACTAAACGAAGATTCCGATGCTACCATGGACACTGGGGCCATTAGAATATCGCGTGTTATAGAAGAAAGTATAGGATACGTTTTTTCGTGTCTCTTCCTCCATTTCTAAAATTGAAAATAAGATCCATATTCATCTTCATGTTCTTTATAAGAATTTAAATATAAAGACAATTCTTGAGTGGGTAGGAAAGATTATTTTTGTATCTTCCTTTGTATTATATATATTTTTAGCATCTGATAATTTAGACATAAAATCGGAGATATTACTACTAACGTGAACGATTGTACAGGGTCGGCTCGATGCAACATTTTTTTCATACAAAGTAATTAAAGAATCTAAAATATCTCTAATTTCTACTTTTAAGTTACCTACATCAACATTCATATTGTCATTAAAATCGTCTAATAATATAAATATGCCATCTAATTTACTCTTAGGACAAAAAAAAACGAAAGCCAAACAATATAGAAGAGATATTTCACCCCAATATTTTCAAAATTTTGTTTCCAATTTGGAAACAACATAACCAAAACCAGGAACGTTATATATTTAAAAAATAAATGAGACATGTTAATAATTTTTGTTAAAACTAAAGGAGAAGTTAGATAATAAACTCTAAATAAAATATATGTAGCATTGTAAAATAATTCTAAAATGTCATAAATAGAATTAGCAGTTAACCAATCATTTTCAATTACTTGATAATTAAAATATGGATTAACATTGCAATAATGATTAATAAATTTTTTAAATTTATAGAAGATTTCAACATTAAATAAGTAGAGTTCCATTTATGTGGTGCATTCTTAACAAATATCCTAAAAGTTATACCATATTGTGTACAGAAAGTTTTAAAAGCTTGTTGCCTACTTGCAGAAGTGTTCAAATTTTGTAAACATATTTTAAGATTTTCTAAGTTTGCTTGAAAGAATTGAAGACATTTTTGTACAATTAAATTAATAATATGACAAGCACATCTAAAATGAAAGTCATCTTTCTACTATAGGCAAAAATTGAGAACTTAAAATATTAATACAAGAAGTGTTATTACTAGCATTATCAAAAAAATTAAACTTTTTGTATTGTGAAAATCATATTCACGTAAAATTGCATTATTGTGCCATCTATTATAGAGCCAATATGTAAAAATTATAAAGGTCGTAAACAAATGATATGTTTTTGCAACATCCACTTTGGATCTATATAAAGTGTTGTGATACAAATATAAGCATAATTTTGTTTAGTAGTCCATATATCATAAGTTAGAGCAAATTTACTAACATTTACAAAATTTTATTTTAAAGCGGTCTTTTCTTATTGAAAGATTTTCATATCCTCTGATGTGGAGATCTAGAAACTTTAGTAGAACAAAGATTAAGCATAATACTTCCATAATCATAATACTAATCACTCTCACCGAATGTAAAATGTTGTTCATCATAGATAATATATTTTGTTAACTTAGTTTTGTTACAAACATCAGAATAAGTAAAGTTACCTATAGAAGATTCTTGAGGATCGGTACTTATTTGTGTTTGTCTAGCATGCAATGTGTCGTTGCCATAACATTTTTATACTATCTTTTTAAAATATTCGTGCCATTTTTTTCATTTAAAACTTTTTGTACATTTCTTTCACTGTACACCTTCAACTATTGGTTTTTGATTTTTTCAATCTAAACCCAGTGCACCCTCATTATCAGTGACATACTTTTTTCAAAATATTCCCATAAAACTGACTTTTGCCTATTTACTGTTGCAAATGGATGTCCATTAGTTTCTATAACCTATGACTTTTAGGTTCATAACATATGTAACATATGCCCTTTGGTTTCATAACCTATGAAACGTTTGTCCCTTGGCATGGCAATGTAAGCCTATATAAAGGCCATATTTGATGAATGATATACACAACTTTCTTCTCCATTTTCTCTTGTTGCTGTCTCTCTAGTTTATAACACGTTATCAGCACCACGCTCTAACCGAGAAGGCCATCGGCCGTTGCTCCAACGACAAGAGAAGGGGAGTCCATACCAACTTCAAAATCAGGCCACCAACCGAAAAAGATCAAAGAGCGTAAAATCCAAACAGGTTCATAGATTACAATTTTTCTTTTCCTTTGATAAGGAGTATGTGTTATGATCTGAATTCCAAATATAACCTACAACGTCACATATGATTTCGAATTCTATATGGTGATCCTGGATTCTTATATCTTTTATTATAGTTAGTTTAATATTTAGTGCCAGAGCTTACCATATATGAATCTCAAATAAACCCACTTGTTTTCTTTTGCTATGTTCATTGGTTGATATTTGTCACATCTTAACCCTATAAATTTCTTCATGAATGTCTATTTTTCTTCTGATCTAAATTCATAGATCAACCCAATAAAATTTTGTGTAGGAAGATTGAGATTTGTGGCTAGTTAGTTTAATGATTCAGTTCTTTCTTACTTTTTCTTGATCTTAATTATATGTAATTATTTAAGAGGAACTCTCCTAGTGCTTTATAATCTGGACTGTTTGCTTGGAACCTCATTCTGTGCCTCATCTTATTATGTTCGTACATTTTTTGTTATAAAGACTTACGAAAGGTTTCAAAGTTGAATATCTTATTTTAATTTTCTAGATCTGTAGTTTTCAATATCCATCTTGTTGGTATCACGAGAATTCCACTCTTATATTGGTATAGAAATTATCTTGGAGTATTTTACATTTCACTCTTAGTTATTAATTTATAGATATTTCATTTCCAAAGTAATAAATGAAATGATTCTTAAAATTGTTACCTTAAGCATCAATGGTTGTCCACAATTTTTTTTTGGAGATGCTCACTTCATATTTTATTACTTCTTTCTTTTGGACTGTCCACTCATTAGTATGCATGATTTTTTAGCCATAAATGACAGACGTCAGAAATTATTTAAAATTATTTGGTCTTCTGTTGCACTTTGTAGTTTCGGCATTAAATATATGCTAACACCATGAGACACATACACCACATATTTTTTGTAAGTGTTCCTAGATTGCTTCTTAATCACCGATCACTATAATTTTGTTGGCTTATTATGTTTGTTCCTATATTTATATGTTGAGCCTCGGTTCCTTGGGACTTATTTTGTTTATCATGATGGTACATGAGGTAGATTGTGATTGTTCTTCTAGACTTTGCATGTGATTGTTCTTCTAGACTTTGCATGAGATTATTCAGTCCAAGACCTTTTATATGTAATATAGGGTCCTTGAGATGCACAATTTTTATGTGAGAAAGGACGTGTATTGTTCGGTGTTAGATTATTTTGAGAAATCATGAGAAGTTATGTAGCCATGAACACAAGACTCTTACAAGTAAACTTGCTAAGCAATCATGAGACTTATAATTAATCGACATGGGGAGGTGCTAACCTCCAGATTGTCACTTATTGAGATAAACTTTATTGTTGCTAATTTGATTGGGGACTTCATCATTAGATAGAGGGAAAATATTTTTTGGGTTGCCATTTTTTTGTTGCAAAACTTTTCCTTGCTATACAACAAAACAGACTATGTGTGGAAAATATTTTTTTTCTGTGCTAATTTCAATTGTGTTTATATCCGAGTTTGTGTCGGTGTCTATGCAACCTTTTTCCATGCAGTCTAGAAACCTACAACGTTTCATGTCCAAGATTTGAAGATATAATTTTTATGGGCAAGATTATGGGTGTTGTTATTATATTATATTGATCTAATGGCAATAACTGGCGACATATCGATAGATGGCCGACTGCATCGATAATTTTGCCTATAATGGCGTGACACAATGTGTGTAGCTTTTTCTTCCCTCCATCTTGATCTAGGATCTAGGTAGTGGATTCAAAGCCAATCCAGTGGTAAGTTTGATAAGCCTTTGAATTTGGACAACCTCCTATACATATAACAACCTCCAGTTTTAGTATGACTTGCAAAAAGTTGGAGTTGCATATGAACTTCCGGATTGTAACTGTCACGCCCCAGAACCAAAATACTGGAGAGCGGGGGCAGACATAGCCAGCTACGTATATTGAAATAGAATACATCTCAACTATACGGTCACGGCTGTCTAGATATGAGGGTTTACTACAAGCCAACAGTCTCTTAGGGTCAAGCCTATTGTCTCAATCTCAAGCAAGTAATAGTTACAAGATGTATGATCATTAAATATACAATAAAAGGCGTCCCAAATATTACATATCAGCTGATCATGAAGCTAGTCGTACAAAATATTAGGACTAGCAAGAGTTTAAGTCATACATAATCAACCCTAGGATTTGTTAATCATGTTTACAGCCCGTAGGCAGACAGTAAGTAAAGTGCATCGAGCTAACAGGTGCTCGTCGGCTAAACGCCTCAAAAGAATAGTTTTACAATAGAGTGAGCGAAACAAAATAGAAAACCCACTCATAGCCCGGGTTCCTTCTAGTCGCCACCATTGGGCTGGAAGCTTGGTAGATCCTCGGGAGCTGCTCCGAAATCTGGCCACACAAAACCAGCTGGGTCAACCCCAGAAAGAGCAAGTGCCACAAGGGGGCCACGAAATAAGAACAAAAGCCAGCAATCAGCACAAGAAAAAATATAATATTAAAACTAGAATTACGAAAACATGTTAGGATGGTATACGACGAGACAACCATGGAACTATTCCGATAGCCAGGTTACAACCCGTAAACCAAACAAGGACCGGGGTTGTAACCCTTCATCTGAACAGAGCTTGGTTTCCCACCATTTATCGGCAAGATAATAATGTAAGTAATCAAGACAGGAAGCAATCTTGCATGGGATCAAGACATGACTAGACTGGTTATACCTCATTCAATCAATCACGGCCAAGCAGATCCTACGACTTACTACTTTAACTAACTAGGGTTATCACAGGCCTAATTACTAACAAGATACAGCGAGATTGTTCCACAGCCACAAGCCCTGCAGACCATCCAGGCTACCCAGGTCGAAAGTTAGGGGTTGAATTCAGGTGGGTACATCGTCCGGGAGACAAATGTACCCTTAGGTGACTTAGAGGGTGCAACACTCGACAGTGCACTGGAAATGTGCCCTACTCGACGGCAGGCTACAGATCCCAAGAGCACCCAGGTAACGGGATTGCCTGTAGCTGTGTCATCTCTTCATGACTATGGAGTTATTCTAGTTATTATCCTTAATCCATTTTAATAGGTACTCCTGACCGTGGTACTTAGGAGTCCCCTCCTAGACATGATGCAAGACAGGACAAGTGGATTTAACAAGCAAGCAAGAAAGAACCACCCACGGTGTCATGACAGGTCAAGTTAAGTTATCAAGATAAATCATGTCAGGGTACTTGTCAGGAGTGCGCCACGACGGGCCACTGTCATGTCAGGTTGGTCATGTCAGGAGTGCACCACCACGGGTCACTGTCGTATTATGCTAGTTCCTTGGCATACCATGCCATGTACAATAGTCATTCCAAACATATTAAGTAAAATCAAGTTCATGACAAAAGGCGTAAGGATATAAAATGGGCGTAAAATATCTAATAAAATATCAATATATAGGGCTATAGAAGAGCCAAGCTTAAAAAAATATGACCAAAACTCCAAGAGCCTGGGTTAAGCAAGGGGGTCAGGGAAGCAGTGTACGAAAAGTCACGCACGCTGAGAGAGCAGCATAGGTGAAAGTCACGCACGCTACAGGAGCAGTGTACGCGAAAGTCACGCATGCTACAGGGAGCAGTGTACGTGAAAGTCACGCACGCTACAGGGAGCAGTGTGTGAAAGTCACGCACAATCAAGGGAGCAGTGTGTGAAAGTCACGCACGCTACAGGGAGCAGTGTGTGAAAGTCACGCACGCTACAGGAAGCAGTGTGTGAAAGTTATGCACGCTCAAGGGAGCAGTGTGTGAAAGTCACGCACGCTACAGGGAGCAGTGTGTGAAAGTCACGCACGCTACAGGGAGCAGTGTGTGAAAGTCACGCACGCTCAAGGAGACACGCTTCCAACAGGAAGCGTACTCAAGCCTGCGTACGCAGCGCTAAAGAGCGCACGTAGCTCAGTGTGCGTAGCTAAATAGCTCTGCACACTACTCACTGTCTTCTCCAAACAGCAAGAACACCAAGGAAGAACCCAAAGCTTCACAAGTTCATAACTTGGCCATCCGAACTCCAAATCCGGATTTCCAAAGTTCCAACTTGGGTGAAACTGAAAGCTCTTCCACATGGAAACATCAAAACTCATAGAAAACCAACATAAATAGCTCAAACAATGCAAAATCCAAAAATAGGAAAAGCTTAGATCTATGATAATGGGGGCTCCAAATCACAAAAACTCAAGTTCTAATGTTGGTCTCCATGTTCTAATCTAGCAAATGGACAAGGAAAAGAGGGTTCTTATGTAGTGGCAAGATGTACTTGCCTAGGGTTAGGAGAGTTGTGATGAGGAAGGAGAAGAAGAAGAAGAAAGAAATTAATGGTGGGAGTTATGAGGAGAGAGAGTGGTAGGTAGGGATATAAAGAGGGGGAGTTGTGGTGGGGATGAGGGGTAGCATAGGTTATGGTGTTCCAATACAAAACCGAACCAAACCAAACCATCCCAATAAAACCGAGCCAAGCCAAAAACCCAAATACGAGAAATACCAAAATTCTACAAGCTGAGAAAAATAAAAATACATGCCAAAATCCAGATACGAGTATAAATACAAAATACAGGAAAATACGGGAAATACGGGAAATACGAGAAATACGGGAAATGAGGGTGACAACTCTACCCACCTTAAAAGAATTCCGTCCTCGGAATTTAATCAAGGAGCTAGAGATTGCCACGACAAGCTACACTAAGCACAGGCAAGCTACACTAAGCAGTTCAATCATACAACCATACAATGCAAGCAAGGAAGGGAAAATGTAAGGCATAAGAAAGACATTATACCTCACGAGTCAAACAGGTAGGGATATCGCGATCGGATGTCGTCCTCACGCTCCCACGTTGACTTACCTAGAGAGTGATGACCCCAAGCAACACGGACTAATTTAATAGTCTTGTTCTTGAGTATCTTCTCCCTCCGGTCCAAAATAGACACGGGCCTCTCCTCATACGAAAGGTTGGTACCAACAACCAATTCCGAATGGTCTAGGATGTGGCTCGGGTCCGAAATATACCGTTGTAATTGGGACACATGGAATACATCATGCACCTCACTTAGCGACGGCGGAAGAGCGAAACGATAGGATACATCTTCTACTCGCTCTAGAATATCGAACGGCCCTATATACCTAGGACTAAGCTTTCCCCGCACGCCGAAGCGAATGACGCTGCGGTTAGGCAAGATCCTAAGGAATACGTGGTCGCCGACAGCAAATTCTAAGGGACGCCGATGAGCATCGGCCCAATGGCGTTGGCGGTCCTGGGCAACTCGGAGGTGATCTCTGACCTTCCTGACCACTTCAACTGTCTGGGAAATCAATTCGGGTCCGAGCATCTGCTTCTCTCCGACATCGTTCCATGCTAGCAGGGATCTGCACTTCCTGCCATAAAGAGCCTCGAAGGGTGCCATCTGGATACTGGCCTGATAACTGTTGTTGTACGAAAATTCCACCAGGTGCAGATGATTCTTCCATGAACCACCGAAGTCAAGGGTACAGGATCTCAACATATCTTCAAGAGTCTGGATTGTGCGTTCTGACTGACCATCCGTCTGCGGGTGATAAGCTGAGCTGAACTGAAGGCGAGTCCCCAAACTCTTCTGCAAGCTGCGCCAAAAGTGTGAGGTGAATCTTGAATCCCTGTCCGAGGTGATGCTGACTGACACACCGTAAAGCCTGACGATCTGCCTGAGATACATCTCTGCAAGCTGCACCGTCGACTACCCAACTCTGAATGGGAGAAAGTGTACCACCTTGGTAAGCCTGTCCACAATTACCCAAATAGCATCTCTGCCGGCCGGAGATCTGGGCAATCCGGTCACAAAATCCATGGTTATATGCTCCTATTTCTATTCTGGGATCGGTAAGGGTTGAAGAAGTCCAGCGGGCCTCTGATGTTCAGCTTTAACCTGTTGGCAAACCAAACACCGAGAGACAAACCGGGCTATCTCCCTCTTCATGCCATTCCACCAAAAATGCTGACGAATATCACGGTACATCTTCGTACCACCCAGATAAATAGAATACTGCGAACTGTGGGCTTCTGCTATGACTTTCTGTCTGATATCTCTACTGGGTACACAAAGACGAATGCCATGCCGAAGGGTACCGTCTTCATGGATACATAACTCTGGCCTTCTTCCTGCTTCACACTCTGCTCTGAGTCGTTGGATCTTGGAATCTGCTGACTGCGCCATCCGGATCCTCTCAACTATGCTGGACTGAACCTGTAGACTGGCCATCAATGCCACGCTGGTTGAAAGAACCACTTCAATGCCCATCTTCTGAAGATCTGCCAATAATTCTGGTTGCGCCGTCAGGAGATAAACTCCGGCTCTCCTGTTCAATGCATCTGCTACAACGTTGGCCTTCCCGGGATGATACTGCAAATCTATATCATAGTCCACCAATAGCTCGAGCCATCTTCTCTGCCGCATATTAAGGTCCTTCTGGGTGAAAATATACTTCAGGCTCTTATGATCAGTAAAGATCTCCACTCTATCTCCGTACAAGTAGTGTCTTCACAATTTCAAAGCAAATACTACCGCCGCCAATTCCAAGTCGTGGGTCGGGTAATTCTTCTTATGATCATGAAGTTGTCGTGACGCATAAGATATTACCTTCCCATGCTGCATCAAGACACACCCCAATCCTCTGCCTGAAGCGTCGCAATAAACTGTGAATCCTCCGGTCCCATCTGGAAGGGTGAGAATGGGAGCCGTTATCAAACCTCGCTTCAACTTCTCAAATGATTCCTGGCACTCTGCTGTCCAAACAAACGACACATCCTTGCGGGTCAACTGGGTCATCGGTACTGAAATCCTTACAAAATCTGAAACGAACCGCCGGTAGTAGCCGGCCAATCCAAGGAAGCTACGAACCTCTGCCACTGAGCTGGGTACCGGCCATGACTCGATAGCCACAATCTTCTGGGGATCCACTTTCACTCCTCCTCGGGTAATGATATGACCCAAGTACGAAATGCGATCGAGCCAGAACTCGCATTTACTAAACTTGGCGTACAACTGATGCTTCCTAAGCGTCTGGAGGACGACTCTGAGATGCTACTCATGCTCTGCTTCACTCTTGCTGTAGACCAGGATGTCATCTAGGAACACGATCACAAATTGGTCCAAGTAAGGCATGAAAATGCGATTCATGAGGTCCATGAATAATGCCGGCGCATTGGTCACTCCAAAGGGCATAACCAGGAACTTCCAATGTCCATACCTCGATCTGAATGCTGTCTTCGGGATGTCCTGCTCTCTGACTTTGATCTGGTGGTATCCCGACCGCAAGTCGATCTTCGAGAACACTTAAGCCCCTCTGAGCTGATCAAATAAGTCATCTATCCTCGGAAGAGGGTATCTGTTCTTGATTGTCACCGAATTCAAGGTACGATAATCAACACATAGCCTGGACGTACCATCCTTCTTTTTCACAAGAAGCATCGGGGCTCCCCAAGGCGATCCACTAGCACGGATGAATCTCTTGGTCCTCAGTTCTTCAATCATCTTGTACAAAACTTCCAACTCTGAAGGCGCCATCCTGTAGACTCGCTCTGATACTGGTGCTGTCCCGGGAATCAAGTCTATAGTGAACTTAATCTCCCGCTCTGGCGGCATTCCTGGAAGCTCCTCTGGAAAGACCTCTTTAAACTCTTCAACTATCCGGGGTAACTGTACTGATGCTACTGCCATCCGCAATGCTGGAGAAGACGGCTCCACTGCGCCTCTGGAAAATGAAAACTCTGGCTCGCTGGGGATACTAAAGACAACTCTGCCAATATGGCAGTCTATCCTAGCATACTAGTTCCTCAACCAATCTATGCCTAGGACTACATCATAGTCTGCCATAGGAAACTCTATGAATCTAGCGGGGATCTCCCTACCGCTAACTATGATCCGACACGAGGAAAACACTCGATCTACTCCCACAAGACCATTACCAGTAAGTATATTGAGCCTCACTGATAATGACTCGGGCTCCAATCCTATCCGTGTCGCGAATCGTGCAGACATAAATGAATACGATACAGCAGAATCAAACAATACCGAAGCTGGAAAGGAGTTGACGAGAATAGTACCTGCCACAACCTCACCTGGTGCAACTTCTTCTTCCATAGCCATCATCTTGGCCTGACCTTGTCCTCTGGCTGCTGGTCCCCTCTGCTGGAAACCTCTCTGCCTATTCTGGGTCTGAGCTTGGGCTTGTGCATACTGCTGGGGGTGCTGTTGCTGGAATGCCTGAGACTGAGGCGGCAAGGGCCTCGAAGACTGATACTGCTGCTGCTGAACTGGTGCTGGGGTCGGTCCTCTCACCGAAGAGCTAGAAGGGTTGGATGCTGATGAACCACCCCTATTCGGGCAAGCCCCTATCCTATGATCTGCTGCTCCACAAGCCAGGCACAATCCCTGCGCCCTACGGCAGTCTGCCACCACATGCCCTGGCTTCCCGTAATGAGAACATCCCATCGCGGAAGTCTGCTTCTGCTTCTACTGCAGCGGGTACGTCGGAGTCGAATGCTGAACCGACGTTACTGAGGCCGCCCGCCTCGGAGTTCCAATGGTCAATCCCCTAGCTGCCGGGGCTGGAGCTGATGACTGGTGCATCTGGCTATGGGACTGCTTCCTACTTCCGGTCCTATCCACGATCCTCTGAGAGGTGTACTCATGCCTCCTAGCTGCTCTCAAGACTGCATCGAACGTCTGGTGCTCGAACTGCTCAACCGCCAACAAGATCTCCAAATGCAGTCCCTGCTGGAACCGCTGGGCCCTATCGAGCTCGGTTGCCACCAAGGTGGGGACAAACCTACTGAGTCTAGAAAACTCCGATGCATAACTGTCGACTGATCTGCCTCCTTGCTTCAAGTTGGTAAATCTGGTCTGCAGGTCGTACCGAGCCACAGCATCAAAATACTTCGTCTGGAATCTCTCTCTAAATACTGCCCAAGCAATGGGTGCCACTAATCCCATGGTTTGTACCGCCCACCAATTGCGAGCTAAATCCAACAACTGCAGGCGTACCACCGCCACCTTCTCATTCTCGGGTGTCCTGGCTGCTTCCAGAACCACCTCGGTATCCTGAAGCCATGCATCCGCGACAATCGCATCCTCGCTGCCGTCGAAGAAAGGAGGGTTCAAGCGCTTGAAACTGTTCGCCGCCTAGTTCCCTGGATGTCCGTCTCGGGTCAAAGCATCTTGAACTGTCTGGTGCAGGGCGTCGCTTCGACGATCCTGGGAAGCTATCAAGGTTCTGATGAGGCCTACTAAGGTACCATCATCTGGCTCTGCGGGCTGGATGGGCCGAACTGGTGACTCTCCTCCAGTAGGTATCACTCTGGAGGCTACTCCAGAATGCTGGGCTTGATCTCCGGGTTGCTGCTGGCCCACGGGAGGTGCTCCTCCTTGCTGATCGACAGGGTCAGGTACAGTGCCGCTGAAGAAGACGACACAGGGAAACAATAAGGAAGGACCAGGACAGATCAACGATACAAGCATGTAATCAAGGCAAGAATTTCAGGGATTTGAAAATACGGGCGGAGATCAAGGGCGAATACTGATTGAGACATCTATTCGGTAAGCCCTCACATTTCTTGATTGACAAGACCTGCAAGGGCCAACACTTAAACCATGTCTCGCCCCAGAACCAGAATACTGGAGAGCGGGGGCAGACATAGCCAGCTATGTATGTTGAAATAGAATATATCTCAACTATACGGTCACGGCTGTCTAGATATGAGGGTTTACTACAAGCCAACAGTCTCTTAAGGTCAAGCCTATTGTCTCAATCTCAAGCAAGTAATAGTTACAAGATGTATGATCATTAAATATACAATAAAAGGCGTCCCAAATATTACATATCAGCTGATCATGAAGCTAGTCGTACAAAATGTTAGGACTAGCAAGAGTTTAAGTCATACATGATCAACCCTAGGATTTGTTAATCATGTTTACAGCCCGTAGGCAGACAGTAAGTAAAGTGCATCGAGCTAACAGGTGCTCGTCGGCTAAACGCCTCAAAAGAATAGTTTTACAATAGAGCGAGCAAAAAAAAATAGAAAACCCACTCGTAGCCCGGGTTCCTTCTAGTCGCCACCATTGGGCTGGAAGCTTGGTAGATCCTCGGGAGCTGCTCCAAAATCTGGCCACACAAAACCAGCTGGGTCAACCCCAGAAAGAGCAAGTGCCACAAGGGGGCCACGAAATAAGAACAAAAGCTAGCAATCAGCACAAGAAAAAATATAATATTAAAACTAGAATTATAAAAACATGTTAGGATGGTATACGACGAGATAACCATGGAACTATTCCGATAGCCAGGTTACAACCCGTAAACCAAACAAGGACCGGGGTTGTAACCCTTCATCTGAACAGAGCTTGGTTTTCTACCATTTATCGGCAAGATAATAATGTAAGTAATCAAGACAGGAAGCAATCTTGCATGGGATCAAGACATGACTAGACTGGTTATACCTCATTCAATCAATCACGGCCAAGCAGATCCTACGGCTTACTACTTTAACTAACTAGGGTTATCACAGGCCTAATTACTAACAAGATGCAGCGAGATTGTTCCACAGCCACAAGTCCTGCAGACCATCCAGGCTACCCAGGTCGAAAGTTAGGGGTTGAATTCAGGTGGATACATCTCCCGGAAGACAAATGTACCCTTAGGTGACTTATAGGGTGTAACACTCGACGGTGCGCTGGAAATGTGCCCTACTCGACGGCAGGCTACAGATCCCAAGAGCGCCCAGGTAACGGGATTGCCTGTAGCTGTGTCATCTCTTCATGACTACTGAGTTATTCTAGTTATTAACCTTAATCCATTTTAATAGGTACTCCTGACCGTGGTACTCAGGAGTCCCCTCCTAGACATGATGCAAGACAGGACAAGTGGATTTAACAAGCAAGCAAGAAAGAACCACCCACGGTGTCATGACAGGTCAAGTTAAGTTATCAAGATAAATTATGTCAGGGTAATTGTCAGGAGTGCGCCACGACGGGCCACTGTCATGTCAGGTTGGTCATGTCAGGAGTGCACCACCACGGGTCACTGTCGTGTTATGCTAGTTCCTTGTCATACCATGCCATGTACAATAGTCATTCCAAACATATTAAGTAAAATCAAGTTCATGACAAAAGGCGTAAGGATATAAAATGGGCGTAAAATATCTAATAAAATATCAATATATAGGGCTATAGAAGAGCCAAGCTTAAAAAATACGACCAAAACTCCAAGAGCCTGGGTTAAGCAAGGGGGTCAGGGAAGCAGTGTACGAAAAGTCACGTACGCTGAGAGAGCAGCATAGGTGAAAGTCACGCACGCTACAGGAGCAGTGTACGCGAAAGTCACGCATGCTACAGGGAGCAGTGTACGTGAAAGTCACGCACGCTACAGGGAGCAGTGTGTGAAAGTCATGCACGATCAAGGGAGCAGTATGTGAAAGTCACGCACGCTACAGGGAGCAGTGTGTGAAAGTCACGCACGCTACAGGGAGCAGTATGTGAAAGTCACGCACGCTCAAGGGAGCAGTGTGTGAAAGTCACGCACGCTCAAGGAAGCAGTGTGTGAAAGTCACGCACGCTACAGGGAGCAGTGTGTGAAAGTCATGCACGCTACAGGGAGCAGTGTGTGAAAGTCACGCACGCTCAAGGAGACACGCTTCCAACAGAAAGCGTACTCAAGCCTGCGTATGCAGCGCTAAAGAGCGTGCATAACTCAGTGTGCGTAGCTAAATAGCTCTGCACACTACTCACTGTCTTCTCCAAACAGCAAGAACACCAAGGAGGAACCCAAAGCTTCACAAGTTTATAACTTGGCCATCCGAACTCCAAATCCGGATTTCCAAAGTTCCAACTTGTGTGAAACTGAAAGCTCTTCCACATGGAAACATCAAAACTCATAGAAAACCAACATAAATAGCTCAAACCATGCAAAATCTGAAAATAGGAAAAGCTTAGATCTATGATAATGGGGGCTCCAAATCACAAAAACTCAAGTTCTAATGTTGGTCTCCATGTTCTAATCTAGCAAATGGACAAGAAAAATAGGGTTCTCATATAGTGGCAAGATGCACTTGCCTAGGGTTAGGAGAGTTGTGATGAGGAAGGAGACGAAGAAGAAGAAAGAAATTAATGATGGGAGTTATGAGGAGAGAGAGTGGTAGGTGGAGATATAAAGAGGGGGAGTTGTGGTGGGATGAGGGGTAGCATAGGTTATGGTGTTCCAATACAAAACCGAACCAAACCAAACCATCCCAATAAAACCGAGCCAGGCCAAAAACCCAAATACGAGAAATATCGAAATTCTACAAGCTGAGAAAAATAAAAATACATGCCAAAATCCAGATACGAGTATAAATACAAAATACAGGAAAATACGGAAAATACGAAAAATACAGAAAATACGGGAAATGAGGGTGACAGTAACTAAAATAAACTTAGATTCGAAAACCCAACCCTCCTAGTCGGCCCGAGTTGATTAGTTAGAATTTTATTCTTATACAAAATATTCTTAGCCATATAAAGCTTAAATGTATTAGTGGAGAGACATGTTGAATCTAATGTACAAAGTTGAATTCCTAATTTAGAAACCATAAAATTCAAGCAAGAACAATCAGGAAAACCATAATTGATCAGAAATGGAAGCTAGGCCTACTCACAAAATTATTGTTTGAAGTCGTTGACAAATGAAGCCAAAGAATCAAACATATAAAAACTGGTGTGGTGTCAAAAGTATCATAAAGAAAAAAAATGTTATCACATCGAATCCTTACTTTCGCATTGAAGAATCAAAATTAAAGAAAGTAATGTGTATTCAATCACATTGAACCCTTACTGTAGAAGCAATGCAGTACTATATCCTCTCCTTCTGCAGTGCCTGCCCCGTAAGAGGACCTAGCTAGTCGGTCCAGCACGATGGCCCAACACGAAGACGACTACGAGAGCTACGTAACAGCGCAGGGTAACCATCACAGCTAGCCACAAGAATTAATGGTGAGAGCGACAAAAAGGAGAAATTATTCAGTGGTTCAGATTCACCATGTAAGACATTGTTCTCTTTCACTCTTTCAATATCACTATTTTCTGGTATGTCAGAACCTTATTGATGAAAAATCAAGACTCAACACCAATAGCACAATGACACACCATTCTTTTCTATCCTTTTAGTATCACTATTTTGTGACGTAAAGTAAGTCCCGATAACTGAATCATTATTTTTTCGTACGTGCGGCTGGATCGCATGTGTATTTAAGCTCGTGTCCCGTGCTAGCTGGTTTTTGTCACCATTAATAGCAGTGAACATAGCATGATAGCGTTCGATTCCATGCTAAGAGAGTTGATGCCGTTATATTGACGTTTTCGTAGCATTTGAACTGCGAACAAGCCACTTTTTGACTGATCCTGGATTGTATAAACATTGCATTTAGTCGTGTTTTAATTCAATCGACAAATACAAAATGATAATATTATGGCTGGCTAGGGTGGGTGGTCGATCCGACGAGTGCAGGCGTGCGGCGTGGTGGGCAAGACGAAATGTGATGCAACAGCTAATAATTGCATCAAACATACAGATTTTTAACAACGATATATGTCGATAGGGTAAGAGCACCTCCAACCCTATTGTGAGTTTAGAAAAAATGATTTCCACATAGGAATGACAAGCTTTTATTTATGTAGAATGAATTATGAAGTTGACATGGCAATGACTTGTCTAGATCTATACAATGCACTTCACAATGAATTTGTCTCCACATAATCAATTATGAATAAAAATATTTATAAAAAAAATGAGGAATTGGAGGAGTTGTCTTGGAAGTTTGAAAAAAAAATACTTTTTATTGTTTCTCAATACTTTTGCATTGGAGAACACTTTTTTATCTCATTGTCTTGTGTGAATATTATCTTGCCATATAGAAAAGGCATTGTCTTGTGCCTCATGCCACATAGGAATTGTAATGCCCCGCTCCGCACGAGGCATTTGGTGGGCTTGTTGGATGGGATCAGAATGTTGGACCGTTACTTGTGTTGGAGATCAAGAGAGTTGAGACTGATGTAATCTCTCTTAGCTGGCTAGACGGAATGGGTATTGGAACGTGGCTCGCTGGTGGAGCTACGCTTAGCAGGATTTGAGCAGGAAGACCCTTTTGTGCAGGCAAGTGGAACTGTCCTCCTTCTTCCTTATTCCTACATGCTTAATAAATGGAATAATGTGATGCTATGAATTGTCCCTAAATGTTCCATGTCTTAGTTGCTGAATAATAGAGATGCCTATGTTGTGGATTATTGAAATGAATAAGACATGAATATTGAACTGCTGATTGAATCATACTCGAACTGCTAATGTAACTTGATGCCTGAGAATGAATCGATAATGTCTCTTATGCTTAATCTTGATGAAATGAATGAATCACTTGAGTAATGAGATGCTACGAGAATGATACATGAGTAATGAACTGGCTATGCTATTAACACAAAAAATTGAATAAAATACTAGAATCATGTACATTCTGTATAACTGTTGCTGTTGCTTGCTTCCTTATAAGCAATAAAAGAAAGAATATTGTCCCTATGATATGAATGAAATGATGCAGGTCCTATCGGTATGAATGAAATGTTATTTGTTCCTCTTAGAAAGGAACGATATGAGAAATGTTGCAATGATTGATGCAATGAGAAATGATGAGGCTTGGGACCATTACGATCACCAAGTGAACAGGTAGAAATATTAGAAAAAAGAGATGATGAACTGTTGCCTTTTCTTATCTTATTATTGTATCATGCGACTTCGAACACGATCGGGTCGGACACGCATTCGCATGACCATAGACGTACTTGTATACAAGGATTTCCTCGAACGGTACCCGCGGCGGTGGGATCGAGTCGGCCTAGGAGGAATTGGTGCTTTGGTAGCACGGTATTGGGATCCTCATTCGGGCTCGCAACCTGGTGAAGGGCACATCCCATACCCTATGAAGTCCTATATGGCACGTCGACATCGTGCACAACCACCAGTGGTCATGTAGTCAGGATGCATGCTAATGAATGTTTTGTGCAGACAGAGTAAGAATATCATATTATCCTGTATTTTGTGCAGGTACGAGGGAGTCGGCTATCGGTAAGAAATTACTTAAACGTGATAATTCAATATATATGTTGGTTTAACTTGCGTGCTTATGTTCCAAATAAGTAAATGATGCTGTATGTAGCCTTTCAGTATGAGATCCTGCTTAACATGTTAAATGGAGTATGCTAGAAAGATGCCATGCTATAATTATTGCTCAAAACACAACATACATGCTAAGTGATGCTTGAAGTGAGAACTGTCATACCATGTTTAAGATGTTAATGTTAACGATGCCTCAATAATGCCTTTTCATGATAACACCTAGTATGCCTCAATGATGCCTTTGCATGATAACACGAAGAATGCTAAAATGATGTGTCCACATGAATGCTATTAAGAATATGTTTACATGCTTCACTCTGATTATTACCCATGAACTGTAAACTGATGCTAGGCCCCAAGTAGAAAGATCATACTAATAAATGCTTGCTTAAATGATCACTTAAATGTTGGTTTATGCGAGTGGGTTGGATTCTACTCGCCAGTGCATAGATGATGTGCTGACCCACGTTTTGTGGGCAGGTGCTCTTGCTTGGGATATTCTACACACGAAGATTTGGCTTGATTGGTTCCGCGGCATCGAAGATTTGTTGGGCATACAGAAGCTCTCCTTGCACAAGATGATGTATTCTGTTTATAAAGGGCATAATGTATGGAACATTGTAATCAGTTGTACCAGTGAGATTGTAAGCCAAGTCAGTGTATCGAGTTGTAATCCAATGTATCCATGTTTCAAATGTAAGCTGTATAGCATTGTTCAGTTGGATTTCATTGTAAAGTAAGATGTGTTATAAACATTGTACTTCAATACAAGTCTTGTACTTTTCTTCGATTATCAATAATGAGAATAAAGTTCTATATGTCTCTGTGTGACTTCAAGTTGTCCTTTTATCTCCACTGCCATAAAGAGGTGACGTACTTCTATTCAATGGGAAAGATTGTCCTCATTTAATTCAATTTGTCTGCTTCTGCCGCTGCAATGTGTTCCTATTTGAAGAATTATCCCTATGTATCATCTTTGCCTTGCACAAGTGCAATACCAGACTTGTACGGCATCACGCCCAAGCGAGGACGATCGATTCCAAGAGATCAAATATGTTAATAAATGACTCTACGAATCGTGGCGTGACAAATTGGTATCAGAGTACGGCTTTACGTCCTTGGTCTCTTCTTTGATTCATTTCAAATCAAAGTTGCATCGGCGATTAACCAAAGTTGCTTCCGCGATCACTCAACGTTGCTTCCGAGATTAAATCAAAGATTGCTTATGCGATTATGCTGTCGTCGTTCTGCAATCATCATATGTTTCTTGTGTCTGAAAATTCGTTGACCCTCTTGGCTGCTCACTGGATGTTCCATACAATAAGTCTATATACATTGTGATGCCCCTGAATGAATGATTTTTGTTGGTTTGGACACAAATAACCTAACAATGACTCGATGCCATAGTATGCTATAGTGTGAATGATGTTTGGAATTGTGGGAATAAAGAAAGGTGGCTATGTATGCTGCGACAAGATGAGAATTGCATGTGATGTTGGAAAAGAATTATGAATGAAATAATTGATGGATGAGTTTGACAAAACTGGTGAATTGACTCATGTGTGTTGCTAAGTGCTTTCGAGACCCTAAGAATGATGGCTTATACTATTGAGATCCCGAGATGTTGGCTAAGTATTGTGATCATCATAGCTCACGAATGTCCGGAATAGAATTGGGTTTGTATTGTTTAAGGATGGCCTCATTTCTGAGTGGTATATTGCCTCTACCACCTCAGAACGAGATGTATGTTGACCCTTTCCATGGGATAGCAATGAGACTATCTACGAGTACTGGGTAGTACCGAGACTTAGCTGGGAGTCATGTATTGTGGCTAGATAACTCGAGTGTCCCTTGACAGTGATGTTATGTTGGGTAGCGTGATTTTTGGAAATTGTAACGGGTGGCTTAGTTAGAAATTGTTTAGTCGATTGATGACTCAGACAAGTAAGACCGTTAGTATGCTATGGGTAAATAGATTTGGCTAGAGAATGCTGTGGCTTAGAACATCTGAATGTTGACTTCGATTTGGTTGGATGTAAATTAAATGTGGCTAATACAAAGTTGGTTGCTAAACTGAAAGTTTCAGAAATATTGTCGATGAACCAAATGAATATTAGAGATTGTGCCTTGACCCTAAGGTGTAATAGATGTGAACCCATCTAGATCACCAAAGGATATTCGTTGCTCATGTGCATGTATGCTCAGGAATTGAATTGTACCAGAAAAGTGACAAGTAGCAACCCTGAATATTTGTGTTGCATAGAGGATGGTTAATTGATACATAAATTGTCGGATTGAATGGCATGAACTACTCGACCCTTGAGGTAGAGAATTTTAAGAATATTCGTATGAGATTTTGACGGCTGGGAAAAGAACGAGATTTAAGAATGCCATAAGATAGTTTGATGATTGAGAAACAAATAGGATTGAGGAATTACAAACGTGTTGGATAATGTCGGTATATGTGACTGTTGGTTGGAATACAGATTGTTGGCTTATGATTTAGTGGTGTGACTTTGTCATACAGACTAAATAGTATGATTCCATAGTTATGTTAAAACTATCGGGATCGATGACCCTTGAATAGTTAACCTTGGTTTATGGGTTTATGTGGGTACAAAGGAATTGGAATAGAAATTTGGATCATTGAGAATTTACTTGATGGATTATTAGAATGATGAAGATCGTATGTCGGATTGGGATTGACCGTAATGTTGATAGATCGATCTTAGTCGATCGTCGGGTAAGTCTAGAATGAGCCTCTGTAGGAATTATTTCCTTGAGGAAGACCCTGGATAGATAGACTTGGCCCTAGTGACCAATTGAGGACTTACCAATTGTTGGCATAGCCGACAATAGAGATTAGTATTCAGACTGAGTTGATACCCATAGGTTTGGGTAGAGTTCCTTAGAGCTGTCGGTTGCTTGTTGGCCCTAAGAAAGAAACTAGCATGATCCCTAGTAGCCGTCCACTCTAGGGAAGTCACCTGAATGATTAGGTATAGCTGTCGGTATAGCTAACCATTGAGACTGGATCGAATAATAGATGGCCATTGGCGGCCCATAGAATGACCTTGTGGCAATTGAACGAGAGATGGTGATGAGTATGATCTAAGAATGATAAGTTGTAAGTATATGCTCCAATATGAACCTTAGAGATGTTTGACCCTTGAGGATTATGTGTCGGCCTATAGCGGAAAATGGAATCGTGGGATGAGACTTGATTTGTATGTATCGAATAGTGAATTATTATATGAGATAGAATTGACTACTCATGACGGAAATATTGGATAGGTATCTATAGTCGGGTAGCTGGGTTAACCTTGACTGTTGCATAGAATTATACCCTGACTAGATAATCGATAGTTGGTGATGTCGGATTGTATCTTTTAGAAAAGATGAATTGCCTCGGTGAGAAATATTGTTGGATTTGGAAAGGAATATAATTGCATATTGTGAACTCTTGATATGATTGGATCTAAGATTGGACCCTTGACCGAATGTTAAAATATTATGCTTGGATAGAGAGTTGTCCCTGAAAGATAGTGATTGTGACAAGTGAATAAAGTGATAAGTCAATTAAAAGGATGCTAAGTCTGATTTGGGAAAGAGAGTTATATCATGGCTGATTGAATTATACTATCATGGAAGTTGGCTGAAGTACATATGTTTGGAGACGCCTAAAATATGTGTATGGATCCAGCCGAAGTGATAGGTTGCGACTAAGATAATATTGTTGGAAGAATTTATCGCACTAGCGCAGACTTTGGCTGAAATGCATATGTTTTGGGGACGCCTGAAATATGTGTATGGATCCAAATGAAGTGATGTGTTACGACTAAGATAGAATGCAAGAAAAATGTTGGTGAATCAATGAGAAGTTGCAAGTATTTGGAAAAAAGAGAAAGATGGATTGAATCGTTGATTGATTAAAATGATACTGTTGGATAGCTATTTTGAAATGATCGAGTGGGCTGAAATGAATATTGAATTGAAGCTGAATGAGTAACTCATTGTGATTAGGTGAATCTAGTAGATGAGTTGTTTTCTTAAGTTTCGAGGACGAAACTTTTTCTGAGTGGTATATTATGTAATACCCCGCTCCGCACGAGGCATTTGGTAGGCTTGTTGGATGGGATCAGAATGTTGGACCGTTACTTGTGTTGGAGATCAAGAGAGTTGAGACTGATGTAGTCTCTCTTAGCTGGCTAGACGGAATGGGTATTGGAATGTGGCTCGCTGGTGGAGCTACGCTTAGCGGGATTTGAGCAGGAAGACCCTTTTGTGCAGGCAAGTGGAACTGTCCTCCTTCCTCCTTATTCCTACATGCTTAATAAATGGAATAATGTGATGCTATGAATTGTCCCTAAATGTTCCATGTCTTAGTTGCTGAATAATAGAGATGCCTATGTTGTGGATTATTGAAATGAATAAGACATGAATATTGAACTGCTGATTGAATCATACTCGAACTGCTAATGTAACTTGATGCCTGAGAATGAATCGATAATGTCTCTTATGCTTAATCTTGATGAAATGAATGAATCACTTGAGTAATGAGATGCTACGAGAATGATACATGAGTAATGAACTGGCTATGCTATTAACACAAAGAATTGAATAAAACACTAGAATCATGTACATTCTGTATAACTGTTGCTGTTGCTTGCTTCCTTATAAGCAATAAAAGAAAGAATATTGTCCCTATGATATGAATGAAATGATGCAGGTCCTATCGGTATGAATGAAATGTTATTTGTTCCTCTTAGAAAGGAACGATATGAGAAATGTTGCAATGATTGATGTAATGAGAAATGATGAGGCTTGGGACCATTGAGATCACCAAGTGAACAGGTGGAAATATTAGAAAAAAGAGATGATGAACTGTTGCCTTTTCTTATCTTATTATTGTATCATGCGACTTCGAACACGATCAGGTCGGACACGCATTCGCATGACCATAGACGTACTTGTATACAAGGATTTCCTCGAACGGTACCCGCGGCGGTGGGATCGAGTCGGCCTAGGAGGAATTGGTGCTTTGGTAGCACGGTATTGGGATCCTCATTCGGGCTCGCAACCTGGTGAAGGGCACATCCCATACCCTATGAAGTCCTATATGGCACGTCGATATGGTGCACAACCACCAGTGGTCATGTAGTCAGGATGCATGCTAATGAATGTTTTGTGCAGACAGAGTAAGAATATCATATTATTCTGTATTTTGTGCAGGTACGAGGGAGTCGGCTATCGGTAAGAAATCACTTAAATGTGATAATTCAATATATATGTTGGTTTAACTTGCGTGCTTATGTTCCAAATAAGTAAATAATGCTGTATGTAGCCTTTCAGTATGAGATCCTGCTTAACATGTTAAATGGAGTATGCTAGAAAGATGCCATGCTATAATTATTGCTCAAAACACAACATACATGCTAAGTGATGCTTGAAGTGAGAACTGTCATACCATGTTTAAGATGTTAATGTTAACGATGCCTTAATGATGCCTTTTCATGATAACACCTAGTATGCCTCAATGATGCCTTTGCATGATAATACGAAGAATGCTAAAATGATGTGTCCACATGAATGCTATTAAGAATATGTTTACATGCTTCACTCTGATTATTACCCATGAACTGTAAACTGATGCTAGGCCCCAAGTAGAAAGATCATACTAATAAATGCTTGCTTAAATGATCACTTAAATGTTGGTTTATGCGAGTGGGTTGGATTCTACTCGCCAGTGCATAGATGATGTGCTGACCCACGTTTTGTGGGCAGGTGCTCTTGCTTGGGATATTCTACACACGAAGATTTGGCTTGATTGGTTCCGCGGCATCGAAGATTTGTTGGACATATAGAAGCTCTCCTTGCACAAGATGATGTCTTCTGTTTATAAGGGCATAATGTATGGAACATTGTAATCAGTTGTACCAGTGAGATTGTAAGCCAAGTCAGTGTATCGAGTTGTAATCCAATGTATCCATGTTTCAAATGTAAGCTATATAGCATTGTTCAGTTGGCTTTCATTGTAAAGTAAGATGTGTTATAAACATTGTACTTCAATACAAGTCTTGTACTTTTCTTCGATTATCAATAATGAGAATAAAGTTCTATATGTCTCTGTGTGACTTCAAGTTGTCCTTTTATCTCTACTGCCATAAAGAGGTGATGTACTTCTATTCAATGGGAAAGATTATCCTCATTTAATTCAATTTGTCTGCTTCTGCCGCTGCAATGTGTTCCTATTTGAAGAATTATCCCTATGTATCATCTTTGCCTTGCACAAGTGCAATACCAGACTTGTACGGCATCACGCCCAAGCGAGGACGATCGATTCCAAGCGATCAAATATGTTAATAAATGACTCTACGAATCGGGGCGTGACAGGAATTACAACACAAAACAAGACAATAGGGTTGGAGATGCACTAAGAATAATGTTATTCTTTTCTTTAAAGTGTTCCTCCAAACTATTTATCTAGCTGACATGACGGTTAATATGGCAGTGATATGATAAATCTTAAAAATAACATTAAAATTAATATTAATATTAAAAAAATTGGATAAGAAAGTTTTTGGTTAAAATTTGTCACATCAGTTGTCATATAAGATGTTACATAATTCTATTTAACATGTCACATCGGCTATTATATAAGAACGGTTTGGATGTATATTTTGGAGGGATGAATATCATTACTCATAGGTCTCGTTTGGTTCGCAGAAAGAAAAGGAAATCGATTCTTTGTTCCCTTTTCTTTGGAAAATTGTAATTCCAATCAATTATTTGTTCCCTTTTCTTTGGAAAATTGCAATTCCAATAAAATTTCTTTTTAGTGTTTGGAAAAGCAAAAAAATTGGAAAGGAATGTCACGACCCGCACCCAGTGTAAGGATAGTACGTAACAACGTCCAGCCTATGCCGCAGAATTGGCGGTAGAACGCTGTACTAGGTCACTATCTAAAATAACTCACACAAATATATAATGTACTTTTCATAAATCTCGACTCCGAACGGAGGACAAGTATAGATATAATAAAACTCAATCACAGTCTAAGCACGATAAGATAACTCAGAAGTCTATAACTAATAAGACTAAACAACAACAACAAAATAAAACTACTAAATAATAATATCTCAAACAATCTCAAATACAAAGTCAATATCTCAACTTATTATAATTCAAGTTCTAAACATGAAATCTAAAACAAGTCTACTAAACTAGTCTCCCGATTACTACTGAGAGTCGGGGCCAAAGGTAGCTAATCCATCTCCGGATCCATAACAAGTAGGACAAGTGTCCTAAGGGCAAACATTTGTAATCTTTTGTCAACGTATCTAGTCAGGATTGGAACGAGCACAACTCATCTAGAAATCTCAAGTAAATGGCAAAGACTATAAAGTAGTTATAGAGAATTATACTGAAGAACATGGTAAGTTTTAGACAGTTAATGAAGTAGAGCAACAGGTAAAGTAAAAGAGAAATAATATAACGAATCAGAAGATCATGGCAATGAAGATTGTAAATAAAAGCTAGCTGAATGTAACTCCTCTTCCCGGAATAATGATAATATATATATTTTTATTTATTTGAATTAAATGGTGATTTTTAGAATTTTTTATAAATAATTACTTAGTTAATTATTACGGTAGATGACTTTAGCCATGGTGGAGTTTTGAAGTGCAAGACGGCTAGAAATCATGGCACGGATAGTGCAGTGGCGTGCTTTGACTAGTGTTTTAGCCATGGTAAGGGAGATCTGTCCATAAGTGTGTTCTAATTAGGAAAACCAGGCCAAGTTGTGACATGACCATTATAAATAGTTTAATTATTTATTATTAATATTATTTGACGTTTAAGTGACCCGGCTGTACCAAACTGGTCCGGACTTGACCCGAACCAAGCCCAAGCCCATGTACTCGGGTAGTGTGTCTAAGGACATCTATGTAGATATATGGTTGGTATCTAGTTTATTTTATTTTGTGGCCAAGTAGGCCATATTACAAATTATGGTTATATTCGAAGTTCTTGTTACAATATATATAAATATATACTATTTTAGTTGATAATGTGGTAAATGATTTTCTTAACATATATTTGTAGAGTTGGGATTTTAGATTGTATAAACCTTCATATGTATGCCTATTTAATAAATGTCTATAGAAAGGTTAGAATATATATATATATATATATATATATATATATATATATATATATATATATATATATATATATATATATATATATATATATATAAATATATATATATATAAAAAAATATATATATATATATATATATAATTGCCTTATAAAAATACCAATAACGTTTTATTTGATAATTATAATGAATATTTCCTTAAACATGTATTTTGGGATTTTGGGATTTATGTAGGATATATAGTTATATACATGTGCGTATATATGAGTATATTCCTGATATAAAATTTAGGCTTTATATAAATATATATGTATAACAATCTAATTTTATTTCATATATAGCCTAGTATATAAATTAAGATTCCAGTATTGTAATTAAGGATTATACTTGTAATAATTAATTGTTTTGTTGTGATTTACAATTTATACGCATATATCATCATATATGTGTATGTATATATATAAATATATGTATAGAGGTGTGTATGTGTATATATATATATATATATATATATATATATATATATATATATATATATATATATATATTAGTTGCTAAATAAAAATAAGAAATAAAAACATAGATCATAAACCCAAAGCAGCCCAGCCCAAGACCCACACCCCAGACTCGAGCCCCAACTTCCCACAAAATCGAACCCGAGCCACTCGTACGCGTATACATAACGGAAGAGAGAGAGAGAGAGAGAGAGAGAGAGGAAGAAACACCTGAAAAACCTTAGCCCTACCCACACCAACGTCGACCCCAGCTACCATGGGCAGCCATCCGCGATCGCGAGTGAGCTCTCTATAAGAGTCCCTTTGACGAGTGAGCTCTCTATAGATGCAGCGGGCTGCGTCTCGACGAGTGAGCTCTCTATAAGAGTCCCTTCGACGGGACCGGACCGTTGTATGGTTTTCTTGGAGCTTTGTCGCTGGGCTTGATGAAGTGCTTTCGCGTCGTTTTTATAGATGCAATTACAATTTCGATGCAAGAAGAAAAGAAGGAATTCTAACAAAGCGTTGGTGCCATTGCAGGAGCTCGCGTAACTAAGGATTGACGTTGCGTAGCGCTTGGATGACCGACACGAAGCAAAGTAATCGGTGGGTGATTCGACCCTTCTTTTCTACTCTGTCCCGCAAACTTATTCCTTGCTTCGAATTCATTCAAATCGAACGATGCCAAGTTAATTGTATGCCAATCCACTAAGGTCAAGAACTCGGGAAAAACGTATCGATTTTGAGTAATCTACTCTGAAAAATACAAGTTTCTCATATAAACGGAAAAGTTTAAGGTTCTAGTAAAAAGATAGACTATTTCACGTGCTGCAAAATAATATAAAACGTCGATCATGGGTTATGATGCCTCGGACAATTTGGTACCTACGGGACGCTAAATCGGTGTATGGCTTTGGGGAAAATGAATCGTTGCATGAGTTGCAAGAAATGATAATGTCGTTCGATACTATCCGTGCTATACGAAACTGTTGCATATATGAAACTGTTCGCACATAGGCATGGTCATGGACAGCTTGTGCACAAGTTTGTTTTCCTTGAAATGGTATTCGGGGCATCGAAACCGATTCGTCCTAGGAAGAATAATTTATCGTACTTCGGCGCGAGGCATGCGGGACCTTCAGTAAGGCTTGCAACCTAGGCTGAAAGGGTAGCGTCGCATGCCAACTTCGATTAAGTCCCTAGTGGTACGTAGCACCAATGACCGTATATAAGATAGTTGCATGCTCACCTATTGTCTTATGCAGGTGTAAATATTATCTCTGTTTTCATGCAGGGACGAGCACGGCCGTGGTAAGAAATATGATAAACTGCGATGTTATACTCTATACTTTATTACTCAAAGACGGCTATCGAATATGAACTGAATTCATTTAGTTCTAATAGAAAGACAACTCTAAAGCATGCCTACCCTAACAATCAGAGTCGGTTTAGACGAGTTGGTTCGTCTCGTCCACTTAGCAAGTGTGCTAATCCTCTCCCCCAATTTTCCCAGGTACGGCGGGCGCTCCAACCTAAAACGAAGCTGAAGTGTGGAGAGGCATTTTAAAGCTCTTCCTATGTTGAAGTATTTTAAAGCCAATTCAAGTCGACGGCTTATGTATAAAGGGGCAAATGTGTAATGCCCCGCTCCGCACGGTACATTGTGATGAGTCGTTGACTCGAAGAGTTGCGTTGACCGAAGAGGTATCGATTGCAAATCGATGCAAGTGTTACGTTGGCCAAAGGTAAGCTTTGAGTCGGTTGGAATCTATGAATCAAATCGATGCAAAAGATAAGTTCTGTTGAGTAAGTGCTGAATTTAGTTGATCTGGTGTATAGGCTATGGTTTTATGCTGGACGATAAGAGGTCGGCATTTTGCCTTATGCAATGAAGTGTCCACGAAACCAAATCGTGGCCTTGCAACGGATTGTGGCATGGGCACCATAGGCCAAATCAACCGAATAGAGCAAAAGGAATGGCTAAGTCCGAGAGTTAGCTATGTGACCAAGTTATGGAAGCGAGCTGCTTCAACTCGGTTCTTGACTCTCTCTTCCTATTCCTTCACGTCTAATAAAATATGTCCGTGCATGCGTAAGATGTTATCGAGTTAGCGAGCGTGGCTCGGCGACGAAAGGTCTAAGTATGTGTTGAACATTAAGGTAGAACATTGAACAATCGAACAATTGAAGCGACGTGCATCAAGTGTACGGGTCGCGGTAGGGCAATGATGGTAGAACATTGAAAGACGATATTGAGATGTGCATCATGTGCACGGCTCTGAGAACATTAAACACTAGGCGTAGAACATGGATTACGGCGCTGAGCGTGCCCTCGTGCACGGAAGCTACGAAATGACTATGTAATTACGGAACTAGGTTATCAGAATAACATACAAATGGTACGCGCTAAATATGAGTACGAGATGACTAAGCCGTTGGGCGTCGTGCATCAATATGGATGTGTTGGGGCATAACGCCGACGGAGCTCCCCATATGGATGGTGGATTATGTTTATGAGACGCAAATATGTTTATGGTGCGGGACTATGTTTATGGAACACGAGATTGGTAAGACGATATGACTTGTATGCTATGGTACGTATTGCATGGTCAATGGACTCGGATGGCCCGTGCATGGGTGCGGCTTCCCTCGGATGGTTACGACTGGGGCACTAGGACCGTTCGGCCTAGGAGGGAATTATGTGTGGTATTTATGGTGCACAACATTCGGACGAATTGCGACCGTCCAGTGCTGTGATAAGCTATGATATCCGTAAGTTTGGGATCCTTTGGATACTGGGCTAGCAACCCGTATCGAAGTGATCGTAGGCTTACACATAAGAGATGCCATGTCCATTACGGTGCGAAACACCGTGACCTTCATATAGATAGGGCCGATGGGCTGAGATGAGAGTTGGGTGCAGGCGCAGGGCCTGCGACCCTTATGCATCGTCTAAGTTTATGATTGGAATGTTGCGTGAGTTGTATGATTTCTTATGTAAAGTTCTAACCCGTGCAGGCTAGGAAATATGGGACGGAGACGAGCACGATCACTATGTTTATGTTCATATTATGTCTAACTGTATCTGCCTCAGGGACACGGTATTGGACACATTTATTATAAGTTGCTATTCATAAGTATTGCCATGAAACTGATCCTAAGGCTAAATAGAAAAATCACAAATTAAGATGCGTGTTTCACTAAATATATTCAGTGTTTGGTTTGGGTGCGAGCGGGTCTTGATCAGTGCAAAGCGAGGACGAAAGCACTAATCCCCCACTAGTTTATGTGCAGGTTCGGGTATGTCAGCTCGGGGCGGAGCTTGGCTTGGATGTACGTGCCGAGGCATGGAGTCCTTGGCGTTCAAAAGGATCTACCGCATAGGCGTTCGGACTTGCGACATGGAGATGTTTGGCCGAAGACTACTTGTTGGCTATAAGAGGCATAATGTATGAAATAATGTATTCCTTTGTGAGCTAGAGAGATCATGAGCGTTGTAGCCAATTGGCATATATGTTGGGCTATTCAGAGCCTTTGTAATCTTTAGTTCATTATAATTAAAAAAGATTTTGTGTTATAGTTTGTTTCCTTCCGCTGCTTATGTTACGAATTTGAGATAATCACTATGTGAACTGTTATCTTGCCTTGCACGGGCGCAACTCCAGGCTCGTGCGGCATCACGCTCCAGCGAGGACGATAATTCGGGTAAAATCTAGCGAGGACGAGCGATTTCCCGGATTGGGGCGTGACAAGTTGGTATCAGAGCGGATCCATCCTTTGGACCGTGCATGAATCTCTTTGACCCTCAGTTGCTTCGCTATCGAATTTAGTTGACTCTAAGTTATTTCTGTAATCGCATGGCTCATGGATCTGCTCGACGCTACATTGGATGTTCCATACAATAAGTCTATATTAAGTGCGTACGTCTGCCACAAGTATGTCGTGACTATTACGCTATCTCCGGGTGCCATCGGAGAGTGTTGGTTGCACGACGTGCAACGGGTTATGAGATTATGGTTTCCTAAAGTGCAATAAAGTTGTGAGTCGTCGGCTGCATAAAGTGCAACGAATATGGTGATGTTGGTTGCATAAAGTGCAATGAAATACGTGTTGTTGATCGCACAAAGTGCGAGGATTTATGTGTTATTGGCCGCACGAAGTGCAAGGAGATATGTGTTGTTGGTTGCACAAAGTGCAACGGGTCGATATATGAGACGATGCGTAATGTGTGGCTATGCGAATGGTTATGTGTTGTTGGTTGCACGGAGTGCAGCAAGCCGTGAATCGTTCGTTGCATTGGTGCAACGAGTCGATATGGTATGATGCATGTTGTATGGCTATGCGGATGGATAGCGATATGTTACGCGAGATTGAGTAAAGACCTTAACTATCGAGAATGAGTTGTTGTACGAGTTGCAATGAGTAATGAGTCGAGTTGAGTAGGCGAACATGTATGTTGGCCAAATGTTGCGTTGAGCTTTGAATAAGCGAATATTGCAGGTGTGATCGATATGATCACCATGGTACGGTTAGATCGAATGTATGTCAAACTTGAGCGAACGACTGTCATGTTGGTTCAGTTGTTATGCCAACTCGAGTAAGAAGAACGCTAGAGCTGGGATCGGAAAGAACGCCATACGGGATAGTTGATTGAGAATAGATGTCGGACCTATGCGGAATATGATGCCGAGTAATGACTCGATTTCGAGTGGTATATGCAATACCAATTATGCGAGCAAGTGTGGTGATGTATTATATCGATAACGATAGGCTCGATCCTGAGTGGTATATGGAATACCACTTAGCGATAGCTATGTTAAGCCGCTTGGTGACTTGCGATAGATTTCGTCGAGACGATTATGTTGTTATGATATATTTGTCCTCAACGGACGAAGTAGTACTGAGACCCGAGTGGGAATGACTTGATAGAAGTCGATGCGAGTATGCTTCGATGAATTGAGTCGAACGATTATGTGCGAAGTCGTACCTATGGATGATACGTCGGACGAGGATTCGTTAAGTGTAAGTCGAACGATAGGCTGAGCATAATGAAGAAATGTTGCGTTGAGGAAATAATTGGGCCGGTCAAAATTACGTTGAGTTAGTACGGAAGCTTGTTCGGAACGTGTTGAGTAGGTACGGAGAAATTGTGAGAACAGATTTGGGTTAGCACGAGGAGTCGGTAGCACGATTTGGAAGTACAATTTAGGGATATGAGAATGGATATATGAATTTGAAATTGTGTCACGACGATGTTAAGTAGTTACAACTAAATGGATCTTGATAAGTGCGAGACTTGATTCGTATTCGAGTTCGGATAATGGCAATGATTGCAACGGGTTTGAGCTTATGAGAAAGAAAGATGTTCAAGTTATGCATATCGACGATGGTATTGAGGCATATCAAAGACGATATATAATAACTCGGGGATACTCTGATCGAATGAACGAAAATTGTGTTGAGCATTGTTGTTGGATGAATAGGATACAAGTTAAGTTATGGCAGTTTGGATGCTAACGGTAGGAATGCTTCGGAGAATTTGAGAGTCGATGGATGTTACTCGAAAGAAAACAGAAGTGTCTGGATTGTTTCGTGGATCACCACTATGTTGACATTCTTGTCTTGAGCGAGCGCAACACCAGCTTCGCACATACGATACGTCAAATTAGGACGATCATTCCGCGTGAGTGCTAGTATGGTGATTCATCCAGCGGGGATGATCGAACTTGCAAGGCGTGGCAAATTGGATCTAGACTTGTGGTTTGATGCGAAAGTTGTTCGAGGATGGTTTCCATGAGTACGGAATGTGTCGGACTATGATTACGAATAGGTAAGCTCGGACTTGAGACGAGTAGATGTCATACGACTAGCAAAGATAGTCGACGGTAATGCATGAGTGATTCGAGTAGTAATGGCACGCAAGCGCATGAGTCATTCGAGTAGCAACGGCGCATCAGTTGCGCGAGGGGTAGATAAATTATGGATTGATATGTCAGATTGGGTAAAGTCCCATAGGAATTGTCGGGAAATGATTTTGCTCCGCGATAGGATATAGCATGGTTCGTTGTAACTGTCCCTCGTTGATGATCTTCAATTATCGAGCGTAGTTTCGGGGCAGATGACCCTAGAAGACTTGACCGCCAAATCAAATGAATGTTGAAGTTCCATAGGATGACCCTAAAGAAGTCGCATAAGAAATTTTGTTGAGGATAAAGAATGATGTAGTGCATGTTGTGGATAAGTCTAAGCGAGTGAGCATCGTGTTTCGTAAGTTAGCGAGTATCCTTCGACTAGAACGATACGGTCAGGAAAGGAAATTTATGATCGATCGAATAAGTACGTAAGTAGACTTGGTTGGTCGATGATCGAATAGATGTCGAAGAACGTGCTTAGCATAGCGATTGTAAGAATTCTGCAATGCGCAAGAGCGACGGATAGTAGAACGACCCTAAGAGTTGTTTCGTATATCAGTTTGAATAACGGTTAAGTTATGTGTGTTGAGCGCACCGTCGATATTACGAAACGAACTAGTCGGGATTGAATCGAAGATTGTGTAAAGGATTCATACTCGGTCAAGTATCAGAGATAGGCGTGTCATTAGAGACCTTGGGTCGGAAAGATTGTTGCCTTTGAGCATCGTAGACTCAAGTTGACCTCTGGGTCGGGAGAGATTAAGCACGATGTATGGATAAGTTACCTAGCGGGGGTAGCCCCAGACGCAATGCGTAGGTAGTTCGAGAACGTGAATCATATATGGACAGTTGTGTGCGAGACTTAGTGCAATGGTAGGCAAAGAAAACGGAGACATGTGGACTTAGTCCATGTCATTAAGGCCAAGTGTTATGAATGAATGGAGAAAGACTTGAGTTATGCGTAGAGATGTTTAGAAGAGGATCGCAGGTTATGGGATGATGTATACAAGAAGTATTTTGAGAATAGGCGCTAAGGACTGACCAAGTCGAGTATGGAATGATTGGTGCTTGAAGATTTAAGTTGAGCATGTAGTTTACCCCGATATCCTACAACTGAGATTGGCTGAAATGCATATATTGGTGGGACGCCTAAAATATGTGTATGATCCAGACTGAGTTGTATGATTCCAACGATAGTAGCACGAGATCGTAAAACGATCTATGCGGGACACTTGGATTTAAGTGTTGGTTTCGGTTCGAGGACGAACCTGATTTTGAGTGGTATATTATGTAATGCCCTGCTCCGCACGGTGCATTGTGATAAGTCATTGACTCGAAGAGTTGCGTTGACCCGATGAGGTATCGATTACAAATCGATGCAAGTGTTACGTTGGCCAAAGGTAAGCTTTGAGTCGGTTGGAATCTATGAATCGAATCGATGCAAAAGATAAGTTTCGTTGAGCAAGTGCTGATTTTAGTTGATCTGGTATGCAGGCTATGCTTTTATGCTGGACGATAAGAGGTCGGCATTTTGCCTTATGCAATAAAGTATCCGCGAAACCAAATCGTGGCCTTGCAACAGATTGTGGCATAGGCATGATAGGCCAAATCAACCGAGTAGAGCAAAAGGAATGGCTAAGTCCGAGAGTTAGCTATACGACCAAGTTATGGAAGCGAGCCGCTTCAACTCGACGAAAGGGCAAGGCGTATCGACTTAAGGTGGGCGGGTTCTTGACTCTCTCTCCTTATTCCTTCACGTCTAATAAAATATGTCCGTACATGCGTAAGATGTTATCGAGTTAGCGAGCGTGGCTCGGCGACGAAAGGTCTAAGTATGTGTTGAACATTAAGGTAGAACATTGAACAATCGAACAATTGAAGCGACGTGCATCAAGTGTACGGGTCACGGTAGGGCAATGATGGTAGAACATTGAAAGCCGATATTGATATGTGCATCATGTGCACGGCTTCGAGAACATTAAACACTAGGCGTAGAACATGGATTACGGCGCTGAGCGTGCCCTCGTACACGGAAGCTACGAAATGACTATGTGATTACGGAACTAGGTTATCAGAATAACATACGAATGGTACGCGCTGAATATAAGTACGAGATGACTAAGCCGTTGGGCGTCGTGCATCAATATGGATGTGTTGGGGCATAACGCCGACGGAGCTCCCCATATGGATGGTGGATTATGTTTATGAGACGCGAATATGTTTATGGTGCGGGACTATGTTTATGGAATACGAGATTGGTAAGACGATATGACTTGTATGTTATGGTACGTATTGCATGGTCAATGGACTCGGATGGCCCGTACACGGGTGCGGCTTCCCTCGGACGGTTACGACTGGGGCACCAGGACCGTTCGGCCTAGGAGGGAATTATGTGTGGTATTTATGGTGCACAACATTCGGACGGATTGCGACCGTCCAGTGCTGTGATAAGCTATGATATCCGTAAGTTTGGGATCCTTCGGATACTGGGATAGCAACCCGTATCGAAGTGATCGTAGGTTTATACATAAGAGATGCCAAGTCCATTACGGTGCGAAACACCGTGACCTTCATATAGATAGGGCCGGTGGGCTGAGATGAGAGTTGGGTGCAGGCGCAGGGCCTGCGACCCTTATGCATCATCTAAGTTTATGATTGGAATGTTGCGTCAGTTGTATGATTTCTTATGTAAAGTTCTAACCCGTGCAGGCTAGGCAATATGGGACGGAGACGAGCACGATCACTATGTTTATGTTCATATTATGTCTAACTGTATCTGCCGCAGGGATACGGTATTGGACACATTTATTATAAGTTGCTATGTGTAATGATCCGCTCCGCCCTAGCGGAACGCCGATTCAAACAGCAAGTACAACGACTCAAACGAGCCATCGACCCGAAGAGTTGGCATCGACCTGATGAAGAATCGATGCAAAGCTTACATTGGCCCCTCGAAGATGGATCCAGACTTAGACTTTCAAAGGCGAGTTCGGAGTATCGCTCGGCCGATGCGAATATCGCTAAGGTGGGTGGCTCCGATGAACCCGTCTTTGCTTAGCCTAGACACATAACAATACGAACACTATAGCTAGAATCGCTAGGCGATAACACCGTGCATGCTAATAATGACTCAACACACCTAGCTAAGGGAATAATCCCATCTTGTATGCTTATATAGAATATGGAAAGGAACATAGAAAAATGTAAGAACTCTCGCACCGCGCTCCACGCTCGTGCTAAGGCACAGGCTTATATTCGAGTTTCCTATGCGTTCAACAATGAAACAATGAATGGATTACAATAATAAAACGGGAAGACGATCAACATAGTCGTTCCAAGTAGAGTATAGCAACATTGAAAGATTATGGGGCCGATGGGTCGCCAAGGCGACTCCCGCACGGGTAGTTGCATAATGTGTGAATGAAAGAATGAATGGATAAGTGAATGAATGAACCAACGAATGAAAGAATGAATACATAAATGAATCAATGAACGAACAAACCAGTGAAAGAAAGAAAGAATGAATAAAAGATAAGAAGGAAAGGAATGGTTAGCGACAGGTATGACGGAAACGTGCAACGGGGCTCGCTACCCGTGCTGTACGGACGCCAACCTGGTCGATAACGCATTATGGCTAAGGGTTAGCCTACGGCTCGGAGACAGCCGTTAAGTTAAAATGACAAATAATACGAAATGGTCGTGGACAATCCTCTCGTATACGGGAGGTGGGAGATATAAGAGATTTCCGCGGCATGATCAAAGGGAGGATCGTGGCCGGCCTAGGCGAAAATCAAAGGGGGCTTACGGGCTGCCTGGGGGGGGGCTTGGCTACCCGGGGGACGTAAGTGCAGGGTATTTCAAGACACTATCAACGTGTACCAGCCGTACGCTCTGGATAGTTGCGAAATACCAAGGCAAAAAGGGTCCAAAATGGCTTGTGGTGCCAACGACCGGTGCATATAGAGTTAAGTAGGCTTTGCTGGTGGCAATCTACGTGCAAGTCCTTGCATTGAAATCAAAGTAGTCTAAGTTAACTAAATGAAGTACCTTCTGAACAGGCTTGAATATGACACACCAAATGATAGAGAGTACTTCGGCAAAGGAGTTAGAAAACACGCCTACGATGTGCTAGGACCCGAGGCAGGGACACGCCCTTGGCACTGAATATAGTGCCCCATCCCTACATCGTGCCCCGTACTCTGTCCACGGGGTGCGCGAGAAAGGAACACTGTCGCTATCGATTCGGTCGGGACCGATAGGTCGGGATCGACCGAGTCGATCGAATGGAAACGGTTGAATTAAGATCCATTCCTCGTTATGGAATGTCTTATTCGGAACCAAATCCCATATTCAGCGGGCTGCGCCTCGAGGATTGACTCTGCGGCTGAGTCGGGAGAGACCTCCCGCTGCTCTGCTTTTCACGTCGCTTGCGTTGGTTTTGGCTTTGTTTTCTAAATGCGCTTTCGTGAATGTTTTCGATGGTTTTCATGGCTTGTATTTCGAACTCGCATTTCCTATCGAACTCCTTGAATAATGCAGTGTTCTAATCGGTTGCTTGTGCGATTTCAGGTAATCGCGTAGGCGACGTCTAGCACGACCAACAAGTTCTCTTGCCGAAGTAAACTCAAGGTGAGTGGCTGACCCTTCTCTTCTCGACCCCTTCTTAGGCAAATCGATAGTGTTGTGCGGATGAAAGAATGAATGCAAGGGCACGAACACGATGAAAATGAACAAGTTTCAAAGAGAATGTAGGCTATATTTGCATAACTAAAAAGAATTGTCTTTGTACGGTCATTGGACAACTCGTGCACGAGGAACGGCTCCCTTGAGCGATACCCCGAGACACGAGATCGTTTCGGCCTAGGAGGAAGCAAAAGATAGCTGTGCTCGACGAAAGCAAAAATATGGTTAGTCGGGAGAACTTGCAGCGGGGCTCGCTACCCGCGCTGAAAGTGTCGCCGTCTAAGCCAGCTATAGTCCAAAATGGCTTGTGGTGCCAGTGACCTTCACGAACACAAATTGCATACGAAAATGATAACAATTAACAGGGAAGAACATGGTAAGTCTCAAAGGCACGGCACGGTCCGCCGGGGGTAAGTTCCGACGTAAATTACATTATGCTTATCATTGCTTGCTTGAAATTCATTAGGATGGTTAGTAACATTCATGATCTAAGTCATATAAACTCATTCAACCAAATGAGAGCTTGGAACTTAACTTGCCACGCACCAGTACAAAGTGTAATGTACTAATCCTCGTTCTCTACGCAGGTACCCCGAATTACGAAGGGCATGCCACCTAAAAGCTCAAGTCGAAGTGAACTCTTTTGAAGCCTCGTCCGCGTGTAAAGGCTTGTTCCTGGATTCCTTTTGAAGAAGACCCGCACTCAGTCCAAAAGAAGATGACGACTCGACTCGCCTCGATAGCAGGTGGAAATGTGTAATGGTTTTTGCTTGTAAAAATGGATGTAATATATGGAACGACTATCTCATCGGCGTTCATTTTGTAAGTCGAGTCATGTTGTAGCCCGCACGGCAATGATTGTAAAGGAGTCTATGTAAAGTTTTATTATCATCAATGAAAAAGTCTTTTTCTATTTCAAATGTGTCATTCAATTTCTCTGCATACTCTAACTTGATGTTGTGTTTCGGATAACCTTATGACTGTGCCTTGTACGATCGCAACTTAGGTTCGCACGACATCATGCCCGGGGGACGACTATCGATTCTACGGAATTGGGGCGTGTCATAATGGTATCTGAGCACGGCTTGACATCCTTTGACCTCGCATCGATGAGATAAGTTGTTCCATACAATAAGTCCATAATATTTTGTGACTGATGCGTTTGCCTTCGTATCGCAGAAGTGACGGAGCCCACGACCAAGCAAGAACAGAGCGCTTCTAGCGGCTCTAGTAGTTCGCATCGTCCGCGGGCCGGACCTTCCAACGATACCATCGAAAGGATGCTGCGTATGATGGAGGCACAGCGAAACCAGTCCGAGAACCGGCATCAACAGGTAGAGGAACGACAGGCCCAGTTCGAAGCTCGCTTCGACGCGCACGCGAAACTTCAACAAAAGCAGCTGGATACCCTGCAGCAGATCGTCCAAACAATGGCGACCAACGGAAATTCTGCGACGGCGCCTACCGTCACCGCACCTACTGCCACCGGGGCGACGATGCAACCCATTGAAGTCGACACGGCGGAGCCCGAGCATCAACCAACGACACTGAAAAAGTACAACTTTGAAGTGTCAGAATTCAAGAAGGCGTGCCGCACTTCCTTCAGCGACACCGAGGGTCCCTCTATGGCAATCGACTGGTTGGAAGAGCTGGAAGATCACTTCGAGCTGCTCGGCATTGAAGAATCCAAGCAAGTTGCCTGCGCACAACTTCAGCTACGGTTGAACGTGCACGACTGGTGGGCCGTACATAAGCGAGCGATCTGATGCGAAAACAACTCAGCGCCGATCTCTTGGGCCACGTTCCACAAAGCCTTTGAAGTCGAGTACCTTCCATCAGCCATTTGTCAGGCGAAGGAGAATGAATTCATACAGTTGAGGTAGGGAAATCGGACAGTAGAACAGTACGCCACAGAATTCAACAAGTTGTCAAAGTTTGCTAGTGCGTTTCTGCCTACAGAGGAGTGTCACGTGCGATGGTTCGAAGTGGGTCTGCGACACTCTATCGGTGCACATGTCGGGGTCCTGGAGTACAAGACCATGGACGAGGCTCTGAATCACGCGCTCCGCCTTGAGAAACTGCATCCTTCCGGTGCTGACGACGTTGTGTGCCACTCAAATCACAAACGTCCTAGCTATACAGGAAGCAACAATCACACAGCAAAGCGTCCGAACAGCGGAGGCTACCAAGGACAAAGCACTAGGTCTCGTTGCACAAAATGTAATTACATTAGACACGATGCCAGCGAGTGCCGTACCCTGAACATCGACTGTCACTCTTGTGGGAAAAAGGGACACTATGCTAAAGATTATCGTTTCCGATCGCAACGACAAGATGCGCTGCCACAATCAAATTACCAAAATCGAGGCCCAGTTCCTCGAGCTCCTCAACCTACATTACAAAATGGCCAAGATTGTCGCCCCAACACTCAGGGCCGCGTCTACGTCATGACTCGAGACGAAGCGCTGGCATCAGATACAGTAGTGTCAGGTATACTAAAATTCAATAATGTGCCTGCTCGTGTGTTATTTGATTCAGGTGCTTCACATAGTTTTATATCGGTGGACTTTGCCGCCAAGCACAAATTTCCTGTAATATTATTAGATCTCGACCTTAGCGTAAGCACACCTTCTGGCACACCAATTCTCACAAACTTAGCATGCGCCGGCGGGATTATCTGTATCGGCGGTCAAAAGATCGGTCTTGATGCGATAGTTCTAGATATGAAGGACTTCGACATCATACTGGGCATGGATTGGCTCGGTCCTTGCAACGCAAATATCGACTGTACAGGAAAGAAGGTCACCTTCCGCATACCTGGAGTGCCCGAATTCTGCTATTCGTGTGGTAAAGCATCACCGACGTGCATGGTGACCTCGACAATCTCGGCTCGGAAGCTGCTGCATTCCGGATGTGAAGGCTACTTGGCGTCCGTTCACGACATGAGACATGATGGCACAAACGCGGGTGAGACCGATGTTGTGGCAGAATTCCCGGACGTGTTCCCGGACGAGCTACCTGGCATGCCGCCCGATCGAGAGATAGAGTTCACCATCGATACATTCTCCGACACCCGGCCGATCTCGAAAGCCCCGTACAGGATGGCCCCTACAGAATTGAAAGAATTGAAGGCACAACTTTAGGAATTACTCGACAGAGGGTTTATCCGTCCGAGTGTCCCGCCGTGGGGTACGCCCGTGCTGTTCGTGAAGAAGAAGGATGGATCGATGCGACTCTGCGTTGACTATCGGGAATTGAATAAAGCCACCGTCCGAAACAAATACCCCCTGCCCTGTATCGACGACTTGTTCGACCAGCTCCAAGGTGCAACGGTGTTTTCGAAGATTGATCTGCGATCGGGTTATCACCAACTCAAAGTCAAGCCAGATAACGTGCCGAAGTCTGTCTTCCGTACTCGTTATGGCCACTACGAGTTCTTGGTAATGTCGTTCGGTCTGACAAACGACCCTACCGTCTTCATGGATCTAATGAATCGGGTGTTTCGTCCGTTCGTTGACAAGTTCGTAGTAGTCTTCATCGATGACATCCTCGTCTACTCGACGGATCGAGCGCAACATGCAGAGCATCTGTGGATGGTACTCCAAATCCTTCGAGAGAATCAGTTGTATACAAAGATGAGCAAGTGCGAGTTCTGGCTGGACAGCGTCTCATTCCTTGGGCACATCATCTCCGCCGCGGGCATCGCAGTCGATCCGAAGAAAGTCGAGGCAGTTGCTGATTGGAAACGGCCCACATCAGTTAGCGAAATTCGAAGCTTCCTAGGCTTGGTGGGATACTACCGATGCTTCGTGAAGGACTTTACGAAGATCGCATCACCGTTGACTCGCCTCACCCAGAAAGGAGTCGCATTCAAGTAGTCAAACGACTGTGAAGCTTCCTTCCAGGAGCTCAAACAACGGCTCATTTCGGCCCCGATACTTGCTCTTCCTGAAGGGACGGAGGGATTTCAAATCTTCAGCGATGCTTCTGGCCAGGGCTTGGGGGGTGTGCTCATGCAGCGGGATAAGGTGATATCTTTTGCTTCCCGGCAGTTGAAGCCGCACGAGAAGAACTACCCCACGCACGACCTAGAATTGGCGGCGATTGTGTTTGCATTGAAGCTGTGGCGTCACTATCTCTATGGCGTGGCGTGCAAGATTTATACGGACAACAAAAGCCTCAAGTATCTCTTCACCCAGAAAGAACTGAATTTACGACAGAGGCGATGGCTCGAACTAATCAAAGACTATGACTTATCGATCGACTACACGCCGGGCAAGGGAAATGTGTAGCTGATGCGCTGAGCCGAAAGTACTTAGCTTCGTTATGCATCAACGATCGACTACTGCGTGACTTGGAAGGAATGGGCATTGAACTCCGAGTTTGTTTCAGAGACGTAAAACTAGCGCAACTGCGGGTGGAACCGAGCCTACTGGAGAGGATCAAGTATGCACAGAAGGACGACACCCTACCTGGAGAAGATGCGGAAGCTGATATCAACAGGGAAAGCATCCGACTTTGTAGAGGACGAGTCGGGAGTGTTGCGCGTGAAGGGACGGCTATGCGTACCGGACGACGTAGAACTTAGAAAGGAGATAATGACGGAGGCGTACTATGCAAAATATTCCTTGCATCCTGGCAGCACCAAGATGTATAAGGACCTCCGCATTGTCTTTTGGTGGCACGGCATGAAAAAGGACGTAGCGCTCTTTGTGTCAAAATGTATGACCTGTCAGCAAGTCAAAGCCGTGCACCAGCGACCGGGCGGGAAGATGCAGAACCTCGCCATTCCAGAGTGGAAGTGGGATCACATCACTATGGACTTCGTTGTTGGCTTGCCAAGGACGTCGCGGGAAAACGACACCGTCTGGGTCATCGTCGATCGACTAACCAAGTCAGTGCACTTTATCGCCATCAAAGTTTCTTGGAGCGTCGACCGCCTTGCTTAGATATACCTTGATGAAATAGTTCGGCTGCACGGGGTTCCAGTTTCTATCGTCTCTGATCGGGATGGACGGTTCGTAGCACGCTTCTGGAGTAATCTACATTCAGCATTGGGGACTAAGTTGAAGTTCAGCTCAGCTTATCATCCTCAGACTGACGGCCAAACAGAGCGGGTGAACCAAATTCTCGAAGACATGTTACGACTCTGTGCGATTGACTTGAAGTCAAGTTGGGACGTCCATCTACCACTGGCCGAGTTTGCATACAATAACAGCTATCAGTCCAGCATCCAAATGGTGCCGTATGAAGCTTTGTACGGCCGGAAGTGCAGATCGTCCATTTGCTGAGATGAAGTCGGGGAACAGCAGATACTTGGTCCGGAGCTGGTGGAACAGACTGTGCAGAAGGTCAAGTTGATACGAGAAAGATTGAAGATAGCACAAAGCCGGCAGAAAAGCTATGCCGACACGCACCGACGCCCCCTCGAGTTCTCGGAAGGCGACCATGTATTCCTGAAGGTGATGCCTATGCGTGGAGTTTCCCGGTTCGGTGCGAAAGGAAAGTTGAGCCCAAGATTTATTGGTCTATTCGAAATATTGAAGCGAGTCGCCCCGGTAGCTTACCAACTCGCGTTGCCGCCTGTATTGTCAGAGGTACATGACATCTTCCACGTCTCGTAATTGCGGAAGTACGTGCACGATCCTGGGCATGTGGTAGAGTTGGGTAAGCTGGACCTGAAGGCGGACTTATCATGTGCCGAAGAGCAGGTGCAAATCTTGGAGCGCAAGGATAAACTTCCCTGCAACCGTGCTATTCCTCTAGTCCGTGTCCTCTGGAGAAACCATTCGGTCGAGGAGTCGACGTGGGAGCTCGAGTCTGAAATGAAGGAGAAGTTCCCTTCATTGTTCTCGTAGAGGTAGGTTCTATTCTTAAGTTTCGAGGATAAAACTTTTTTTTAGTTGGTTATGGTGTAGTGCCCCGTCCCTACATCGTGCCCTATACTCTGTCCACAGGGTGCGCGAGAAAGGAACACTGTCACTATCGATTCGGTCGGGACCGATAGGTCGGGATCAACCGAGTCGATCGAACGGGAATGGTTGAATTAAGATCCATTCCTCGTTATGGAATGTCTTCTTCGGAACCAAGTCCTATATTCAGCGGGCTACGCCTCGAGGATTGACTCTGCGGCTGAGTCGGAAGAGACCTTCCGTTGCTCTGCTTTTCACGCCGCTTGCGTTGGTTTTGGCTTTGTTTTCTGAATGCGCTTTCGTGAATGTTTTCGATGGTTTTCATGGCTTGCATTTCGAACTCGCATTTTCTATCGAACTCCTTGAATAATGCAGTGTTCTAATCGGTTGCTTGTACGATTTCAGGTAATCGTGTAGGCGACGTCTAGCACGACCAACAAGTTCTCTTGTGGAAGTAAACTCAAGGTGAGTGGCTGACCCTTCTCTTCTCGACGCCTTCTTAGGCAAATCGATAGTGTTGTGCGGATGAAAGAATGAATGCAAGGGCACGAACACGATGAAAATGAACAAGTTTCAAAGAGAATGTAGGCTATATTTGTATAACTAAAAAGAATTGTCTTTGCACGGTCATTGGACAACTCGTGCACGAGGAACGGCTCCCTCGAGCGATACCCCGAGACACGGGATCGTTTCGGCCTAGGAGGAAGCAAAAGATAGCTGTGCTCGACGAAAGCAAAAATATGGTTAGTCGGGAGAACTTGCAGCGGGGCTCGCTACCCGCGCTGAAAGGGTTGCCGTCTAACCCAGCTATAGTCCAAAATGGCTTGTGGTGCCAGTGACCTTCACGAACACAAATTCCATACGAAAATGATAACAATTAACAGGGAAGAACATGGTAAGTCTCAAAGGCGCGGCACGGTCCGCTGGGGGTAAGTTCCGACGTAAATTATATTATGCTTGTCATTGCTCGCTTGAAATTCATTAGGATGGTTAGTAACATTCATGATCTAAGTCATATAAACTCATTCAACCAAATGAGAGCTTAGAACTTAACTTGCCACGCACCAGTACAAAGTGTAATGTACTGATCCTCGCTCTCCACGCAGGTACCCCGAATTACGAAGGGCATGCCACCTAAAAGCTCAAGTCGAAGTGAAATCTTTTGAAGCCTCGTCCGCTTGTAAAGGCTTGTTCCTGGATTCCTTTTGAAGAAGACCCGCACTCAGTCCAAAAGAAGATGACGACTCGACTCGCCTCGATAGCAGGTGGAAATGTGTAATGGTTTTTGCTTGTAAAAATGGATGTAATGTATGGAACGACTATCTCATCGGCGTTCATTTTGTAAGTCGAGTCATGTTGTAGCCCGCACGGCAATGATTGTAAAGGAGTCTATGTAAAGTTTTATTATCATCAATGAAAAAGTCTATTTCTATTTCAAATGTGTCATTGAATTTCTCTGCGTATTCTAACTTGATGTTGTGTTTCGGATAACCTTATGACTGTGCCTTGTGTGATCGCAACTTAGGTTCGCACGACATCACGCCCGGGGGATGACTATCGATTCTACGAAATCGGGGCGTGTTACTGAATGTTTACGTGAATCATGTTAAGTTGAAATATATGAATTATTGACTAACTTGGTTTACATTGAACAGGGAAGGCCAGACGGTAAGTATGGGTAAGTCATGCATGTATTTCTATACGACACTTGAAATTGGCAACACGAGATAGGCTATAAAATATGCCATGAAATTGATCCTAAGGCAAGATTAGAAAGACAATGAATGATAGAGATGCACAAAAGTAAATAGAACGTATTTGGTAATGATAGCATTGTGGGCGAGCTAGCCTCTCCACCAGTGCATAACAATGTACTGATAACCCCACAGTCTGCTTGCAGGAAGCAGGAAACGTCGGCGGGTGCAGAGCTTTCCTCGAACGTGCTAAGGCGTGGAGCTATCTCTGGAGCCTTGGAGCGTTGCAAGGAGCTGGAGCACCATATACAGAAGATAATGTATCGGAACATCGCCATGAATCATTCCATGTTGTAAGCCACTTGGCACGCCTTTTGTGTTTCAAAGAGAGAGAGAGAGCTTGAGCGATTTGTAATATCGGCCTAGCGCCGCTTGTAAACTTCTTGAATATCAATAAAGAGTTGAATTTGCTTCAATTTGTGTTCATTTACTTTCCGCTGCAAATGGGGACACTCTGTGCGACTCTGTGGCCTAGCTCAAATCGACCGTTTCTGGACTTGGCCTTGCACGGGCGCAACCTAGGCCCGTGCGGCATTACGCCTTAGCGAGGACGATCGCTCCTGCGGGAGCGGTGCGTGACAGATATTGGTATCAGAGCACGGCTTGAGAAGCGAATCGAATCATCTCGAGGACCGAGATAAACGATAGTGAGATGCACACGAGTTCGGTTTTAAAATCGAAGTTAGCAAAACGATCGGCAAATCAAAACTATCACGAGTAGCTTGTCCGACTTCGTTAATCGCTAAGCCTGGTTGAAATGTACGTATTCGGGGGACGCCTTGAATATGTGTACAGTCCCCACGCAGCGATATGATGAAGTCGAATACAACTGCAAATAGGTGTTGAGATGCGCATGAACGACAATTGAATAAGTACCATCAAGTCTAAAATGAATGGACAGTCATTCCATAAAATTCACCAAATGCATTCAACATAAAACTTGAAAGGATAACCGAGCATAATTGATGCCATCGAACGATAGAGCCGTTCGATAGAAATTTTCTAAGAAACACGACGACACAAGCTAAAAAAATGGTAGGATGACCTGCACTTAGGAAGTCTCGAGGACGAGACTTGTTTTGAGTGGTGTATTATGTAATGACCCGCTCCGCCCTAGCGGAACGCCGATTCAAAGGGCAAGTGCAATGACTCAAACGAGCCGTCGACCCGAAGAGTTGGCATCGACCTGATGAAGAATCGATGCAAAGCTTACATTGGCCCCTCGAAGATGGATCCAGACTTAGACTTTCAAAGGCGCGTTCGGAGTATTGCTCGGCCGATGCGAACACCGCTAAGGTGGGTAGCTCCGATGAACCCGTCTTTGCTTAGCCTAGACACATAACAATACGGACACTATAGCTAGAATCGCTAGACGATAACACCGTGTATGCTAATAATGACTCAACACACCTAGCTAAGGGAATAATCCCATCTTGTATGCTTGTATAGAATATGGAAAGGAACATGGAAAAATGTAAGAACTCTCGCACCGCGCTCCACGCTCGTGCTAAGGCACATGCTTATATTCGAGTTCCCTATGCGTTCAACAATGAAATAATGAATGGATTACAACAATGAATCGAAAAGACTATCAATATAGTCGTTCCAAGTAGAGTATAACAACATTAAAAGATTATGGGGCCGATGGGTCGCCAAGGCGACTCCCGTACGGGGAGTTGCATAATGTGTGAAAAAAAGAATGAATGGATAAGTGAATGAATGAACCAACGAATGAAAGAATGAATACGTGAATGAATCAATGAACGAACAAACAAGTAAAAGAAAGAAAGAATGAATAAAAGATAAGAAGGAAAAGAATGGTTAGCGACAGGTATGACGGGCACGTGCAACGGGGCTCGCTACCCGCGCTGTACGGACGCCAACCTGGTCGATAACGCATTATGGCTAAGGGTTAGCCTACGGCTCGGAGACAGCCGTTAAGTTAAAATGACAAATAATATAAAATGGTCGTGGACAATCCCCTCGTATACGGGAGGTGGGAGATATAAGGGATTTCTATGGCATGATCAAAGGGAGGATCGTGGCCGGCCTAGGCGGAAATCAAAGGGGGCTTACGGGCTGCCTGGGGGCAGCTTGGCTACCCGGGGGACGTAAGTGCAGGGTATTTCAAGACACTATCAACGTGTACCAGCCGCACGCTCTGAATAGTTGCGAAATACCAAGGGAAAAAGGTTCCAAAATGGCTTGTGGTGCCAGCGACCGGTGCATATAGAGTTAAGTGGGCTTTGCTGGTGGCAATCCACGTGCAAGTCCTTGCATTAAAATTAAAGTAGTCTAAGTTAACTAAATGAAGTGCCTTCTGAACAGGCTTGAATATGACACACCAAATGATAGAGAGTACTTCGGCAAAGGAGTTAGAAAATACGCCTACAATGTGCTAGGACCCGAGGCAGGGACACGCCCTTGGCACTGAATGTTTACGTAAATCATGTTAAGTTGAAATATATGAATTGTTGACTAACTTAGTTTACATTGAACAGGGAAGGCCGGACGGTAAGTATGGGTAAGTCATGCATGTATTTCCATACGACACTTGAAATTGGCAACACGAGATAGGCTATGAAATATGCCATAAAATTGATCCTAAGACAAGATTAGAAAGACAATGAATGATAGAGATGCACAAAAGTAAATAGAACGTGTTTGGTAACGATAGCATTGTGGGCGAGATAGCCTCCCCACCAGTGCATAACAATGTACTGATAATCCCACAGTCTGCTTGCAGGAAGCAGGAAACATCGGCGGGTTTGGAGCTTTCCTCGAACGTGCTAAGGCGCGAAGCTATCTCTGGAGCCTTGGAGCGTTGCAAGGAGCTGGAGCACCATATACAGGACATAATGTATCGGAACATCGCCATGAATCATTCCATGTTGTAAGCCACTTGGCACGCGTTTTGTGTTTCAAAGAGAGAGAGAGAGCTTGAGCGATTTGTAATATCGGCCTAGCGCCGCTTGTAAACTTCTTGAATATCAATAAAGAGTTGAATTTGCTTCAATTTGTGTTCATTTACTTTCTGCTGCAAATGGGGACACTCTGTGCGACTCTGTGGCCTAGCTCAAATCGGCCGTTTCTGGACTTGGCCTTGCACGGGCGCAACCTAGGCCCGTGCGGCATCATGACTTAGCGAGGACGATCGCTCCTGCGGGAGCGGTGCATGACAGATATTGGTATCAGACCACGGCTTTACATCCTTGGACTTTATTTTGATTCTCTCAGTTTTGAAAGCTCGTTTTGAAAATAAAAGAAGTATGCGCTCTCTCTCGTGGTGCCTTGGGATGTTCCATACAATAAGTCTAATATTTTCAAAAGCTCGTACAAGTACTCGGTTGAACAGGATCGATAGGCGAAGGCCTTTGTGCCGAACCACGACGTACTTGAGTTGGAAGGAACCGATGCTAAGAGTTACAAACGCAAGCCGTACTTGATTAACCTTATGCTGGAAATAGCGAATGAGTACGCGAGACCGAAGTATAGTTCGAACGGAAAGATTATGCGTGCAGCCTTTTGGCTAAGTTGTGCCGCGTGTTGCGCACCTCGACTTTTTGGTGCAATCGAGTTGCGAGCGATATCAAGTACCGCTCGGTCGGGAACGAAGCTACACTTACAGTGTATATCGATAGAAATGCTATCAAACTAACACTTAGGCATGTACGGAAGATTGATTTGGATTTTGAGGAACGGGCGAACGCGCGATTGAACATATCGAAAGGAAATTAATGATCATTTGAGGATTCGTAGAATGACTTGACCCCGAGTGGTGTATATGATAGCTTCGAAAAAGGAAAAGAGCGAGTGTCGGCGACTAATCGAGTGGCTCGAACCCTGAGTGGTGTATGGACGTTATAGAAATTGTTCGAGCGAGACTAAAGGATTTGCGGATAGAGCGAGTATGTCGGCAAGCGATGATATCGCACAAAGCCTTAGAACGAGTAACGCTTAGTTGGTTTTGACTTCGATAGTCTCAAACGAGATATCATTCTGACAAATTAAGAATGCATAGTACGAATTACGAAATGAATGGGGGTCTTGGTCGAGGAAACATAGAAGATCGTGTATGCGATTTTGAATTTAGTCGAAGGGATTGAAACTTGAGTTAAGGTGAAATACCCATGGACGAGATCGAAGATAGCACGATCAGAAGATAGCGTGCATAGGAAACGTTGATTTGGAGATACGAGAATGACTAAGGATTTGGAATGGTCGTTGCTCAAAGACTTGAGCTAGCATGAGACAATGCGAATTGAGGAATTAAGTTGCACGACTCGGAATTCGTTGCAAAAAGGAAGATCGTCAGGTTATGTACATCATCGATGGTATTGAGACGTATCAAAGATCGATGTACGATAACTCGGGGGTACTCTGATTCGATGAATGATGATCGTGTTAGAAGCTATTGTTTTGAAGGATGCTATGTTGGAAACGAATGTTTAGAATGAGGAAGGAAAGTGACTTGATTGTTCGGTGATAACCACAACGACAACGATCTTGTCTTGCGCGAGCGCAACTCCAGCCTCGCACATATGTCACGTCGGATTTGGGACGATCGTTCCGCGTGAGCGTTGGCATGGTGATTCATGTCCAGCGGGAATGGTCGAACTCTAAATACCTTGACATGGCAATTTTGATTGCTTCGACTTGTGGTTTGAAGTAAAGGCGAATTTGAGGATTAGTCGGACATATAATAGACGGCGAAGTAAAGTCGAGGATTGAGTAGGCCCAATCCGCGTATCAAAAATGAGCAAGTCTAGACACAACGCAAGAGTCACGTCTCGATAAGGACAATTATTCTGCGGGAATGTTGACATGGTGATTCATATCCGCCATGGATAATCAGACTTGCGTGAGATCGGGGCACGACATATTGCAAGGCTAGACGACCTTGTGATCGACTACGTGAATTGGATAGGATGGATATGTAGATTGTATCAAACACACTTGAAGAGATAGACTATAAAAATTATTAGTGTGGATATACGATATTAACATGTCGAGGATTGGTTGAGGATAACCTACGAGCTCGAACCTGGAGCGGAGAATGTGTTGATGCGAATAGGGTGAACGCTGCTCGATGTTTAGAAATTTGAGTGAAATGAACTTGGGTAGAAACTCCCGTACAAGCGAACAAATGGTTTGACCATAGGATTTGGGGCGAGCGTCGTGCAACGACCTTGCACGACGGGCCACGGACTTGACTTGTAACTATGACCTTGTGAGCTGACCTAGCGGATAGGCGGACGACCCTATGCCGAGTGAATGAACCTGTGTGATTGACATCGCAATATCGTCTGGATGGACGATAGACTTGGGACAACAAGACTTAGAGTAGGGCGGGGAACTGGGAATGTGTGTGAACGACAACGAGATTGGCCCCAAACGAAGCGAATGATAGGAATGGATGATGCGCAAGTAAAGTTGGGATAACGAATTGAATCATTGATTGGAAGACGTACTCGATGATAGTACGATACTTGGTCTCGAATCAGACGGGAATTACATTAGACTTGGTTGACTCCGCTAAGAAGAAATCGTATTGATTTTATTGACAAGAGCGCTTGAGAAGCGAATCGAATCATCTCGAGGACCGATATAAACGATAGTGAGATGCACACGAGTTCGATTTTAAAATTAAAGTTAGCAAAACGATCGGCAAATCAAAACTACCACGAGTAGCTTGTCCGACTTCGTTAATCGCTAAGCCTGGTTAAAATGTACGTATTCGGGGGACGCCTTGAATATGTGTACAGTCCCCATGCAGCGATATGATGAAGTCGAATGCAACTGCAAATGGGTGTTGAGATGCGTATGAACGACAATTGAATAAGTACCATCAAGTCTAAAATGAATGGACAGTCTTTCCATAAAATTCACCAAACGCATGCAACATAAAACTTGAAAGGATAACCGAGCATAATTCGATGCCATCGAACGATAGAGCCGTTCGATAGAAATTTTCTAAGAAACACGACGACACAAGCTAAAGAAATGGTAGGATGACCTGCACTCAGGAAGTCTCGAGGACGAGACTTGTTTTGAGTGGTGTATTATGTAATGACCCGCTCCGCCCTAGCGGAACGCCGATTCAAACGGCAAGTGCAACGACTCAAACGAGCCGTCGACCCGAAGAGTTGGCATCGACCTGATGAAGAATCGATGCAAAGCTTACATTGGCCCCTCGAAGATGGATCCAGACTTAGACTTTTAAAGGCGCGTTCGGAGTATCGCTCGGCCGATGCGAACATCGCTAAGGTGGGTGGCTCCGATGAATCCGTCTTTGCTTAGCCTAGACACATAATAATACGGACACTATAGCTAGAATCGCTAGGCGATAACACCGTACGTGCTAATAATGACTCAACACACCTAGCTAAGGGAATAATCCCATCTTGTATGCTTGTATAGAATATGGAAAGGAACATGAAAAAATGTGAGAACTCTCGCACCGCGCTCCACGCTCGTGCTAAGGCACAGGCTTATATTCGAGTTCCCTATGCGTTCAACAATGAAACAATGAATAGATTACAACAATGAAACGAGAAGACTATCAACATAGTCATTCCAAGTAGAGTATAACAACATTGAAAGATTATGGGGCCGATGGGTCGCCAAGGCGACTCCCGTACGGGGAGTTGCATAATATGTGAATGAAAGAATGAATGGATAAGTGAATGAATGAACCAACGAATGAAAGAATGAATACGTGAATGAATCAATGAACGAACAAAAAAGTGAAAGAAAGAAAGAATGAATAAAAGATAAGAAGGAAAGGAATGGTTAGCGACAGGTATGACGGGCACGTGCAACGGGGCTCGCTACCCGCGCTGTACGGACGCCAACCTGGTCGATAACGCATTATGGCTAAGGGTTAGCCTACAGCTCGGAGACAGCCGTTAAGTTAAAATGACAAATAATATGAAATGGTCGTGGACAATCCCCTCGTATACGGGAGGTGGGAGATATAAGGGATTTCTGCGGCATGATTAAAGGGAGGATCGTGGCCAGCCTAGGCGGAAATCAAAGGGGGCTTAGGGGCTGCCTGGAGGGGGCTTGGCTACCCGGGGGACGTAAGTGCAGGGTATTTCAAGACACTATCAACGTGTACCTGCCGCACGCTCTGAATAGTTGCGAAATACCAAGGGAAAAAGGGTCCAAAATGGCTTGTGGTGCCAGCGACCGGTGCATATAGAGTTAAGTGGGCTTTGCTGGTGGCAATCCACGTGCAAGTCCTTGCATTAAAATCAAAGTAGTCTAAGTTAACTAAATGAAGTGCCTTCTGAACAGGCTTGAATATGACATACCAAATGATAGAGAGTACTTCGGCAAAGGAGTTAGAAAACACGCCTACGATGCGCTAGGACCCGAGGCAGGGACACGCCCTTGGCAATGAATGTTTACGTAAATCATGTTAAGTTGAAATATATGAATTGTTGACTAACTTGGTTTACATTGAACAGGGAAGGCCGGACGGTAAGTATGGGTAAGTCATGCATGTATTTCCATACGACACTTGAAATTGGCAACACGAGATAGGCTATGAAATATGCCATAAAATTGATCCTAAGGCATGATTAGAAAGACAATGAATGATAGAGATGCACAAAAGTAAATAGAACGTGTTTGGTAACGATAGCATTGTAGGCGAGCTAGCCTCCCCACCAGTGCATAACAATGTACTGATAACCCCACAGTCTGCTTGCAGGAAGCAGAAAACGTCGGCGGGTGCGGAGCTTTCCTCGAACGTGCTAAGGCGCGGAGCTATCTCTGGAGCCTTGGAGCGTTGCAAGGAGCTGGAGCACCATATACAGGACATAATGTATCGGAACATCGCCATGAATCATTCCATGTTGTAAGCCACTTGGCACGCCTTTTGTGTTTCAAAGAAAGAGAGAGAGCTTGTGCGATTTGTAATATCGGCCTAGCACCGCTTATAAACTTCTTGAATATCAATAAAGAGTTGAATTTGCTTCAATTTGTGTTCATTTACTTTCCGCTGCAAATGGGGACACTCTGTGCGACTCTGTGGCCTAGCTCAAATCGGCCGTTTCTGGACTTGGCCTTGCACGGGCGCAATCTAGGCCCGTACGGCATTACGCCTTAGCGAGGACGATCGCTCCTGCGGGAGCGGGGCGTGACACTATGTATAAGTATTGCCATGAAATTGATCCTAAGGCTAAATAGAAAGATCATAAATTATGATGCGTGTTTCACTAAATATATTCAGTGTTTGGTTTGGGTGCGAGCGGGTCGTGATCAGTGCGAAGCGAGGACGAAAGCACTAATCCCCCACTAGTTTATGTGCAGGTTCGGGTATGTCAGCTCGGGGCGGAGCTTGGCTTCGACGTGCCGAGGCATGGAGTCCTTGGCGTTCAAGAGGAGCTACCGCATAGGCGTTCGGACTTGCGACATGGAGATGTTCGGTCGAAGACTACTTGTTGGCTATAAGAGGCATAATGTATGGAACAATGTAATCATTTGTGAGCTAGAGAGATCATGAGCGTTGTAGCGAATTGGCATATATGTTGGGCTATTCAAAGCCTTTGTAATCTTCAGTTCATTATGAATAAAAGAGATTCTTGTGTTATACTTTGTTTCCTTCCGCTGCTTATGTTACGAATTTGAGATAATTACTATATGAACTGTTATCTTGCCTTGCACGGGCGCAACTCCAGGCTCGTGCGGCATCACGCCCCAGCGAGGACGATGATTCGGGTAAAATCTAGCAAGGACGAGCGATTTCCCGGATCGGGGCATGACAAGTTGGTATCAGAGCGGTTCCATCCTTCGGACCGTGCATGAATCTCTTTGACCCTCAGTTGCTTTGCTATCGAATTCAGTTGACTCTAAGTTGTTTCCGCAATCGCATGGCTCATGGATCTGCTCGACGCTACATTGGATGTTCCATACAATAAGTCTATATTAAGTGCGTACGTCTGCCACAAGTATGTCGTGACTATTACGTGTTCCATATAATAAATCTATATTAAGTGCGTACATCGGAGAGTGTTGGTTGCTCGACGTGCAACGGGTTATGAGATTATGGTTTCCCAAAGTACAATAAAGTTGTGAGTCGTCGGTTGCATGAAGTGCAACGAATATTGTGATGTTGGTTGCATAAAGTGCAATAAAATACGTGTTGTTGATCGCACGAAGTGCGAGGAGTTATGTGTTGTTGGCCGCACGAAGTACGAGAAGATATGTGTTGTTGGTTGCACGAAGTGCAACGGGTCGATATGTGAGACGATGCGTAATGTGTGGCTATGCGAATGGTTATGTGTTGTTGGTTGCACGGAGTGCAGCAAGCCGTGAATCGTTCGTTGCATCGGTGCAACGAGTCGATATGGTATGATGCATGTTGTATGGCTATGCGGATGGATAGCGATATGTTACGCGAGATTGAGTAAAGACCTTAAGTATCGAGAATGAGTTGTTGTACGAGTTGCAATGAGTAACGAGTCGAGTTGAGTAGGCGAACGTGTATATTGGCCAAATATTGCATTGAGCTTTGAATAAGCGAATGTTGCGGGTGTGATCGATATGATCGCCATGGTACGGTTAGATCGAATATATGTCAAACTTGAGCGAACGACTGTCATGTTGGTTCAGTTGTTGTGCCAACTCGAGTAAGAAGAACGCTAGAGCTGGGATCGGAAAGATCGCCATATGGGATAGTTGATTGAGAATAGATGTCGGACCTATACGGAATGTGATACCGAGTAATGACTCAATTTCGAGTGGTATATGTAATACCAATTATGCGAGCAAGTGTGGTGAAGTATTATATCGATAACAATAGGCTTGATCCTGAGTGGTATATGGAATACCACTTAGCGATAGCTATGTTAAGCTGCTTGGTGACTTGCGATAGATTTCGTCGAGATGATTATGTTGTTACGATATGTTTGTCCTCAATGGACGAAGTAGTACTGAGACCTGAGTGGGAATGACTTGATAGAAGTCGATGCGAGTATGCTTCGATGAATTGAGTTGAACGATTATGTGCGAAGTCGTACCTATGGATGATATGTCGGACGAGGATTCGTTAAGTGTAAGTCGAACGATAGGCTGAGCATAACGAAGAAATGTTGCATTGAGGAAATAATTGGGCCGGTCAAAATTACGTTGAGTTAGTACGGAAGCTTGTTCGTAACGTGTTGAGTAGGTACGAAGAAATCATGCGAACAGATTTGGGTTAGCGCGAGGAGTCGGTAGCACGATTTGGAAGTGTGAGTTAGGGATATGAGAATGGATATATGAATTTTAAATTGTGTCACGACGATGTTAAGTAGTTACAACTAAATGGATCTTGATAAGTGCGAGACTTGATTCGTATTCGAGTTCGAATAATGGCAATGATTGCAACGGGTTTGAGCTTATGAGAAAGGAAGATGTTCAAGTTATGCATATCGACGATGGTATTGAGGCGTATCAAAGACGATATGTAATAACTCGGGGATACTCTGATCGAATGAACGAAAATTGTGTTGAGCATTGTTATTGGATGAATAGGATGCAAGTTAAGTTATGGCAGTTTGGATGCTAACGGTAGGAATGCTTCGGAGAATTTGAGAGTCGATGGATGTTACTCGAAAGAAAACGAATGCGTACGGAATGTGAGAGTCAAATTAGGACGATCATTCCGCGTGAGTACTGGTTTGGTGATTCATCCAGCGGGGATGATCGAACTTGCAAGGCGTGGCAAATTGGATCTAGACTTGTGGTTTAATGTGAAAGTTGTTCGAGGATGGTTTCGATGAGTACGGAATGTGTCAGACTATGATTATGAATAGGTAAGCTCGGACTTGAGACGAGTAGATGTCATACGACTAGCAAAGATAGTCGACGGTAATGTATGAGTGATTCGAGTAGTAATGCCACGCAAGCGCATGAGTCATTCGAGTAGCAACGATGCATCAGTTGCGCGAGGGGTAGATAAATTATGGATTGATATGTCAGATTGGGTAAAGTCCCATAGGAATTGTCGGGAAATGATTTGGCTCCGCGATAGGATATAGCATGGTTCGTTGTAACTGTCCTTCGTTGATGATCTTCAATTATCGAGCGTAGTTTCGGGGCAGATGACCCTAGAAGACTTGACCGCCAAATCAAATGAATGTTGAAGTTCCATAGGATGACCCTAAAGAAGTTACATAAGATATTTTGTTGAGGATAAAGAATGATATAGTGCATGTTGAGGATAAGTCTAAGCGAGTGAGTATCGTGTTTCGTAAGTTAGCGAGTATCCTTCGACTAGAACGATACGGTCAAGAAAGGAAATTTATGATCGATCGAATAAGTACGTAAGTAGACTTGGTTGGTCAATGATCGAATAGATGTCGAGAAACGTACTTAGCATAGCGATGCGGTAAGGCGATTGCAAGAATTCTACAATATGCAAGAGCGACGGATAGTAGAACGACCCTAAGAGTTGTGTCGTATATCAGTTTGAATAACAGTTAAGTTATGTGTGTTGAGCGCACCGTCGATATTACGAAACGAACTAGTCGAGATTGAATCGAAGATTGCGTAAAGGATTCGTACTCGGTCGAGTATCAGAGATAGGCGTGTCATCAGAGACCTTGGGTCGGAAAGATCGTTTCCTTTGAGCATCGTAGACTCAAGTTGACCTCTGGGTCGGGAGAGATTAAGCACGATGTCTGGATAAGTTACCTAGCGGGGGTAGTCCCAGACGTAATGCGTAGGTAGTTCGAGAACGTGAATCATATATGGATAGTTGTGTGCGAGACTTAGTACAATGGTAGGCAAAGAAAATGGAGACATGTGGACTTAGTCCATGTCATTAAGGCCAAGTGTTATGAATGAATAGAGAAAGACTTGAGTTATGCGTAGAGATGTTTAGAAGAGGATCGCAGGTTATGGGATGATGTATACGAGAAGTATTTTGAGAATAGGCGCTAAGGTCTGACCAAGTCGAGTATGGAATGATTGGTGCTTGAAGATTTAAGTTGAGCATGTAGTTTACCCCGATATCCTACAATTGAGATTGGCTGAAATGCATATATTGGTGGGACGCCTAAAATATGTGTATGATCCAGACTGAGTTGTATGATTCCAACGATAGTAGCACGAGATCGTAAAACAATCTATACGGGACACTTGGATTTAAGTGTTGGTTTTGGTTCGAAGACGAACCTGATTTTGAGTGGTATATTATGTAATACCCCTCTCCGCACGGTGCATTGTGATGAGTCATTGACTCGAAGAGTTGCGTTGACCCGATGAGGTATCGATTGCAAATCGATGCAAGTGTTACGTTGGCCAAAGGTAAGCTTTGAGTCGGTTGGAATCTATGAATCGAATCGATGCAAAAGATAAGTTCCGTTGAGCAAGTACTGATTTTAATTGATCTGGTGTACAGGCTATGCTTTTACGCTGGACGATAAGAGGTCGGCATTTTGCCTTATGCAATGAAGTGTCCGCGAAACCAAATCGTGGCCTTGCAACAGATTGTGGCATGGGCACGATAGGCCAAATCAACCGAGTAGAGCAAAAGGAATGGCTAAGTCCGAGAGTTAGCTATGCGACCAAGTTATGGAAGCGAGCCGCTTCAACTCGGCGAAAGGGCAAGGCGTATCGACTTAAGGTGGGCGAGTTCTTGACTCTCTCTCCCTATTCCTTCACGTCTAATAAAATATGTCCGTACATGCGTAAGATGTTATCGAGTTAGCGAGTGTGGCTCGGCGACAAAAGGTCTAAGTATGTGTTGAACATTAAGGTAGAACATTGAACAATCGAACAATTGAAGCGACGTGCATCAAGTGTACGGGTCACGGTAGGGCAATGATGGTAGAACATTGAAAGACGATATTGAGATGTGCATCATGTGCACGGCTTTGAGAACATTGAACACTAGGCGTAGAACATGGATTACGGCGCTGAGCGTGCCCTCGTGCACGGAAGCTACGAAATGACTATGTGATTACGGAACTAGGTTATCATAATAACATACGAATGGTACGCGCTGAATATGAGTACGAGATGACTAAGCTGTTGGGCGTCGTGCATCAATATGGATGTATTGGGGCATAACGCCGACGGAGCTCCCCATATGGATGGTGGATTATGTTTATGAGACGCGAATATATTTATGGTGCGGGACTATGTTTATGGAACAGGAGATTGGTAAGACGATATGACTTGTATGTTATGGTACGTATTGCATGGTCAATGGACTCGGATGGCCCGTGCACGGGTACGGCTTTCTTCGGACGGTTACGACTGGGGCACCAGGACCGTTCGGCCTAGGAGGGAATTATGTATGGTATTTATGGTGCACAACATTCGGACGGATTGCGACCGTCCAGTGCTGTGATAAGCTATAATATCCGTAAGTTTGGGATCCTTCGGATACTGGGCTAGCAACCCGTATCGAAGTGATCGTAGGCTTACACATAAGAGATGCCAAGTCCATTACGGAGCGAAACACCGTGACCTTCATATAGATAGGGCCGGTGGGCTGAGATGAGAGTTGGGTGCAGGCGCTGGGCCTGCGACCCTTATGCATCGTCTAAGTTTATGATTGGAATGTTGCGTGAGTTGTATGATTTCTTATGTAAAGTTCTAACCCATGCAGGCTAGGCAATATGGGACAGAGACGAGCACGATCATTATGTTTATGTTCATATTATGTCTAACTGTATCTGTCGCAGGGACACGATATTGGACACATTTATTATAAGTTGCTATGCATGAGAATTGCCATGAAACTGATCCTAAGGCTAAATAGAAAGATCATAAATTAAGATGCGTGTTTCACTAAATATATTCAGTGTTTGGTTTGGGTGCGAGCGGGTCTTGATCAGTGCGAAGCGAGGACGAAAGCACTAATCCCCCACTAGTTTATGTGCAGGTTCGGGTATGTCAGCTCGGGGCGGAGCTTAGCTTGGACATGCCGAGGAATGGAGTCCTTGGCGTTCAAGAGGAGCTACCGCATAGGCGTTCGGACTTGCGACATGGAGATGTTCGGTCGAAGACTACTTGTTGGCTATAAGAGGCATATTATATGGAACAATGTAATCCTTTGTGAGCTAGAGAGATCATGAGCGTTGTAGCCAATTGGCATATATGTTGGGCTATTCAGAGCCTTTGTAATCTTCAGTTCATTATGAATAAAAGAGATTCTTGTGTTATACTTTGTTTCCTTCCGCTGCTTATGTTACGAATTTGAGATAACCACTATATGAAATGTTATCTTGCCTTGCACGGGCGCAACTCCAGGCTCGTGCGGCATCACGCCCTAGCGAGGACGATGATTCGGGTAAAATCTAGCGAGGACGAGCGATTTCCCGGATCGGGGCGTGACAAGTTGGTATCAGAGCGGTTCCATCCTTTGGACCGTGCATGAATCTCTTTGACCCTTAGTTGCTTCGCTATCGAATTCAGTTGACTCTAAGTTGTTTCCGCAATCGCATGGCTCATGGATCTGCTCGACGCTACATTGGATATACAATAAGTCTATATTAAGTGCGTACGTCTGCCACAAGTATGTCGTGACTATTACGCTATCTCCGGGTGCCATCGGAGAGTGTTGGTTGCACGACGTGCAACGGGTTATGAGATTATGGTTTCCTAAAGTGCAATAAAGTTGTGAGTCGTCGGTTGCATGAAGTGCAACGAATATTGTGATGTTGGTTGCATAAAGTACAATGAAATACGTGTTCTTGATCGCACGAAGTGCGAGGAGTTATGTGTTGTTAGCCGTACGAAGTGCGAGGAGATATGTGTTGTTGGTTGCACAAAGTGCAACGGGTCGATATGTGAGACGAAGCGTAATGTGTGGCTATACGAATTGTTATGTGTTGTTGGTTGCACGGAGTGCAGCAAGCCGTGAATCGTTCATTGCATCGGTGAAACGAGTCGATATGGTATGATGCATGTTGTATGGCTATGCGGATGGATAGCGATATGTTACGCGAGATTGAGTAAATACCTTAAGTATCGAGAATGAGTTGTTGTACGAGTTGCAATGAGTAATGAGTCGAGTTGAGTAGGCGAACGTGTATGTTGGCCAAATGTTGTGTTGAGCTTTGAATAAGCGAATGTTGCGGGTGTGATCGATATGATCGCCATGGTACGATTAGATCGAATGTATGTCAAACTTGAGCAAACGACTGTCATGTTGGTTCAGTTGTTGTGCCAACTCGAGTAAGAAGAACGCTAGAGCTGGGATCGGAAAGATCGCCATACGGGATAGTTGATTGAGAATAGATGTCAGACCAATGCAGAATGTGATGTCGAGTAATGACTCGATTTCGAGTGGTATATGCAATACCAATTATACGAGCAAGTGTGGTGAAGTATTATATCGATAACGATAGGCTCGATCCTGAGTGGTATATGGAATACCACTTAGCGATAGCTATGTTAAGCCGCTTGGTGACTTGCGATAGATTTCGTCGAGACGATTATGTTGTTACGATATATTTGTCCTCAATGGACGAAGTAGTACTGAGACCTGAGTGGAATGACTTGATAGAAGTCGATGTGAGTATGCTTCGATGACTTGAGTCGAACGATTATGTGCGAAGTCGTATCTATGTATAATACGTCGGACGAGGATTCCTTAAGTGTAAGTCGAACGATAGGCTGAGCATAACGAAGAAAAGTTGCGTTGAGGAAATAATTGGGCCGGTCAAAATTACGTTGAGTTAGTACGGAAGCTTGTTCGGAACGTGTTGAGTAGGTACGGAGAAATCATGCGAACAGATTTGGGTTAGCGCGAGGAGACGGTAGCACGATTTGGAAGTACGAGTTAGGGATATGAGGATGGATATGTGAATTTGAAATTGTGTCACGACGATGTTAAGTAGTTACAACTAAATGGATCTTGATAAGTGCGAGACTTGATTCGTATTCGAGTTCGGATAATAGCAATGATTGCAACGGGTTTAAGCTTGTGAGAAAGGAAGATGTTCAAGTTATGCATATCGAAGATGGTATTGAGGCGTATCAAAGACGATATGTAATAACTCGGGGATACTCTGATCGAATGAACGAAAATTGTGTTGAGTATTGTTGTTGGATGAATAGGATGCAAGTTAAGTTATGGCAGTTTGGATGCTAACGGTAGGAATGCTTCGGAGAATTTGAGAGTCGATGGATGTTACTCGAAAGAAAACAGAAGTGTCTGGATTGTTTCGTGGATCACCACTATGTTGACATTCTTGTCTTGAGCGAGCGCAACACCAGCTTCGCACATACGATACGTCAAATTAGGACGATCATTCCGCGTGAGTGCTGGTATGGTGATTCATCCAACGGGGATGATCAAACTTGCAAGGCGTGGCAAATTGGATATAGACTTGTGGTTTGATGCGAAAGTTGTTCGAGGATGGTTTCGATGAGTACGGAATGTGTCGGACTATGATTACGAATAGGTAAGCTCGGACTTGAGACGAGTAGATGTCATACGACTAGCAAAGATAGTCGACGGTAATGCATGAGTGATTCGAGTAGTAATAGCACGCAAGCACATGCGTCATTCGAGTAGCAACGGCACATCAGTTGCGCGAGGGGTAGATAAATTATGGATTGATATGTCAGATTGGGTAAAGTCCCATAGGAATTGTCGAGAAATGATTTGGCTCTGTGATAGGATATAGCATGGTTCGTTGTAACTGTCCCTCGTTGATGATCTTCAATTATCGAGCGTAGTTTCGGGGCAGATGACCCTAGAAGACTTGACCGCCAAATCAAATGAATATTGAAGTTCCATAGGATGACCCTAAAGAAGTCGCATAAGAAATTTTGTTGAGGATAAAGAATGATGTAGTGCATGTTGAGGATAAGTCTAAACGAGTGAGTATCGTGTTTCGTAAGTTAGCGAGTATCCTTCGACTAGAACGATACGGTCAGGAAAGGAAATTTATGATCGATCAAATAAGTACGTAAGTAGACTTGGTTGGTCGATGATCGAATAGATGTCGAGGAACGTGATTAGCATAGCGATGAGGTAAGGCGATTGCAAGAATTCTGCAATACGCAAGAGCGACGGATAGTAGAACGACCCTAAGAGTTGTTTCGCATATCAGTTTGAATAACGGTTAAGTTATGTGTGTTGAGCGCATCGTCGATATTATGAAACGAACTAGTCGGGATTGAATCGAAGATTGCGTAAAGGATTCGTACTCGATCGAGTATCAGAGATAGGCGTGTCATCAGAGACCTTGGGTCGGAAAGATTGTTGCCTTTGAGCATCGTAGACTCAAGTTGACCTCTGGGTCGGGAGAGATTAAGCACGATGTCTGGATAAGTTACCTAGCGGGGGTAGCCCCAGACGCAATACGTAGGTAGTTCGAGAACGTGAATCATATATGGATAGTTGTGTGCGAGATTTAGTGCAATGGTAGACAAAGAAAACGGTGACATGTGGACTTAGTCCATGTCATTAAGGCCAAGTGTTATGAATGAATGGAGAAAGACTTGAGTTATGCGTAGAGATGTTTAGAAGAGGATCGCAGGTTATGGGATGATGTATACGAGAAGTATTTTGAGAATAGGCGCTAAGGTCTGACCAAGTCGAGTATGGAATGATAGGTGCTTGAAGATTTAAGTTGAGCATGTAGTTTACCCTGATATCCTACAATTGAGATTGGCTGAAATGCATATATTGGTGGGACGCCTAAAATATGTGTATAATCCAGACTGAGTTGTATGATTCCAACGATAGTAGCACGAGATCGTAAAACGATCTATGCGGGACATTTGGATTTAAGTGTTGGTTTTGGTTCGAGGACGAACCTGATTTTGAGTGGTATATTATGTAATGCCCCGCTCCGCACGGTACATTGTGATGAGTCATTGACTCGAAGAGTTGCGTTGATCCGATGAGGTATCGATTGCAAATCGATACAAGTGTTACGTTGGCCAAAGGTAAGCTTTGAGTCGGTTGGAATCTATGAATCGAATCGATGCAAAAGATAAGTTCCGTTGAGCAAGTACTGATTTTAGTTGATCTGGTGTGCAGGCTATGCTTTTACGCTGGACGATAAGAGGTCGGCATTTTGCCTTATGCAATAAAGTGTCCGCGAAACTAAATCGTGGCCTTGCAACGGATTGTGGCATGGACACGATAGGCCAAATCAACCGAGTAGAGCAAAAGGAATGGCTAAGTCCGAGAGTTAGCTATGCGACCAAGTTATGGAAGCGAGCCACTTCAACTCGGCGAAAGGGCAAGGCGTATCGACTTAAGGTGGACGGGTTCTTGACTCTCTCTCCCTATTCCTTCACGTCTAATAAAATATGTCCGTGCATGCGTAAGATATTATCGAGTTTGCGAGCGTGGCTCGGCGACGAAAGGTCTAAGTATGTGTTGAACATTAAGGTAGAACATTGAACAATCGAACAATTGAAGCAACGTGCATCAAGTGTATGGGTCGCGGTAGGGCAATGATGGTAGAACATTGAAAGACGATATTGAGATGTGCATCATGTGCACGGCTTCGAGAATATTGAACACTAGGCGTAGAACATGGATTACGGCACTGAGCGTGCCCTCGTGCACGGAAGCTACGAAATGACTATGTGATTACGGAACTAGGTTATCAGAATAACATACGAATGGTACGTGCTGAATATGAGTACGAGATGACTAAGCCGTTGGGCGTCGTACATCAATATGGATGTGTTGGGGCATAACGCCGACGGAGCTCCCCATATGGATGGTGGATTATGTTTATGAGACGCGAATATGTTTATGGTACGGGACTATGTTTATGGAACACGAGATTGGTAAGACGATATGACTTGTATGTTATGGTACGTATTACATGGTCAATGGACTTGGATGGCCCGTACACGGGTGCGGCTTCCTTCGGACGGTTACGACTGGGGCACCAGGACCGTTCGACCTAGGAGGGAATTATGTGTGGTATTTATGGTGCACAACATTCGGACGGATTGCGACTGTCCAGTGCTGTGATAAGCTATGATATCCGTAAGTTTGGGATCCTTCGGATACTGGGCTAGCAACCCGTATCGAAGTGATCGTAGGCTTGCACATAAGAGATGCCAAGTCCATTACGGTACGAAACACCGTGACCTGCATATAGATAGGGCCGGTGGGCTGAGATGAGAGTTGGGTGCAGGTGCAGGGCCTGTGACCCTTATGCATCGTCTAAGTTTATGATTGGAATGTTACGTGAGTTGTATAATTTCTTATGTAAAGTTCTAACCCGTGCAGGCTAGGCAATATGGGACGGAGACGAGCACGATCACTATGTTTATGTTCATATTATGTCTAACTGATCTGCCGCAGGGATACAGTATTGGACACATTTATTATAAGTTGTGTCACGACCCGCACCCACCGTGAGGGTACGAGTACGTAACAACGCCCAGCCTACGCCGCAGTATCGGCGGTAGAACGCTGTCCTAGGTCTCAATGCATATAACAGTATAAGACTAAACAGTTTATACTCCCCGAATGGGGGTGACATAGCAGATACAGTCTCAATCACATCTAAGGTAGAGCATGATAAAGATAGATAAAACATGAAATCCAAAAGAGATACAGGAGATAGAAGTCTAAGTGTCTATGATACATAAACCCATAAATACATCTCAAAACTCAATACAGTATTCCACAAAGTAAAATACAACTCCAGACAAAATGAAATAACTACCTAACAACCTCTAATGTGTCTCCTCTAGGCTAGCAGGCACCTCCAGGCTATCTGTAAAATTTATCAACAGGTCCAGTCAGGACGGGAGCGAGCACAAAACATCTCACGCAGTTCATATCGAGTTAGGAAATATAAAGCATGCAATAGAGTAAAGTACATAAAACGCTGAAAGAAGAATGTATAGAAAATAGTAGAGATTTAATAACAGGAAATATCTAAATATGATAAGTAAGAACTGTAAGGAACATGTGATTTAGAGTACAATCTGGTTATGTAAACGGGCTAGAAAAATGCAATGGTAACTCCATTGTACGTGGGTGTACAATAGACATATACAATAGTTATACAATGTTGTACAATAGGATTTGAGTACATAACCAATTCTACTCCCCCTCCCCAATCAATACACAAGGATCTACTCCAGTTACGTTATCTTATACAATAGTGTACAATGTTATATAATGGATGTACAATGTTATACAATAGTATACAATGGTCTATCCCTGGGGCTCATGTGATAATGAGAGTACAATATGCACAATAAGTATACAAGGATATGGGTATTCAATAAATACAATATGGAAGTGAAATGCACGTCATAATATGTATTTAGTGAATACAAGGAGATAACATCTCAAAAGAAGATCCATATAGTACCAATCCGTGATAACAGTCATGTCAGCATCAAGTACAGTAATCTAGAGCAAGAATGTAAATCTATACAAGTATGAAACGGTCAGAGAATGTACTCGCCTGATGTCTGAATGTCCAAAGTAAATATACTGTCCGAGGAGAGGTGTCTGGCTCCTAATTAGAACAGCACAAGTCACAATATGTCCAGAAGGGTAATATAAAGCACTACAATGCATTCTACATGAATCTAGGTCAAGCTAGGCCAAAGTCAACCCTTGGTAAACTCTGGTCAACTGCACTAGTCAAACTAGGTCAAACTAGGTCATGTCCTAACCCAGTAAGTCTTACTAGGCCTAACCAAGACTATCCTAGCAAGCACACATCAATACAAGGCTATACAAGCCAACATACACCCAATTCTATATAGCATGCAATTATTCAATACACAAATAGGCAAGAATTCACATTAGATATACACTAGGTAATCTATTACTTTAAGCTATATTTGTCTACACATATATAAACATGCATATATTAGTATTCAACATTAGGTCTATAATTATGGCATTTCAAATGGTTATATAAACTTATATATTACAACATAATATGCTAACATATATATAATATACATACATAGCTAAGTTAACTATATTCATAAATACTTATTTAAGAGGCTATGTGTGTGTATGTGAACATAGCAAAGGGACAAGTGAGGGTTAAATGGGCATACATAGTGTATACATATCAAAGAGTGTCAAAGTGTAAGTGAATAATGTGTCAAGTGTGATAGTGTCAACATAGTGTAAGGGGGTACATGAGGTAATATAGGATTTGTGTTAACATAGAACATTACATCTCATTAACTTGTATATTGCATACATTACATCTATTATTACATTACATTCATGCTTGCATTCATTCATCATTCATTTATTCTCTTGCACTACTATATGCACCATACATTACATACTATGGAACCTACATATTTATTACAAGCCATACTTATACATGCTTACATTAGATAGGATACTTACACCTCATACATCATTTATTTAAACATTTACTCGTGCTTGCATTCTCTATTTAGTTACATAATGTATATACATTAACATGGGTTAAAATCAAATAGAACATTATATTACACACAAGGGTGCACAAAATGCATATGCCGAATAGTAACTCCTACTAATAATGAATACTATACCATCTCTGCATGAATTAAACTCTATGATTAAAGTATATTATAGATCTATGTGTTAGCTTTCCAAAACTTTAAACGGATCGCGTTTTTGTTTCCGGAAACTCCCAGAATCGCAAAAACACCGAGAACGCATTTGTTTTTCGTACAGCTGACACTCAAATAATTCTCCAGAAAGTTACAGAAAGAATTAGGCCTACTAATACATGTTTTTGGAAAGCTAACTTCAATACGCTTCTTTTAAAAAAAATGGAAGATTAAACCGAGCTTTGAGCTAGAAGTTATGACATTTCGAAGTTAGGGCTGAAATTAAAAACGTGGATAAAAATCATGACAGATTTAGATAGTTTGAGCCAAAAGAATACACAATATATATCCTAATTATCCACAAAAATAATAGCAATAATAATATGAGGAACCACACTCACAAACTTGATTATATAATCATCATGAACCATTTATTACATATATAAATATAGATACACTCTCATTACAATATATATATATATATATATAAATCAACACATCCACAACACAAAGGACACTCCTATGACCTCCAAATGGACACAAAATAGACACAAATGGAGATACAACCATGGGGGTCATTCCTATGGGTTAAAAATAGACCTATATGCATGAGGAAATGAAAAGGAGAAGGGATTTATACCTCCCGGTAGATCGAATCGAAGAAAAACCTTCCCGGAGCGACACCGACACGTAGAGATTCCAAAAGGACACGAACGAGCTCCGAATCCTCCCAAACTTGGGTAGCTTCCTCCTTGACTAGAATGGAGAAGGAAAGAAGAAGATTTGGTGGTGAAATGGAAGGATTTGGTGGAGAAATGGAAGGATTTGGTGGAGAAATTGCTAGGGATTGCTCTATAGGAATTTGCGGAAGAACAAGAGAGAGAAAAATAGATGGATAATGACAAATGGGAGGCTCAACCCTATCCTTATTGTGGCTGGCCATAAAGGTAGTTTTGTCCTATTAGGAAAAGTCCAAAAGCCCCTACTAACCTATTCTATGAGTATTAGGAAAGGGCTAATTGGTTGGGGCTAAATTAGTCATTCTAAAGTCTCTAATCACACTAACCTTATCCATAATAATTAGTCTAACCTCTAACTAAAATATTTCTATCATGTGGACTAAAATTAATATCATGTGGGCCATGTCTAACTAGTGTGTGGGTCCCACTAGAGTCAAACTACCCCCGGGTCCCCGTTTCAAGTCGGATTGAGTTGAAATTCGAACCCGACTCAAATAACCCCAAAACAATATCATAAATAATAAAATAATATCAAAATAATTCAAAGAGGTCAAATGCAAAAATATCCTTAGGCCAAAAATGACATTAAAATATCATAATCACATGGTTAGGCTCTAGGTCAAACAGTCTCTAGGGTTTCACTAGCAAAACGTCAAAACCACAAGTCATTGATTTAAATAATGTTAAAATGATTTAAAATCACCAAAAATCATATCATGAATTAAATATCATTATTAAAATAATTATAAACACGAAATTTCAAAATTACCCTCAATCAGAAAATTAAAATAAAATAAAAAAAAATCAACCCAAAATTTAGGGTGCTCACATCCTACCCACCTTATAAAAATTTTGTCCTCAAAATTAAAATGTTCGTAATCCTTCTAGGTCAAACCCCCACAATCAAATCTCAGAACTTAAATAAATCATACCATCAAAAGGACGACATACAGGGTCATGACATACGGTGGTAGTGAAAGTCTCATCTAGGTATTCTAGTCATGCTAAACCAAAACGGTCATAGGGTATCAAAACACACAAGCAATCTAGGGTGCTAAACAAAAGTTACAAAAACAACAAACCATCAAAACTGTAAGGCAGTCTACCATCCTATATGAAAACTGATACTTATCATAAAAATAAAGAAAAGTAACTACCCATTATCTTTAAAGGGTTCAGAAAAAAAAAAGAAAATCAAAATCAAAGTTAAGGAATGAAAGCCAATTCCATGGAAAATTTCCAATCACAATACGTATTAAGAATATTTAGTCTTGATACGATCTAAGTTGATCAAATTGGAGGAAATCAAGATTTAGGCAATATGGAGGACAGGTTCAACAAAGTCTGAGATCTAGCATACAAGGATAGAGATTCAGGTCACAATCAAATTTAATTCAATTAAGTACAACCCAAGATATAAATATGATAAGAAAAGATAATCGAAGTCGATTTGGTCGGATTAAGGAAACTAGGATTCAATGATATTGAAAAACTTCTTTTAGAGAAAACAGGAAAAGATTTCATACGAAGTCAGCAAATCATCCCTCTCTAATACTATCAGTTTATCATTTGCTAAACCATATTCTTTTTTTTTTCTCACAAGTCCCAATATGAAAATCAACCTCTATATAACTATCATCGAAATTTTATAACCTTCAGTCATCTAAACCTTTACCACAATCACCATAGACAAAATCTTTAAGTTCCAAAACATTTTCCACGAAACATACCCCTCTTTTTAGGAGTCAACACTTATTCATTTAATCAAAATTTCAAATTCCTTCACCTCGTTTTAAATTAGATCCAAAACCTCTAAATCCAGTTTATGGAATCCTTGGACTTGTTTAAATCGAGTCTCGTATTCACTAAACTCCAATACCACTATGTCACACAAAATTTATTCCTTTTTTATAAATCAACCTTCATATTTTCTTCAACGTTCACCTTCAAATATTTTTTTTTTGAATTCTACAATTTTCTTCCAATCATCTAAAATAATTTCTATAACGTAAAATCGTTGTGTTCTCTCTGTCTCTAGTCACCATCTTACAATATTTAGTTCAATTTCGCATAATCATTTTATTCGATTAAATTCTCCTTTCCATCTTTAAATTTTTACATAGCCTTGTAATAGTTTCCAATAATCAATAACAAAGATTTTTAAGTTTTCAAAACTAGGTTGACCTTAAACATCCAAGTTTTGAAATACATCCATGAATTATTCATAACCCACTTTCTGTGATTGTTTCTAAATTGATAACATTTATCCCTCGATTTTATTTTAAACCTTTACCACATCTCCATTTCAAATTTTTCATATTTGACATCCAACACTCTGATTCCTACAAAATCATCATATGATAACCAATTACATCATTTCCGAACTAGATAATTTATATCACTTCCTCAACATTTCTCAGATAAAAATGATAAAAAGATTCAAGAGTTCAAGTACAGCTGACAGGATGAGATACGAGACAGAATTGATATAGTCAGGATAGTTGTATAAGACAAGGAACGATGGTACTAAAATATTGGCAGAAAAAGAAATGGTAATAAAATCTGTTCTACTTATCCGTTTTAAAAGAGGAAACTATTTGAAATTAGAACTAATATCAGATCCAAAATAAGGTCTAGCAAATCATTGATTCATCGTATTAAAAAGAAATTCATAGAAGAAGTTACACAAGATTTATGAAAATAGCTAAAGCTACTCCTAAGTTAATAATGAGAAGCAAAACTAAACAAAACAATTAATAAAAATTTTTGAAGGACTGAAACAAAGTAGAGAAAACATGTTCGAAAACATTTAAAGTACAATATGATAATCATATGCGTCTGTCCAAAATCATGGTACTCTAAATCCTCGTCATACCAGTAAGCAAGGCTACGATAATCACAGAGCCCTTGACTTATGTACATATCTCTAGAATCATGGTATTTAACATTTTTGCGGTGCCGCTAGCTTGGCTGCGAAAACCTTAAATTCCCACACCCGAGAAATATATCCAGAGTCAGACTATATGTCCTCACCATGCTGGCCAATGTGACTATAGAAGACTAGATTTCCATAACTTAGATGACCTAGCCCATATAATTTCATCTTGCCAAAAATTAAATTAAATCAATAATGAATACTCAAAAATCAAATTTATCAATGAACATCAAAATTCAAAAATGAACAAAATCCATCAAAATACAAACTCGGATGCAACAACTATCATCAAGATTCAAAATTCGACAATCATCTACCAAAATCAATAAATACAAACTCGATTTCAACCATAATCCATAAAAATCAAATTCATCAACAGAAAATAAAGATAAAACAAATCAAGGAAAAAAAGAGTTTTCAAATCGAAGTTAAATAAGATTCTCCAGGGTCGTCCCAGGAATCTCTTAAGGGTTCCTATCTGTGATTGAGTACCTTCAAAATATATCCTAATCCTACTGCAGGCTGTAGTGGTACTCAAGTTCGAATACCACTACATAAACTCGACCTGCATGGGCTACCACTAAAAATGTGTCACGACCCGCACCCACCGTGAGGGTACGAGTACGTAACAACGCCCAGCCTACGCCGCAGTGTCGGCGGTAGAACGCTGTCCTAGGTCTCAATGCATATAACAGTATAAGACTAAACAGTTTATACTCCCCGAATGGGGGTGACATAGCAGATACAGTCTCAATCACATCTAAGGTAGAGCATGATAAAGATAGATAAAACATGAAATCCAAAAGAGATACAGGAAATAGAAGTCTAAGTGTCTATGATACATAAACCCATAAATACATCTCAAAACTCAATACAGTATTCCATAAAATAAAATACAACTCCAGACAAAATGAAATAACTACCTAACAACCTCTAATGTGTCTCCTCTAGGCTAGCAGGCACCTCCAGGCTATCTGTAAAATTTATCAACAGGTCCAGTCAGGACGGGAGCGAGCACAAAACATCTCACGCAGTTCATATCGAGTTAGGAAATATAAAGCATGCAATAGAGTAAAGTACATAAAACGCTGAAAGAAGAATGTATAGAAAACAGTAGAGATTTAATAACAGGAAATATCTAAATATGATAAGTAAGAACTGTAAGGAACATATGATTTAGAGTACAATCTGGTTATATAAACGGGCTAGGAAAATGCAATGGTAACTCCATTGTACGTGGGTGTACAACAGACATATACAATAGTTATACAATATTGTACAATAGGATTTGAGTACATAACCAATTCTACTCCCCCTCCCCAATCAATACACAAGGATCTACTCCAGTTACGTTATCTTATACAATAGTGTACAATGTTATACAATGGATGTACAATGTTATACAATAGTGTACAATGGTCTATCCCTGGGGCTCATGTGATAATGAGAGTACAATATGCACAATAAGTATACAAGGATATGGGTATTCAATAAATACAATATGGAAGTGAAACGTACGTCACAATATGTATTTAGTGAATACAAGGAGATAACATCTCAAAAGAAGATCCATATAGTACCAATCCGTGATAACAGTCGTGTCAGCATCAAGTACAGTAATCTAGAGCAAGAATGTAAATCCATACAAGTATGAAACGGTCAGAGAATGTACTCGCCTGATGTCTGAATGTCCAAAGTAAATATACTGTCCGAGGAGAGGTGTCTGGCTCCTAATTAGAACAGCACAAGTCACAACATGTCCAGAAGGGTAATATAAAGCACTACAATGCATTCTACATGAATCTAGGTCAAGCTAGGCCAAAGTTAACCCTTGGTCAACTCTGGTCAACTGCACTAGTCAAACTAGGTCAAACTAGGTCATGTCCTAACCCAGTAAGTCTTACTAGGCCTAACCAAGACTATCCTAGCAAGCACACATCAATACAAGGCTATACAAGCCAACATACACCCAACTCTATATAGCATGCAATTATTCAATACTCAAATAGGCAAGAATTCACATTGGATATACACTAGGTAATCTATTACTTTAAACTATATATGTCTACACATATATAAACATGCATATATTAGTATTCAACATTAGGTCTATAATTATGGCATTTCAAATGGTTATATAAACTTATTTATTACAACACAATATGCTAACATATATATAATATACATACATAGCTAAGTTAACTATATTCATAAATACTTATTTAAGAGGCTATGTGTGTGTATGTGAACATGGCAAAGGGGAAAAAAGGGTTAAATGGGCATACATAGTGTATACATATCAAAGAGTGTCAAAGTGTAAGTGAACAATGTGTCAAGTGTGATAGTGTCAACATAGTGTAAGGGGGTACATGAGGTAATATAGGATTTGTGTTAACATAGAACATTACATCTCATTAACTTATATATTGCATACATTACATCTATTATTACATTACATTCATGCTTGCATTCATTCATCATTCATTTATTCTCTTGCACTACTATATGCACCATACATTACATACTATGGAACCTACATATTCATTACAAGCCATACTTATACATGCTTACATTAGATAGGATACTTACACCTCATACATTATTTATTTAAACATTTACTTATGCTTGCATTCTCTATTTAGTTACATAATGTATATACATTAACATGGGTTAAAATCAAATAGAACATTATATTACACACAAGGGTGCACAAAATGCATATGCCGAATAGTAACTCCTACTAATAATGAATACTGTACCATCTCAGCATGAATTAAACTCTATGATTAAATTATGTTATAGATCTATGTGTTAGCTTTCCGAAACTTTAAACGGATCGCGTTTTCGTTTCCGGAAACTCCCGAAATCGCGAAAACACCGAGAACGCATTTATTTTTCGTACAGCTGACACTTAAATAATTCTCCAGAAAGTTACAGAAAGAATTAGGCCTATTAATATATGTTTTTGGAAAGCTAACTTCAATATGCTTCTTTTAAAAAAATGGGAGATTAAACCGAGCTTTGAGCTAGAAGTTATGACATTTCGAAGTTAGGGCTGAAATTAAAAACGTGGATAAAAATTATGACAGATTTAGATAGTTTGAGCCAAAAGAATACACAATATATATTCTAATTATCCACAACAATAATAGCAATAATAATATAAGGAACCACACTCACAAACTTGATTATATAATCATCATAAACCATTTATTACATATATATAAATATAGATACACTCTCATTACAATATATATATATATATATATATATATATATATATATATATATATATATATATATATATATATATAAATCAACACATCCACAACACAAAGGACACTCCTATGACCTCCAAATGGACACAAAATAGACACAAATGGAGATACAACCATGGGAGTCATTCCTATGGGTTCAAAATAGACCTATATGCATGAGGAAATGAAAAGGAGAAGGGATTTATACCTCCCGATAGATCGAATCGAAGAAAAACCTTCCCGGAGCGACACCGACACGTAGAGATTCCAAAAGGACACGAACAAGCTCCGAATCCTCCCAAACTTGGGTAGCTTCCTCCTTGACTAGAATGGAGAAGGAAAGAAGAAGATTTGGTGGTGAAATGGAAGGATTTGGTAGAGAAATGAAAGGATTTGGTGGAAAAATTGCTAGGGATTGCTCTCTAGGAATTTGGGGAAGAACAAGAGAGAGAAAAATAGATGGATAATGACAAATGGGAGGCACAACCCTATCCTTATTGTGGCTGACCATAAAGGTAGTTTTGTCCTATTAGAAAAAGTCCAAAAGCCCCTACTAACCTATTCTATGAGTATTAGGAAAGGGCCAATTGGTTGGGGCTAAATTAGTCATTCTAAAGTCTCTAATCACACTAACCTTATCCATAATAATTAGTCTAACCTCTAACTAAAATATTTCTATCATGTGGACTAAAATTAATATCATGTGGGCTATGCCTAACTAGTGTGTGGGTCCCACTAGAGTCAAACTACCCCCGGGTCCCCGTTTCAAGTCGGATTGAGTTGAAATTCGAACCCGACTCAAATAACCCCAAAATAATATCATAAATAATAAAATAATATCAAAATAATTCAAAGAGGTCAAATGCAAAAATATCCTTAGGCCAAAAATAATATTAAAATATCATAATCATATGGTTAGGCTCTAGGTTAAACAGTCTCTAGGGTTTCACTAGCAAAACGTCAAAACCACAAGTCATTGATTTAAATAATATTAAAATGATTTAAAATTACAAAAAATCATATCATGAATTAAATATCATTATTAAAATAATTATAAACATGAAATTTCAAATTACCCTCAATCAGAAAATTAAAATAAAATAAAAAAAATCAACCCAAAATTTAGGGTGCTCACAAGTTGCTATGCATGAGTATTGCCACGAAACTGATCCTAAGGCTAAATAGAAAGATCATAAATTAAGATGCGTGTTTCACTAAATATATTCAGTGTTTGGTTTGGGTACGAGCGGGTCTTGATCAGTGCGAAGCGAGGACGAAAGCACTAATCCCCCACTAGTTTATGTGCAGGTTCGGGTATGTCAGCTCGGGGCGGAGCTTGGCTTGGACGTGCCGAGGCATGGAGTCCTTGGCGTTCAAGAGGAGCTACCGTATAGGCATTCGGACTTACGACATGGAGATGTTCGGCCGAAGACTACTTGTTGGCTATAAGAGGCATAATGTATGGAACAATGCAATCCTTTGTGAGCTAGAGAGATCATGAGCGTTGTAGCCAATTGGCATATATGTTGGGCTATTCAGAGCCTTTGTAATCTTCAGTTCATTATGAATAAAAGAGATTCTTGTGTTATACTTTGTTTCCTTCCGCTGCTTATGTTACGAATTTAAGATAATCACTATATGAACTGTTATCTTGCCTTGCACGGGCGCAACTCCAGGCTCGTGCGGCATCATGCCCCAGCGAGGATAATGATTCGGGTAAAATCTAGCGATAACGAGCGATTTACCGGATCGGGGCATGACAAGTTGGTATCAGAGCGGTTCCATCCTTTGGACCGTGCATGAATCTCTTTAACCCTCAGTTGCTTCGCTATCGAATTCAGTTGACTCTAAGTTGTTTCCGCAATCGCATGGCTCATGGATCTGCTCGACGCTACATTGGATGTTCCATACAATAAGTCTATATTAAGTGCGTACGTCTGCCACAAGTATGTCGTGACAATTACGCTATCTCCGGGTGCCATCAGAGAGTGTTGGTTGCACGACGTGCAACGGGTTATGAGATTATGGTTTCCCAAAGTGCAATAAAGTTGTGAGTCATCGGTTGCATGAAGTGTAACGAATATGGTGATGTTGGTTGCATAAAGTGCAATAAAATACGTGTTGTTGATCGTACGAAGTACGAGGAGTTATGTGTTATTGGTCGCACGAAGTGCGAGGAGATATGTGTTGTTGGTTGCACGAAATGCAACGGGTCGATATGTGAGACGATGCGTAATATGTGGCTATGCGAATAGTTATGTGTTATTGGTTGCACGGAGTGCAGCAAGCCATGAATCGTTCGTTGCATCGGTGCAACGAGTCGATATGGTATGATGCATGTTGTATGGCTATGCGGATGGATAGCGATATGTTACGCGAGATTGAGTAAAGACCTTAAGTATCGAGAATGAGTTGTTGTACGAGTTGCAATGAGTAACGAGTCGAATTGAGTAGACGAACGTGTATGTTGGCCAAATGTTGCGTTGAGCTTTGAATAAGCGAATGTTGCGGGTGTGATCGATATGATCGCCATAGTACGGTTAGATCGAATGTATGTCAAACTTGAGCGAACGACTGTCATGTTGGTTCAGTTGTTGTGCCAAATCGAGTAAGAAGAACGCTAGAGCTGGGATCGGAAAGATCGCCATATGGGATAGTTGATTGAGAATAGATGTCAGACCTATACGGAATGTGATGCCGAGTAATGACTCGATTTCGAGTGGTATATGCAATACCAATTATGCGAGCAAGTGTGGTGAAGTATTATATCGATAACGATAGGCTCGATCCTGAGTGGTATATGGAATACCACTTAGCGATAGCTATGTCACGCCCCGATTCGTAGAGTCATTTATTCACATATTTTATCTCTTGGAATCGATCGTCCTCGCATGGGCATGATGCCGTACAAGTCTGGTATTGCACTTGTACAAGGCAAAGATGGTACATAATTGATAATCTTTAAATAGAAACACACCGCAGCGGCAGAAGCAGACAAATTGAATTTAATAAGGACAATCTTTCTGATTGAATAGAAATACATCTGTCCTTTATAACAATGAAGATAAAAGAATAACTTGAAGTCTCACAGAGATATACAGAACTTTATTCTTTTATTGATAACTGAAGAAGAGTACAAGACTTGTATTGAAGTACAATGCTTACAACCAATCTCACTTTACATTGAAAGCCAACTGAGCAATGCTGCAAAGTTTACCTTGATACTTGGATACATTGGATTACAACTCGATACACCAACTTGGCTTACAACTGATTACAATGTTCCATACATTATGCCCTTTATAAACAGAAGACATCATCTTGTACAAGGAGAGCTTCTGTATGCCCAACAAATCTTCGATGCCGCAAAACCAATCAAGCTAATCTTCGTGTGTAGAGTATCCCAAGCACAAGCACCTGCCCACAAAACGTGGGTCAGCACATCATCTATGTACTGGCAAGCAGAATCCAACCCACTCGCATAAACCAACATTAAAGTGATCATTTAAGCAAACATTTATTACAATGATCTTTCTATTTGGGCCTAGCATCAGTTTACAGTTCATGGGCAATAGTCATAGCGAAGCATGTAAACATATTCTTAGTAGTATTCTTGTGGACATATCATTTTAGCATTCTTGGTGTTATCATGCAAAGGCATCTTTGAGGCATCGTTAACATTAACAACTTAAACATGTTATAACAGTTCTTACTTCAAGCATCACTTAGCATGTATGTTATGGTTGAGCAATGGTTCATAACATGGCCTATTTCTTAGCATACTGAACTTAACATGTTAAACAGGATCTCATATAAAAAGGCTACCACACAGTGTCACTTATTTGTCCTGTTAAGCACGTAAGTTAAACCAACACATATATTGAGTATATCACATTAAAGTGATTTCTTACCGATAGCCAACTTCCTCGTACCTGCATTAAAATACAGGATAATATGATATACTTACTCTGTCTGCACAAAACATTCATTAGCATGCATCCTGACTACATGGTCGTTGGTGAAACTGCACCATAAAGGACTTTCCAACGGGTATTACGACGTACCATTCCAGGGTAGGTTGCAAGCCTAGCCGAATGTCCCGTAATACCTCGTGCCACCATAGCACGACCAATGTTTCCTTCCGGGTCGAATCGGTCCCAGCGCCCCAGGTACCGTTCGAGGAAACTTACTCAGACTTGTACAAGTACGTCCATGACCATGCGAATGCGTGTCGACTCGATAACACAAATGCATGGTAAAGCAACTGAAAGTAAGCAGAGCCAACAGTTCAATATCTTATCTCAATCCCAAGCTGTATTCAGCGACTAATCATTACCATCATTCTACTTGGCGATCTCCATGATCCCAAACCCCATCATTTTTATTGTTTGTTCCATTTCAACATTTATCATTACGTTCCTTCTAAGGAGGAACTACAACATTCATTCATTTCATAGGGACAATAGAATATTCATTTCATTTCACAGGGACAGTATTCTTTCTTCATTTGCATATAAGAAAACAGGCAACATCAACAGTTATGCAGAATGTACATGATTCTAGTGTTTCATTCCATTCTTTGTGTCAATAGCATAGCCAGTTCATTACTCATGTATCATTCTTGTAACATCTCATTACTCAAGTATTCATTGCTTATACATTATTAACCGAAGGGACGTTATCAATTCATTTCAAGCATCGAGTCGTATTAGCAGTTCAAGTGTGATTCATTCGGCAGTTCAATAATTCTTAGTATAAGCATCTCAATTACTCATCAACTAAAACATGGGACATTAGGGGCAATTCATAGCATCAAATTGTTCTATTTATTAAGCATGCAGGAATAAGGAGGAAGGAGGACAGTTCCACTTGCCTTATATAACGGTCTTCCTGCTCCAATCCCACTAAGCGTAGCTCCACCAGCGAGCCATGTTCCAATACCCATTCCGTCTAGCCAACTAAGAAAGACTGCATCAGTCTCAACTCTCTTGATCTCCAACACAAGTCGTGGTCCAATATTCTGATCTCATCCAACAAGCCAACCAAATGCCTCGTGCGGAGCGGGGCATTACATAATATACCACTCAGAAAAAGTTTCGTCCTCGAAACTTAAGGAAACAACTTTTCTTACTAATGCACTTAGTCATTACAAGTTACTCATTCAGCTTCAATTCAATATTCATTTTAGTCCACTCGGTCATTTTCAAAATAGCTATCCAATTGTATTACGTTAACCCATCAACGATTCAATCCATCTTTCTCTTTTCCAAATACTTGCAACTTTTTATTGATTCACCAACATTTTTCTTACATTCTATCTTGGTCGTAACACATCACTTCGTTTGGATCCATACATATTTTTCAGGCGTCCCCAAAACATATGCATTTCAGCCAAAGTCCGTACTAGTGCGATAAATTCTTCCCATAATATTATCTCAGTCGCAACCTATCACTTCGGCTGGATCCATACACATATTTCAGGCGTCCCCAAAACATATGTACTTCAGCCAACTTCCATGATAGCATAATTCGATCAGCCACAATATAACTCTTTTTCCCAAATCAGGCTTAGCATCCCTTCAATTGACTTATCACTTTATTCACTTGCCACAAACGCTATCTTCCAGGCCACATCACTTAATATCTGGGACAGCTCTCTATCCAAGCATAACATTTCTAACATTCGATCAAAGGTCTAACTTAGAGCCAATCATATCAAGGTTTCACAACAACAATCATATTCCTTCCCAAATCCAACAATATTTTTCACCGAGGCAATTCATCTTTTCTAAAAGATACAATACGACATCACCAACTATCGATACCGATCCAACATTTCCGTCATGAGCAGCCAATTCCATCTCATATAATAATTTACTATCCGATACATAAAACTCAAGTCTCATCCCACGATTTAATTTCCCGCTATAGGCCGACACATAATCTTCAAGGGTCAAACATCTCTAAGGTTCACATTGGATCATATACTTACAACTTATCATTCTTAGGTCATACTCATCACCATCTCTCGTTCTATTCCACAAGGTCATTCTATGGTTCGCCAACGACCATCTATTATTCGGTCCAGTCTCAATGGTTAGCTATATCGACAGCTATACCTAATCATTCAGGTGACTTCCCTAGAGTGGACGGCTACTAGGGATCATGCTAGTTTCTTATTCTCAGGGCCAATAAGCAACTGACAGTTCTAAGGAACTCTACCCAAACCTATGGGTATCAACTAAGTCTGAACAATGAGTCGCCAATTGGGCTAAGCCAGCAATTGGTAATTCATCAACTGGTCGCTAGGGTTAAGTCTATCTATCCAGGGTCTTCCTCAAGGAAATAATTTCCACAGAGGCTCATTCTAGACTTACCCAACGATCGACTAAGATCGAGCTATCAATATTACGGTCAATTTCCAATCCGATATATGATCTTCATCGTTCTCATAATCCATCAAGTAAATTTTCTAATGATTCAATTTCTATTTCCATTTCTTTGTACCCACACGAGCCCATAAGCCAAGACTAACTATTCAAGGGTCATCGATTCTGATAGTCTTAACACAACTATGGAATCATACTATCCGATCTGTATGACAAAGTCACACCGCTAAGTCATAAGCCAGCAACTATATCCCAATCCAACAGTCACATATACTGACATTATCCAACACATTTACAATTTCTAATTCCCATTCGTTTCATCAATCATCAACATTATCTTACAGGCATTCTCAAATCTCGTTCTTTTCCCAGCCGTCAAAATCTCATACGGACATTCTTAAAATTCCCTACCTCAAGGGTCGAGTAGTTCATTCCATTCAATCCGACAATTTATGTATCAATTAACAATCCTCTGGGCAACATAAATATTCAGGATTGCTACTAGTTACTTTTCTAATCCCCTTAAATTCCTCAGCATACTTGCACATAGGCAACAACTATCCTTTGGTGATCTAGATGGGTTAACATCTATTACACCTTAGGGTCAGGCACAGATCTCTAATATTCTTTTGGTCATCGACAACTTTTTCCAAAACTTCTAACTTAGCAATCAACTTTGTATTAGCCACATATGATTTACATCCAACCAATCGAAGTCAACATTTAGATGTTCTAAGCCACCACATTCTCTAACCAAATCCATTTACCCATAGCATACTAACGGTCTTACTAGTCTGAGTCATCACTCGACTATACAATTTCTAACCAAGCCACCAGTTACAATTTCCGACCATCTCGCTACTCAATATTACACCTCCGTCAAGGGACACTCGAGTCATCTAGCAATAATACATGACTTCCAGCTAAGTCTCGGCACTACCCAGTACCCACAGATAGTCTCATTGCTATCCTATAGAAAAGGGTCAACATACATCTCATTCTGAGGTGGTAGAGACAATATACCACTCAGAGACGAAGCCGTCCTTAAGCAATACCAACTCAAATCTATTCCGGACCTTCGTGATCTATAATGCTCACAACACTTAGCCAACATCTCAGGGTCTCAAAAGTACTAGCCATCACCAATGAGTCAATTCCCCAGTTTCGTTGAACTCATCCATCAATTACCCCATTCACAATTCTTTTCCAACATCACAAGCAATCTCAACTTGTTACAGCATACATAGCCACTTTTCTTTATTTCCACATTCCAAACAGCATTCACAATATAGCATACTATGGCATCGAGTCATTGTTGTGTTATTTGTGTCCAAACCAACAACAATCATTCATTCAGGGGCATCACAATGTATATAGACTTATTATATGGAACATCCAGTGAGCAGCCAAGAGGGTCAACAAACTTTCAAGCACAGATACATAAGGATAATTACCGAACAACAATAGCACAATCGCGGAAGCAATCTTTGATTTAATCGTCGACGCAACTTTGATTTAGAAACGAATCAAATAAGAGACCAAGGACGTAAAGCCGTGCTTTGATACCAATTTGTCACGCCCCGATTCGTAGAGTCATTTATTCACATATTTTATCTCTTGGAATCGATCGTCCTCGCTTGGGCGTGATGCCGTACAAGTCTGGTATTGCACTTGTACAAGGCAAAGATGGTACATAATTGATAATCTTCAAATAGAAACACACCGCAGCGGCAGAAGCAGACAAATTGAATTTAATGAGGACAATCTTTCTGATTGAATAGAAATACATCAGTCCTTTATAACAATGAAGATAAAAGAATAACTTGAAGTCTCACAGAGATATACAGAACTTTATTCTTTTATTGATAACTGAAGAAGAGTACAAGACTTGTATTGAAGTACAATGTTTACAACCAATCTCACTTTACATTGAAAGCCAACTGAGCAATGCTACAAAGTTTACCTTGATACTTGGATACATTGGATTACAACTCGATACACCAACTTGGCTTACAACTGATTACAATGTTCCATACATTATGCCCTTTATAAACAGAAGACATCATCTTGTACAAGGAGAGCTTTTGTATGCCCAACAAATCTTCGATGCCGCAAAACTAATCAAGCTAATCTTTGTGTGTAGAGTATCCCAAGCACAAGCACCTGCCCACAAAACGTGGGTCAGCACATCATCTATGTACTGGCAAGCAGAATCCAACCCACTCGCATAAACCAACATTAAAGTGATCATTTAAGCAAACATTTATTACAATGATCTTTCTATTTGGGCCTAGCATCAGTTTACAGTTCATGGGCAATAGTCATAGCGAAGCATGTAAACATATTCTTAGTAGTATTCTTGTGGACATATCATTTTAGCATTCTTGGTGTTATCATGCAAAGGCATCTTTGAGGCATCGTTAACATTAACAACTTAAACATGTTATAACAGTTCTCACTTCAAGCATCACTTAGCATGTATGTTATGGTTGAGCAATGGTTCATAACAAGGCATATTTCTTAGCATACTGAACTTAACATGTTAAACAGGATCTCATATAAAAAGGCTACCACACAGCGTCACTTATTTGTCCTGTTAAGCACGTAAGTTAAACCAACACATATATTGAGTATATCACATTAAAGTGATTTCTTACCGATAGCCAACTTCCTCGTACCTGCATTAAAATACAGGATAATATGATATACTTACTCTGTCTGCACAAAACATTTATTAGCATGCATTCTGACTACATGGTCGTTGGTGAAACTGCACCATAAAGGACTTTCCAACGGGTATTACGACGTACCATTCCAGGGTAGGTTGCAAGCCTAGCTTCCCGTAATACCTCGTGCCACCATAGCACGACCAATGTTTCCTCCCGGGTCGAATCGGTCCCAGCGCCCCAGGTACCGTTCGAGGAAACTTACTCAGACTTGTACAAGTACGTCCATGACCATGCGAATGCGTGTCGACTCGATAACACAAATGCATGGTAAAGCAACTGAAAGTAAGCAGAGCCAACAGTTCAATATCTTATCTCAATCCCAAGCCGTATTCAGCGACTAATCATTACCATCATTCTACTTGGCGATCTCCATGATCCCAAACCCCATCATTTTTATTGTTTGTTCCATTTCAACATTTATCATTACGTTCCTTCTAAGGAGGAACTACAACATTCATTCATTTCATAGGGACAATAGAATATTCATTTCATTTCACAGGGACAGTATTCTTTCTTTATTTGCATATAAGAAAACAGGCAACATCAACAGTTATGCAGAATGTACATGATTCTAGTGTTTCATTCCATTCTTTGTGTCAATAGCATAGCCAGTTCATTACTCATGTATCATTCTTGTAACATCTCATTACTCAAGTATTCATTGCTTATACATTATTAACCGAAGGGACGTTATCAATTAATTTCAAGCATCGAGTCGCATTAGCAGTTCAAGTGTGATTCATTCGGCAGTTCAATAATTCTTAGTATAAGCATCTCAATTACTCATCAACTAAAACATGGGACATTAGGGGCAATTCATAGCATCACATTGTTCTATTTATTAAGCATACAGGAATAAGGAGGAAGGAGGACAGTTCCACTTGCCTTATATAACGGTCTTCCTGCTCTAATCCCACTAAGCGTAGCTCCACCAGCGAGCCACGTTCCAATACCCATTCCGTCTAGCCAACTAAGAAAGACTGCATCAGTCTCAACTCTCTTGATCTCCAACACAAGTCGCGGTCCAATATTCTGATCTCATCCAACAAGCCAACCAAATGCCTCGTGCGGAGCGGGGCATTACATAATATACCACTCAGAAAAAGTTTCGTCCTCGAAACTTAAGGAAACAACTCTTCTTACTAATGCACTTAGTCATTACAAGTTACTCATTCAGCTTCAATTCAATATTCATTTTAGTCCACTCGGTCATTTTCAAAATAGATATCCAATTGTATTATGTTAACCCATCAACGATTCAATCCATCTTTCTCTTTTCCAAATACTTGCAACTTTTATTGATTCACCAACATTTTTCTTACATTCTATCTTGGTCGTAACACATCACTTCGTTTGGATCCATACACATTTTTCAGGCGTCCCCAAAACATATGCATTTCAGCCAAAGTCCGTACTAGTGCGATAAATTCTTCCCATAATATTATCTCAGTCGCAACCTATCACTTCGGCTGGATCCATACACATATTTCAGGCGTCCCCAAAACATATGTACTTCAGCCAACTTCCATGATAGCATAATTCGATCAGCCACAATATAACTCTTTTTCCCAAATCAGGCTTAGCATCTCTTCAATTGACTTATCACTTTATTCACTTGCCACAAACGCTATCTTCCAGGCCACAACACTTAATATCTGGGACAGCTCTCTATCCAAGCATAACATTTCTAACATTCGATCAAAGGTCTAACTTAGAGCCAATCATATCAAGGTTTCACAACAACAATCATATTCCTTCCCAAATCCAACAATATTTTTCACCGAGGCAATTCATCTTTTCTAAAAGATACAATACGACATCACCAACTATCGATACCCAACATATCCGTCATGAGCAGCCAATTCCATCTCATATAATAATTTACTATCCGATACATAAAACTCAAGTCTCATCCCACGAATTAATTTCCCGCTATAGGCCAACACATAATCTTCAAGGGTCAAATATCTCTAAGGTTCACATTGGATCATATACTTACAACTTATCATTCTTAGGTCATACTCATCACCATCTCTCGTTCTATTCCACAAGGTCATTCTATGGTTCGCCAACGACCATTTATTATTCGGTCCAGTCTCAATGGTTAGCTATACCGACAGCTATACCTAATCATTCAGGTGACTTCCCTAGAGTGGGCGGCTACTAGGGATCATGCTAGTTTCTTATTCTCAGGGCCAATAAGCAACTGACAGTTCTAAGGAACTCTACCCAAACCTATGGGTATCAACTAAGTCTGAATAATGAGTCGCCAATTGGGCTAAGCCAGCAATTGGTAATTCATCAACTGGTCGCTAGGGTTAAGTCTATCTATCCAGGGTCTTCCTCAAGGAAATAATTTCCACAGAGGCTCATTCTAGACTTACCCAACAATCGACTAAGATCGAGCTATCAACATTACGGTCAATTTCCAATCCGACATATGATCTTCATCGTTCTAATAATCCATCAAGTAAATTTTCTAATGATTCAATTTCTATTTCCATTTCTTTGTACCCACACGAGCCCATAAGCCAAGACTAACTATTCAAGGGTCATCGATTCTGATAGTCTTAACACAACTATGGAATCATACTATCCGATCTGTATGACAAAGTCATACCGCTAAGTCATAAGCCAGCAACTATATCCCAATCCAACAGTCACATATACCGACATTATCCAACACATTTACAATTTCTAATTCCCATTCGTTTCATCAATCATCAACATTATCTTACAGGCATTCTCAAATCTCGTTCTTTTCCCAGCCGTCAAAATCTCATACAGACATTCTTAAAATTCCCTACCTCAAGGGTCGAGTAGTTCATTCCATTCAATCCGACAATTTATGTATCAATTAACAATCCTCTGGGCAACATAAATATTTAGGATTGCTACTAGTTACTTTTCTAATCCCCTTAAATTCCTCAGCATACTTGCACATAGGCAACAACTATCCTTTGGTGATTTAGATGGGTTAACATCTATTACACCTTAGGGTCAGGCACAGATCTCTAATATTCTTTTGGTCATCGACAACTTTTTCCAAAACTTCCAACTTAGCAATCAACTTTGTATTAGCCACATATGATTTACATCCAACCAATCGAAGTCAACATTCAGATGTTCTAAGCCACCACATTCTCTAACCAAATCCATTTACCCATAGCATACTAACGGTCTTACTAGTCTGAGTCATCACTCGACTATACAATTTCTAACCAAGCCACCATTTATAATTTTTGACCATCTCGCTACTCAATATAACACCTCCGTCAAGGGACACTCGAGTCATCTAGCAATAATACATGACTTCCAGCTAAGTCTCGGCACTACCCAGTACCCACAGATAGTCTCATTGCTATCCTATAGAAAAGGGTCAACATACATCTCATTCTGAGGTGGTAGAGACAATATACCACTCAGAGACGAAGCCGTCCTTAAGCAATACCAACTCAAATCTATTCCGGACCTTCGTAATCTATAATGCTCACAACACTTAGCCAACATCTCAGGGTCTCAAAAGTACTAGCCATCACCAATGAGTCAATTCCCCAGTTTCGTTGAACTCATCCATCAATTACCCCATTCACAATTCTTTTCCAACATCACAAGCAATCTCAACTTGTTACAGCATACATAGCCACTTTCCTTTATTCCCACATTCCAAACAGCATTCACAATATAGCATACTATGGCATCGAGTCATTGTTGGGTTATTTGTGTCCAAACCAACAACAATCATTCATTCAGGGGCATCACAATGTATATAGACTTATTGTATGGAACATCCAGTGAGCAGCCAAGAGGGTCAACAAACTTTCAAGCACAGATACATAAGGATAATTACCGAACAACAATAGCACAATCGCGGAAGCAATCTTTGATTTAATCGTCGACGCAACTTTGATTTAGAAACGAATCAAAGAAGAGACCAAGGACGTAAAGCCGTGCTTTGATACCAATTTGTCACGCCCCGATTCGTAGAGTCATTTATTCACATATTTTATCTCTTGGAATCGATCGTCCTCGCTTGGGCGTGATGCCGTACAAGTCTGGTATTGCACTTGTACAAGGCAAAGATGGTACATAATTAATAATCTTCAAATAGAAACACACCGCAGCGGCAGAAGCAGACAAATTGAATTTAATGAGGACAATCTTTCTGATTGAATAGAAATACATCAGTCCTTTATAACAATGAAGATAAAAGAATAACTTGATGTCTCACAGAGATATACAGAACTTTATTCTTTTATTGATAACTGAAGAAGAGTACAAGACTTGTATTGAAGTACAATGCTTACAACCAATCTCACTTTATATTGAAAGCCAACTGAGCAATGCTACAAAGTTTACCTTGATACTTGGATACATTGGATTACAACTCGATACACCAACTTGGCTTACAACTCACTGGTACAACTGATTACAATGTTCCATACATTATGCCCTTTATAAACAGAAGACATCATCTTGTACAAGGAGAGCTTCTGTATGCCCAACAAATCTTCGATGCCGCAAAACCAATCAAGCTAATCTTCGTGTGTAGAGTATCCCAAGCACAAGCACCTGCCCACAAAACGTGGGTCAGCACATCATCTATGTACTGGCAAGCAGAATCCAACCCACTCGCATAAACCAACATTAAAGTAATCATTTAAGCAAACATTTATTACAATGATCTTTCTATTTGGGCCTAGCATCAGTTTACAGTTCATGGGCAATAGTCATAGCGAAGCATGTAAACATATTCTTAGTAGTATTCTTGTGGACATATCATTTTAGCATTCTTGGTGTTATCATGCAAAGGCATCTTTGAGGCATCGTTAACATTAACAACTTAAACATGTTATAACAGTTCTCACTTCAAGCATCACTTAGCATGTATGTTATGGTTGAGCAATGGTTCATAACAAGGCATATTTCTTAGCATACTGAACTTAACATGTTAAACAGGATCTCATATAAAAAGGCTACCACACAGCATCACTTATTTGTCCTGTTAAGCACGTAAGTTAAACCAACACATATATTGAGTATATCACATTAAAGTGATTTCTTACCGATAGCCAACTTCCTCGTACCTGCATTAAAATATAGGATAATATGATATACTTACTCTGTCTGCACAAAACATTCATTAGCATGCATCCTGACTACATGGTCGTTGGTGAAATTGCACCATAAAGGACTTTCCAACGGGTATTACGACGTACCATTCCAGGGTAGGTTGCAAGCCTAGCCGAATGTCCCGTAATACCTCGTGCCACCATAGCACGACCAATGTTTCCTCCTGGGTCGAATCGGTCCCAGCGCCCCAGGTACCGTTCGAGGAAACTTACTCAGACTTGTACAAGTACGTCCATGACCATGCGAATGCATGTCGACTCGATAACACAAATGCATGGTAAAGCAACTGAAAGTAAGCAGAGCTAACAGTTCAATATCTTATCTCAATCCCAAGCCGTATTCAGCGACTAATCATTACCATCATTCTACTTGGCGATCTCCATGATCCCAAACCCCATCATTTTCATTGTTTGTTCTATTTCAACATTTATCATTACGTTCCTTCTAAGGAGGAACTACAACATTCATTCATTTCATAGGGACAATAGAATATTCATTTCATTTCACAGGGACAGTATTCTTTCTTTATTTGTATATAAAAAAACAGGCAACATCAACAGTTATGCAGAATGTACATGATTCTAGTGTTTTATTCCATTCTTTGTGTCAATAGCATAGCCAGTTCATTACTCATGTATCATTCTTGTAACATCTCATTACTCAAGTATTCATTGCTTATACATTATTAACCGAAGGGACGTTATCAATTCATTTCAAGCATCGAGTCGTATTAGCAGTTCAAGTGTGATTCATTCGGCAGTTCAATAATTCTTAGTATAAGCATCTCAATTACTCATCAACTAAAACATGGGACATTAGGGGCAATTCATAGCATCACATTGTTCTATTTATTAAGCATGCAGAAATAAGGAGGAAGGAGGACAGTTCTACTTGCCTTATATAACGGTCTTCCTGCTCCAATCCCACTAAGCGTAGCTCCACCAGCGAGCCACGTTCCAATACCCATTCCGTCTAGCCAACTAAGAAAGACTGCATCAGTCTCAACTCTCTTGATCTCCAACACAAATTGCGGTCCAATATTCTGATCTCATCCAACAAGCCAACCAAATGCCTCGTGCGGAGCGAGGCATTACAAGCTATGTTAAGCCGCTTGGTGACTTGCGATAGATTTCATCGAGACGATTATGTTGTTACGATATGTTTGTCCTCAACGGACGAAGTAGTACTGAGGCCTGAGTGGGAATGACTTGATAGAATTCGATGCGAGTATGCTTCGATGAATTGAGTCGAACGATATGTGCGAAGTCGTACCTATGGATGATACGTCGGACGAGGATTCGTTAAGTGTAAGTCGAACGATAGGTTGAGCATAACGAAGAAATGTTGCGTTGAGGAAATAATTGGGCCGGTCAAAATTACGTTGAGTTAGTACGGAAGCTTGTTCGGAACGTGTTGAGTAGGTACGAAGAAATCGTGCGAACAGATTTGGGTTAGCACGAGGAGTCGGTAGCACGATTTGGAAGTGCGAGTTAGGGATATGAGAATGGATATATGAATTTGAAATTGTGTCACGACGATGTTAAGTAGTTACAACTAAATTGATCTTGATAAGTGCGAGACTTGATTTGTATTCGAGTTCGGATAATGGCAATGCTTGCAATGGGTTTGAGCTTATGAGAAAGGAAGATGTTCAAGTTATGCATATCGACGATGGTATTGAGGCGTATCAAAGATGATATGTAATAACTCGGAGAACTCTGATCGAATGAACGAAAATTGTGTTGAGCATTGTTGTTGGATGAATAGGATGCAAGTTAAGTTATGGCAGTTTGGATGCTAACGGTAGGAATGCTTCGGAGAATTTGAGAGTCGATGGATGTTACTCGAAAGAAAATGGAAGTGTCTAGATTATTTCGTGGATCACCACTATGTTGACATTCTTGTCTTGAGCGAGCGCAACACCAACTTCGCACATACGACACGTCAAATTAGGACGATCATTCCACGTGAGTGCTGGTATGGTGATTCATCCAGCGGGGATGATCGAACTTACAAGGCGTGGCAAATTGGATCTAGACTTGTGGTTTGATGCAAAAGTTGTTCGAGGATGGTTTCGATAAGTACGGAATGTGTCGGACTATGATTACGAATAGGTAAGCTCGAACTTGAGACGAGTAGATGTCATACTACTAGCAAAGATAGTCGACGGTAATGCATGAGTGATTCGAGTAGTAATGGCACGCAAGCGCATGAGTCATTCGAGTAGCAACGACGTATCAGTTGCGCGAGGGGTAGATAAATTATGGATTGATATGTCAGATTGGGTAAAGTCCCATAGGAATTGTCGGGAAATGATTTGGCTCTGCGATAGGATATAGCATGGTTCGTTGTAACTGTCCCTCATTGATGATCTTCAATTATCGAGCATAGTTTCGGGGCAGATGACCCTAGAAGACTTGACCGCCAAATCAAATAAATATTGAAGTTCCATAGGATGACCCTAAAGAAGTCGCATAAGAAATTTTGTTAAGGATAAAGAATGATGTAGTGCATGTTGAGGATAAGTCTAAGCGAGTGAGTATCATGTTTCGTAAGTTAGCGAGTATCCTTCGACTAGAACGATACGGTCAGGAAAGAAAATTTATGATCGATCGAATAAGTACGTAAGTAGACTTGGTTGGTCGATGATCGAATAGATGTCCAGGAACGTGCTTAGCATAGCGATGCGGTAAGGCAATTGCAAGAATTCTGCAATACGCAAGAGCGACGGATAGTAGAATGACCCTAAGAGTTGTGTCGTATATCAGTTTGAATAACGGTTAAGTTATGTGTGTTGAGCGCACCGTCGATATTACGAAATGAACTAGTCGGGATTGAATCGAAGATTGCTTAAAGGATTCGTACTCGGTCGAGTATCAGAGATAGGCGTATCATCAGAGACCTTGGGTCGGAAAGATTGTTGCCTTTGAGCATCGTAGACTCAAGTTGACCTCTGGGTCGGGAGAGATTAAGCACGATGTCTGGATAAGTTACCTAGTGGGGGTAGCCCCAGACGCAATGCGTAGGTAGTTCGAGAACGTGAATCATATATGGATAGTTGTGTGCGAGACTTAGTGCAATGGTAGGCAAAGAAAACGGAGACATGTGGACTTAGTCCATGTCATTAAGGCCAAGTGTTATGAATGAATGGAGAAAGACTTGAGTTATGCGTAGAGATGTTTAGAAGAGGATCGCAGGTTATGGGATGATGTATACGAGAAGTATTTTGAGAATAGGCGCTAAGGTCTGACCAAGTCGAGTATGGAATGATTGGTGCTTGAAGATTTAAGTTGAGCATGTAGTTTACCCCGATATCCTACAACTGAGATTGGCTGAAATGCATATATTGGTGGGACGCCTAAAATATATGTATGATCCAGACTGAGTTGTATGATTCCAACGATAGTAGCACGAGATCGTAAAATGATCTATGCGGGACACTTGGATTTAAGTGTTGGTTTCGGTTCGAGGACGAACCTGATTTTGAGTGGCATATTATGTAATGCCCAGCTCCACACGGTACATTGTGATGAGTCATTGACTCGAAGAGTTGCATTGACCTGATGAGGTATCGATTGCAAATCGATGCAAGTGTTACATTGGCCAAAGGTAAGCTTTGAGTCGGTTGGAATCTATGAATCGAATCGATGCAAAAGATAAGTTCCGTTGAGCAAGTGCTGATTTTAGTTGATCTGGTGTGCAGGCTATGCTTTTACGCTGGACGATAAGAGGTCGGCATTTTGCCTTATGCAATGAAGTGTCCGCGAAACCAAATTGTGGCCTTACAGCAGATTGTGGCATGGGCACGATAGGCCAAATCAACCGAGTAGAGCAAAAGGAATGACTAAGTCCGAGAGTTAGCTATGCGACCAAGTTATGGAAGCGAGCCACTTCAACTCGGCGAAAGGGCAAGGCGTATCGACTTAAGGTGGGCGGGTTCTTGACTCTCTCTCCCTATTCCTTCACGTCTAATAAAATGGTCCGTGCATGCGTAAGATGTTATCGAGTTAGCGGGCGTGGCTCGGCGACGAATGGTCTAAGTATGTGTTGAACATTAAGGTAGAACATTGAACAATCGAACAATTGAAGCGACGTGCATCAAGTGTACGGGTCGCGGTAGGGCAATGATGGTAGAACATTGAAAGACGATATTGAGATGTGCATCATGTGTGCGGCTTCGAGAACATTGAACACTAGGCGTAGAATATGGATTACGGCACTGAGCGTGCCCTCGTGCACGGAAGCTACGAAATGACTATGTGATTACAGAACTAGGTTATCAGAATAACATATGAATGGTACGCGCTGAATATGAGTACGAGATGACTAAGCCGTTGGGCGTCGTGCATCAATATGGATGTGTAGGGGTATAACGCCGACGGAGCTCCCCATATGGATGGTGGATTATGTTTATGAGACGCGAATATGTTTATGGAACACGAGATTGGTAAGACGATATGACTTGTATGTTATAGTACGTATTGCATGGTCAATGGACTCGGATGGCCCGTGCACGGGTGCAGCTTCCCTCGGACGGTTACGACTGGGGCACCAGGATCGTTCGGCCTAGGAGGGAATTATGTGTGGTATTTATGGTGCACAACATTCGGACGGATTGCAACCGTCCAGTGCTGTGATAAGCTATGATATCCGTAAGTTTGGGATCCTTCGGATACTGGGCTAGCAACCCATATCGAAGTGATCGTAGGCTTACACATAAGAGATGCCAAGTCCATTATGGTATGAAACACCGTGACCTTCATATAGATAGGGCCGTTGGGCTGAGATGAGAGTTGGGTGCAGGCGCAGGGCCTGCGACCCTTATGCATCGTCTAAGTTTATGATTGGAATATTGCGTGAGTTGTATGATTTCTTATGTAAAGTTCTAACCCGTACAGGTTAGGCAATATGGGACGGATACGAGCACGATCACTATGTTTATGTTCATATTATGTCTAACTGTATCTGCCGCAGGGATACGGTATTGGACACATTTATTATAAGTTGCTATGCATGAGTATTGCCATGAAACTGATCCTAAGGCTAAATAGAAAGATCATAAATTAAGATGCGTGTTTCACTAAATATATTCAGTGTTTGGTTTGGGTGCGAGCGGGTCTTGATCAGTGCGAAGCGAGGACGAAAGCACTAATCCTCCACTAGTTTATGTGCAGGTTTGGGTATGTCAGCTCGGGGCGGAGCTTGGCTTGGACGTGCCGAGGCATGGAGTCCTTGGCGTTCAAGAGGAGCTACCGCATAGGCGTTCGGACTTGCGACATGGAGATGTTCGGCCGAAGACTACTTGTTGGCTATAAGAGGCATAATGTATGGAACAATATAATCCTTTGTGAGCTAGAGAGATCATGAGCGTTGTAGCCAATTGGCATATATGTTGGGCTATTCAGAGCCTTTGTAATCTTCAGTTCATTATAAATAAAAGAGATTCATAAAAGAGATCATGAGCGTTGTAGCCAATTGGCATATATGTTGGGCTATTCAACACTCATATTCCCCTTGCCTTGTACGGGCGCAACTCCAGGCTCGTACGACATCACGCCCCAGCGAGGACGATGATTCGGGTAAAATCTAGCGAGGACGAGCGATTTCCCTGATCGGGGCGTGACCAAATGTATGGGATGGTAAGCATAGTTCAGGCAAGTTGTCGAATGTATTTTCTTTCTATTTTCAATCAATGTAGCCGCAACGGCATCCAATGTAATTACGACTTGCACTTCATTGCAAGCTATAAATGAAAAGCATTTCTATCTTCCTATACTGCGTCTTAAATTCTGATATGATTTGTGAAGTTTCAACTTGGCGTATTAATATCAAAACCAACGCAATATTCTGCCTTGTACGAGTGCAATTCCAGACTCATACGGCATCACGCCTTAGCGAGGATGATCGAATCGGCAAAATTAACATCGGGGACGAACGTTGCCGACTCGGGGCGTGACAAATTGGTATCAGAGCACAGTTATGTTTCCTCAGATTTTTGAAAGATGTTTCATTGTTGGAATGTCCGTTACGATGGCTCGATTGAATGCTTGTCGGCATGCTGCATAAAATACAAGTTCCATACAGGTAAGCCCGTAGATATTTTTGAAAAATACTAACGGGTTTACACTGTTTGTAGGAATGACTAAACGAGACAAGAAAATCGCCGGCACAATAACCCAAACCGTGGATAGTACGTCGAAAACAAAAAGCACTGGCCCTAGCGAGACGACTATGGAGAAGATGCTATAGTTGATGGAACTGCAGCAGCAACAGCTTTAGATGCAATTCAAAGCCCAATTTGATGCACAGCAGAAGCAGATGACCGCCCTGACTCAGATAGTGAGCAGGATGGCAGACGATACCAAGGCGATGGACGCGGTACTCGAGGGAAAGCACAGTGATCCAGAAGAAGATGAGGAGGAAGAAGTCCCTCCGTAAATGATAAACTCTCCTTCTATGCTCAAAGTGAAGGAGTTTCGCAAAATGAACCCGCCGAAGTTCAACGGCCGAGCGGAGCCCGACGTGATAGTAGGATGGCTCGCAGAGATGGAGGACTCGTTCGATCTCCTCTGCATCGAAGGGTCCCAGAGGGTGGCCTGTGCGGCACTGCAGTTACAATTAAGAGCATATGACTGGTGGGCGGCGAAGAAACAAGAGATCTGTGAAACCGATTCCAACAAAAAGATTTCTTGGGAAATGTTCAAGACAGCCTTCCTTGAGCAGTACGTTCCTCGCGCCATCCGTCGACAAAAGGGGGATGAGTTCATGATGTTGAGGCAGGGGAATATGAGTGTTGAAGATTATGATGCAAGCTTCTCGAAACTTGCAAAATTTGCTGGCGCTTTCCTGCCCAACAAAGAAGAATGGTGCGAGCGTTTTCAGCAAGGCCTCAACGATGAACTGCGTAGGGACATCATGAACCAACGATGCCAAACTTATCATGAATCCTACGAAGCCGCACTTGATAGTGAGCGGATCTTTGGCCGTATGTCACAAAGGGCCGTGCCTGTCGTTCGCAACAACTTCAACAAGCGTCCTAATGACGCTGGAGGATCGGGAGTACAAAAGTGCCCAAACACGTCTGAGAATCGTGGTCACTTTGCCACAGTAAATTGCAATAGATGCGGCAAGCGTGGGCACCAAGCACCCGATTGTAGATTGAGAACATGCTTCAAGTGTGGCGAGCTTGGCCACTTCAGTCAATATTGTCAGACGGGGAAGCCGAATCAACACAACCCACCAAGGAATACTCCTAATCCATATAAAGCACCTACACTACAAGGCGCAAATGCGGTGCCTGTGAACCCGCAGAATCAACACCACGGAGCTCAAGACCGAGTTTATACCTTAACTCGGGACGAGGCATTTGCGTCCGATACAGTTGTAATAGGTATATTACTCTACAAAGATATACCTGCTCGAGTACTATTCGATTCGGGTGCGATGCATAGCTTTATATCTGCTGATTATGCGAAAGAAAATAAAATAACTATGCAATAACTAGATATAAATATTAGCGTTAGCACTCCGTCGGGAGTCGATATGCCTGTAAACTTTATTTGTAGGGATGGCCACATTTGCGTCGGAGGAAGATATCTATCCTTGGATGCCGTCGTGCTAGATATCAAGGATTACGACATAATCCTGGGCATGGATTGGTTGGGCACTTGTCGTGCAATGATCGAGTATGCGGAGAAGCGAGTGGTGTTTCGTCTTTCTGGCGAGATAGAGTTCTCATATTCCTACGGCACGACCTCGAAGACGGCGATGATGGTATCGGCAATCTCGGCGAGGCGTATGCTGCGTTCCGGCTGTGCGGGGTACTTGGCATCAGTTCGAGACACGCGGACGAATAATACAAACACAATGCAGACTGATGTTGTGGCAGATTTTCCCGAAAATTTTTTTGACGACATGCCCGGGATGCCGTCGGATCGAGAAATTGAATTCAGCATCGACACCTTTCCGGATACACGGCCGATATCAAAGGTGCCTTACCTAATGGCTCCAGCAAAACTGAAGGAGCTGAAGGTGCAATTGCAAGAGTTGCTAGACCGCGGATTTATTCGCCCTAGCGTCTCTCCGTGGCGAGCTTCCGTACTATTCGTGAAGAAGAAGGATGGGTCGTTGCGGCTATGCATCGACTATCGGGAACTCAACAAGGCGACCGTACGAAACAAGTATCCTTTGCCGCGATTCGACGACTTGTTTGACCAACTGCAAGGCGCGTCAGTATTTTCAAAAATCGATCTTCGTTCAGGCTATCATCAATTGAAGATCAAGTTCGACGACGTATCGAAGTCTACATTCCGCACTCGATATGGTCATTACGAATTTTTCGTCATGCCGTTCGGTTTGACGAATGCCCCAGCCGCGTTCATGGATCTGAAGAGCATGCAAAACACTTGAAGACGGTACTGTCGATTCTGCGTGAAAACAAATTATACGCCAAACAGAGTAAGTGCGAGTTCTGGATGAGTAGCATGACATTCCTCGGGCACGTAATCTCTGTCGAAGGTGTCGTAGTGGACCCAAAGAAGATTGATGCGGTGGTGGATTGTAAATGACCTGCCTCGGCTAGCGACATTCAGAGTTCCTGGGCTTAGCGGGCTACTACCGTAGGTTCGTGCGAAGCTTTTCAAAACTAGCGTCGCCTCTGACTCACCTCACCCAGAAGGGAGTAGTATTTGAATGGAGCGACGACTGTGAATCCAGCTTTCAAGAGTTGAAGCAACGGCTAATCTCAGCTCCAATCCTTGTACTTCCAGACGGTCCAGAAGGCTTTCAGATATTCAGCGACGCATCGGGAACTGGCCTCGGGTGCGTACTCATGCAGAGAGACAAAGTCATCTCCTATGCTTTACGGCAGTTGAAGCAGCACGAGAAAAACTACCCGACGTACGACCTAGAATTGGCGGCGATCGTCTTTGCGTTGAAGTTATGGCGGCACTATCTCTATGGTGTGGCATGCAGAATCTACACAGATCACAAGAGCCTGAAATACTTATTTACGCAACGGGAACTCAACCTACGACAGCGACGATGGCTCGAACTCATAAAAGATTACGAGCTAACGATCGAGTATACGCCGGGCAAGGGAAACTTGGTGGCCGGCGCACATAGCAGAATATTTATGGGAACACTGGCCATAAACAAGGAGATACGGCGAGACCTTGAAGCGATGGGTATCGAACTCGGAATTGAGTATCGACACCTGCACCTAGCTCAGCTGAAGTTAGGATCGAGCCTGCTTAGCAAGATAAAGACCGCACAGGAGGACGACACATTCCTGAAGAAAATGTGCGAGCTGATTTCAACGGGAAGGGCGATTGACTTTGCGGAAGACAGAGACGGGACGATACGACTAAAGGAAAGGCTTTGCGTTCCTGAAACTGCCGAACTCAGAAAAGAAATTCTGAGGGAGGCGCATTATACAAAGTACTCGTTACATCCTGGAAGCACCAAGATGTACAAGGACTTGCGCACAGGCTTTTGGTGGCACGGCATGAAGAAAGATGTAGCTACATTCGTATCGCAATGCATGGCATGTCAGCAGGTGAAGGCAGAACACCAAAGGCCAGACGGAGAGCTGCAAACATCGCCATTCCCGAGTGAAAGTGGGACAATATCTCGATGGATTTGATTATAGGATTTTTGAAGACGTCGCGGAGGAATGACGCGATTTGGGTCATTGTTGATAGATTGACCAAGTCGGCTCACTTCATCGCAATCAAAGTAGGATGGAACGTCGATCGGTTAGCGCAAATCTACGTCGATGAGATTGTTCGACTGCACGGGGTACCGACCTCAATAATTTTGGACAGGGACGGGCGATTCTTATCGCATTTCTGGACGAGCCTCCAAGCGGCGATGGAGACCAAACTGAACTTTAGTTCGGTGTACCATCACCAAACAGACGGTCAGACGGAGAGGGTCAATCAGATCTTAGAAGACATGTTGCGTCTGTGTGCGATCGACCTAAAGACTATTGGGATACACATTTGCCGCTTACGGAGTTTGCGTATAACAACAATTATCAGTCGAGCATTCAGATGGCTCCATACGAAGCGCTCTACGGGAGGAAGTGTCGTTCGCCGATATGCTGGGATGAAGTCGGAGAGCGACAAGTACTTGGACCGGAACTGGTAGAGCAGGCTGTCGAAAAGGTCCGCTTGATTCGAGATTGACTCCGTATTGCGCAAAGTCGATAAAAGAGCTACGCAGATCTTCGTCGATGACCGTTAGAGTTCTTGGTTGGGGACCATGTGTTTCTGAAAGTAACGCCCAAGCGCGGTGTGATGCGGTTCGGCGTTAAAGGCAAGTTGAGCCCGAGATTTGTAGGCCCCTTCGAGATCATTGAGCGAGTTGCGACGGTTGCTTATCGGATCGTACTACCTCCTTCCCTAGCTGATGTGCACGATGTTTTCCACGTTTCACAACTTCGAAAATACGTGTACGATCCAAGTCATGTGGTTAGCTTCGATCAGTTGGAGCTACGTACTGACTTGTCTTACTCGGAGGAGCCTATTCAAATTTTGGACTGCAAGAAGAAGGTGCTACAAATTCGGTCGATGTCCTTGGTTCGCGTGCTTTGGCAGAACCATTCAGTCGAGAAGTCGACGTGGAAGATGGAGGCGGAGATGAAAGAGAAGTGTCACACCCCGATTCCGTAGAATCGATAGTCGTCCCCCGGGCGTGATGCCGTACGAACCTAAGTTGCGATCGCACAAGGCATAGTCATAAGGTTATCCGAAACACAACATCAAGTTAGAGTACGCAGAGAAATTGATTGACACATTTGAAATAGAAGTAAACTTTTTTCATTGATAATAAAACTTTATTTACATTGACTTCATTACATTCATTGCCGCGCGGGCTACAATATGACTCGACTTACAAAATGAACGCCGATGAGACAGTCGTTCCATACATTACACCCCTTTATACAAGCAAAAACCATTACACATTTCCACCTACGATCGAGGAAAGCCGAGTCGCCATTGGTCTTCTTTTGTACTGAATGCGGAGTCTTCGAAAGGAATTCAGAAACAAGCCTTTACACGGATGAGGCTTCAAAAGTGTCTACGCCGCCTTGAGATTTTAGGTGGCACGCCCTTCGTGGTTCGGGGTACCTGCATGGAGAGCGAGGATCAGTACATTACACTTTGTACTGGTGCGTGGCAAGTTAAATTCCAAGCTCTCATTTGGTTGAATGAGTTTATATGACTTAGTTCATGAATGTTTCTAACCATCCTAATAAATTTCACACGTGCAATGACAAGCATAATGTAATTTACTTCGGAACTTATCCCCGGCGGACCGCGTCGCGCCTTATGAAACTTACCATGTTCTTCCCTGTCAATTGTTAACATCTTTCATATTAAGTACAAAATGTATGTGTGATTGGTCACTGGCATCACAAGCCATCCTGGACGTATAGTTTTGTTAATCGAGATCCTTTCAACGCAAGTAGCTAGCTCCGTTGCAAGTCCCCGCTTAACCTGTGCTGAAACCTTATGCACGACTATACCGTGTTTCCTCCTAGGCCGAAACGGTCCCGTGGCCTCGGGTTGCCGCTCGAGGAAACTATCGCCTTGTCGACAAGTTGTCCATAACCGTGTGAAGATATATTTTCCTTTTTTAGTTATTAAGACATAGCCTACATTCTCTTTAAAAACTCAATCCTTTTTTCGGTGTTCGTGTCCTTGCATTTATCCTTTCATTCGTAACAACACTATCGATTTTGCCTAAGAAGAGGGTCGAGAAGAGAAGGGTCAGCCACTCACCTTGAGTTTACTTCGGCGAGAGAACTTGTTGGATGCGCTAGACGTCGCCTACGCGATTACCTGAAATCGCACAAGCAACCGATTAGAACACTGCATTATTCAAGGAGTTCGATAGAAAATGCGAGTTCGAAATGGAAGCCATGAAAACCATCGAAAACATTCACGAAAACGCATTCAGAAAATAAAGCCAAAACCAACGCAAGCGGCGTAAAAAGTAGAGCAATGTGAGGTCTCTCCCGACTTAGCCGCAAAGTCAATCCTCGAGGCGCAATCCGCTGAATATGGGACTTGGTTCCGAAGAAGACATTCTATAACGAGGAATGGATCTTAATTCAACCGTTCCCGTTCGATCGACTCGGTCGATCCCGACCTATCGGTCCCGACCGAATCGATAGCGACAGTGTTCCTTTCTCACGCGCCCCGTGGGTAGAGTACAGGACACGATGTAGGGACGGGGCACTACACCATAACCAACTAAGAAAAAGTTTCGTCCTCGAAACTTAAAATAGAACCTACCTCTACGAGAACAAGGAAGGGAACTTCTCCTTCATTTCTGACTCAAGCTCCCACGTCGACTCCTCGACTGAATGGTTCCTCCAGAGGACGCGGACTAGAAGAATAGCATGGTTGCGGAGAAGTTTATCCTTGCGCTCCAAGATTTGCACCGGATCTTCGACATATGATAAGTCCGCCTTCAGGTCCAGCTTACCCAAATCTACCACATGCCCCGGATCGTGCACGTACTTCTACAATTGTGAGACGTAGAAGACGTCATGTACCTCTGACAATGCAGGCGGCAAGGCAATTTGGTAAGCTACCGGGGCGACTCGCTTCAATATTTCGAACGGGCCAACAAATCTTGGGCTCAACTTTCCTTTCGCACCGAACCGGGAAACTCCACTCATAGGCATCACCTTCAGGAATACATGGTCGCCTTCCGAGAACTCGAGGGGGCGTCGGTGCGTGTCGGCATAGCTTTTCTACCGACTTTGTGCTATCTTCAATCTTTCTCGTATCAACTTAACCTTCTGCACAGTCTGCTCCACCAGCTCCGGACCAAGTATCTGCCGTTCTCCGACTTTATCCCAGCAAATGGGCGATCTACACTTCCGGCCGTACAAAGCTTCATATGGTGCCATTTGGATGCTGGACTGATAGCTGTTGTTGTATGCAAACTCGGCCAGCAGTAGATGGACGTCCCAACTTGACTTCAAGTCGATCGCACAGAGTCGTAACATGTCTTCGAGAATTTGGTTCACCTGCTCTGTTTGGCCGTCAGTCTAAGGATGATAAGCTGAGCTGAACTTCAACTTAGTCCCCAATGCTGAATGTAGACTACTCCAGAAGCGTGCTACGAACCGTCCATCCCGATCAGAGACGATAGAAACTGGGACCCCGTGCAGCCGAACTATTTCATCAAGGTATATATGAGCAAGGCGGTCGACGCTCCAAGTAACTTTGATGGCGATAAAGTGCGCTGACTTGGTTAGTCGATCGACGATGACCCAGACGGCGTCGTTTTCCTGCGACGTCCTTGGCAAGCCAACAACGAAGTCTATAGTGATGTGATCCCATTTCCACTCTGGAATGGCGAGGTTCTGCATCTCCCCGCCCAGGCGCTGGTGCTCGGCTTTGACTTGCTGACAGGCCATACATTTTGACACAAAGAGCGCTACGTCCCTCTTCATGCCGTGCCACCAAAAGACAACGCGAAGGTCCTTATACATCTTGGTGCTACCAGGATGCAAGGAATATTTTACATAGTGCGCCTCCGACATTATCTTCTTTCTAAGTTCTGCGTCATCCGGTTCGCATAGTCGTCCCTTCACGCGCAACACTCCCGACTCGTCCTCTACAAAGTCGGACATTTTCCCTGTCGATATCAGCTTTCGCATCTTCTCCAGGTAGGGGTCGTCCTTCTGTGCAGACTTGATCCTCTCCAGTAGGCTCGGTTCCACCCGCAGTTGTGCCAGTTTTACGTCTCTGAAACAAACTCGGAGCTCGATGCCCATTCCTTCCAAGTCACGCAGTAGTCGATCGTTGATGTATAACGAAGCTAAGTACTTCCGGCTCAGCGCATCCGCTACCACATTTCCCTTGCCCGGCGTATAGTCGATTGATAAGTCATAGTCTTTGATTAGTTCGAGCTATCACCTCTGCCGCAAATTCAGTTCCTTCTGGGTGAAGAGATACTTGAGGCTTTTGTGGTCCGTATAAATCCTATACGCCATGCCATAGAGATAGTGACGCCATAGCTTCAACGCGAACACAATTGCCGCTAGTTCTAGGTCGTGCGTGGGGTAGTTCTTCTCGTGCGGCTTTAACTGCCGGAAAGCAAAAGATATCACCTTATCCCGCTGCATGAGCACACACCCCAAGCCCAGGCCAGAAGTATCGCTGAAGATTTGAAATCCCTCCGTCCCTTCAGGAAGAGCAAGTATCGGGGCCGAAACGAGCCGTTGTTTGAGCTCCTGGAAGGAAGCTTCACAGTCGTCTGACCACTTGAATGCGACTCCTTTCTGGGTGAGGCGAGTCAACGGCGATGCGATCTTCGCGAAGTCCTTCGTGAAGCATCGGTAGTATCCCGCCAAGCCTAGGAAGCTTCGAATTTCGCTAACTGATGCGGGCCGTTTCCAATCAGCAACTGCCTCGACTTTCTTCGGATCGACTGCGATACCCGCGGCGGATATGATGTGCCCAAGGAATGAGACGTTGTTCAGCCAGAACTCGCACTTGCTCATCTTCGCGTACAACTGATTCTCTCGAAGGGTTTGGAGTACCGTCCGTAGATGCTCTGCATGTTGCGCTCGATCCTTCGAGTAGACGAGGATGTCGTCGATGAAGACTACTACGAACTTGTCAACGAACGGACGGAACACCCGATTCATTAGATCCATGAAGACGGCAGGGGCATTTGTCAGACCAAACGGCATTACCAAGAACTCGTAATGGCCATAACGAGTGCGGAAGACAGACTTCAGCACGTCATCTGGCTTGACTTTGAGTTGGTGATAACCTGATCGCAGATCAATCTTCGAAAACACGGTTGCACCTTGGAGCTGGTCGAACAAGTCGTCGATGCGGGGCAGGGGTATTTGTTTCGGACGGTGGCTTTATTCAATTCCCGATAGTCGATACAGAGTCGCATCGATCCATCCTTCTTCTTCACGAACAGCACGGGTGCACCCCATGGCGAGACACTCGGACGGATAAACCCTCTGTCGAGCAATTCCTGAAGTTGTGCCTTCAATTCTTTCAATTCTGCAGGGGCCATTCTGTACGGAGCCTTCGAGATCGGTCGGGTGTCGGAGAATGTGTCGATAGTGAACTCTATTTCTCGATCGGGTGGCATGCCGGGTAGCTCGTCCGGGAACACGTCTGAGAATTCTGCCACAATGTCGGTCTGACCCGCGTTTGCACCATCCTGTCGCATGTCTCGAACGGAAGCTAGATAGCCTTCGTACCCGAAATGCAGCATCCGTCGAGCAGATATTGCGGAGATCACTATGCAGGTCGGCGACGCCTTACCACACGAGTAGCAGAATTTAGGCACTCCAGGCATACGGAATGTGACCTTCTTTTCAGTACAGTCTATGGTTGCGTTGCACGGCCCGAGCCAATCCATTCCCAGAATGACGTCAAAGTCCTTCATGTCTAGAACTATCACGTCCAGACCGATCTTCTGACCGCCGATACAGATAATCCCGTCGGTACAAGCTATGTTTGTAAGAATTGGTGTGCCCGAAGGCGTGCTTACGCTAAGGTCGAGATCTAATGATATTACATGAATTTATGCTCGGCGGCAAAGTCCGCCGATATAAAACTATATGAAGCGCCTGAATCAAATAACACACGAGCAGGCACATTATTAAATTTTAGTATACCTGACACTACTGTATCTGATGCCAGCACTTCGTCTCGAGTCAGAGCAAAGACACGCCCCTGAGCATTAGGGCGTCGGTCTTGGTTGTTGGATTGAGTGCGCTGAGGAGGTCGGGGCGCCTGTCTTCGATTCTCCTGGCGATGTTGTTGTGGCGGGGCGCTACGACTCCATTTCTGGGGGCAATCTTGCTTATAGTGACCCTTCTGCCCGCAAAAAAAGTATCCCCCATCTTGGACAAAGCACTTGCTCGCCTCATGTCCAAGGGAACCGCACTTGGCACATCGCGATGATGGGTTATGTCCCCAGTAACCGCCATGGTTTGGACGCTTTGATGCGTGATTGTTGCCTCCCGTATAGCTACGACGTTTGTGATTGGAGTGGCACACAACGTCGTCAGCACCGGAAGGATGTAGTCTCTCAAGACGGAGGGCGTGATTCAGAGCCTCGCCCACGGTCTTGTACTCCGGGACCCCGACATGTGCACCGATAGAGTGTCGCAGACCAACTTCGAACCGTCGCACGCGGCACTCCTCTGTAGGCAGAAATGTACTAGCAAACTTTGCCAACTTATTGAATTCTGCGGCATATTTTTCTACTGTCCGATTTCCCTGCCTCAACTGTATGAATTCATTCTCCTTCGCTTGACAAACGGCTGATGGAAGGTACTCGACTTCAAAGGCTTTACGGAACGTGGCCCAAGAGATCGGTGCTGAGTTGTTGTCGCATCGGATCGCTCGCTTATGTACGGCCCATCAGTCGTGCGCGTTCAACCGTAGCTGAAGTTGTGCGCAGGCGACTTGCTTAGATTCTTCAATGCCGAACAGCTCGAAGTGATCTTCCAGCTCTTCCAACCAGTCGATTGCCATGGAGGGACCCTCGGTGTCGCTGAAGGAAGTGCGGCACGCCTTCTTGAATTCTGACACTTCAAAGTTGTACTTTTTTAGTGTTGCTGGTTGACGCTCGGGCTCCGCCGTGTCGACTTCAATGGGTTGGATCGTCGGCCCGGTGGTAGTAGGTGCGGTGACGGTAGGCGCAGTCGCAGAATTTCCGTTGGCCGCCATTGTTTGGACGATCTGCTGCAGGGTATCCAGCTGCTTTTGTTGAAGTTTTGCGTGTACCTCGAAGTGATCTTCGAACTGGGCCTGTCGTTCCTCCTTCTGTTGATGTCGGTTCTCGGACTGGTTCCACTGCGCCTCCATCATACGCAGCATCCTTTCGATGGTATCGTTAGAAGGTCCGCCCCGCGAACGACGAGAACTACTAGAGCCGCTAGAAGCGCTCTGCTCTCGCTCGGCCGTGGATTCCGTCACTTCTGCGATACGAAGGCAAACACATCAGTCACAAAATATTACGGACTCATTGTATGGAACAACTTATCTCATCGATGCGAGGTCAAAGGATGTAAAACCGTGCTCTGATACCATTATGTCACGCCCCGATTCCGTAGAATCGATAGTCGTCCCCCGGGCGTGATGCCATACGAACCTAAGTTGCGATCGCATAAGGCATAGTCACAAGGTTATCCGAAATACAACATCAAGTTAGAGTACGCAAAGAAATTGATTGACACATTTGAAATAGAAGTAAACTTTTTTCATTGATAATAAAACTTCATTTACATTGACTTCATTACATTCATTGCCGCACGGGCTACAATATGACTAAACTTACAAAATGAACGCCGATGAGATAGTCGTTCCATACATTACTCCCCTTTATACAAGCAAAAACTATTACACATTTCCACCTGCGATCGAGGGAAGCCGAGTCGCCATTGGTGTTCTTTTGTACTGAATGCGGAGTCTTCGAAAGGAATTCAGAAATAAGCCTTTACACGGACGAGGCTTCAAAAGTGTCCACGCCGCCTTGAGATTTTAGGTGGCACGTCCTTCGTAGTTCGGGGTACCTGTGTGGAGAGCGAGGATCAGTACATTACACTTTGTACTGGTGCGTGGCAAGTTAAATTCCAAGCTCTCATTTGGTTGAATGAGTTTATATGACTTAGTTCATGAATGTTTCTAACCATCCTAATAAATTTCACACGTGTAATGACAAGCATAATGTAATTTACTTCGGAACTTATCCCCGGCGGACTGCACCGCGCCTTATGAAACTTACCATGTTCTTCCCTGTCAATTGTTAACATCTTTCATATTAAGTACAAAATATATGTGTGATTGGTCACTGGCATCACAAGCCATCCTGGACGTATAGTTTTGTTAATCGAGATCCTTTCAACGCAAGTAGCTAGCTCCGTTGCAAGTCCCCGCTTAACCTGTACTGAAACCTTATGCACGACTATACCCTGTTTCCTCCTAGGCCGAAACGGTCCCGTGGCCTCGGGTTGCCGCTCGAGGAAACTATCGCCTTGTCGACAAGTTGCCCATAACCGTATGAAGATATATTTTCCTTTTTTAGTTATTAAGACATAGCCTACATTCTCTTTGAAAACTCAATCCTTTTTCCCGTGTTCGTGCCCTTGCATTTATCCTTTCATTGACAACAACACTATCGATTTTGCCTAAGAAGAGGGTCGAGAAGAGAAGGGTCAGCCACTCACCTTGAGTTTACTTCGGCGAGTGTAGTGCCCCGTCCTGCAAAGTCAACCGGAGAAATCGAAATGCCGACGGTGTTGGAACTTAGCCTTGCAACGGCTACTCGAAGGCTCGCTCGGTCGAGGCGACTCCTCGCACAGGTGGGGGAGTTTCGGTGAACTTGCTTCATCTTAGCCTTCACTTAATAACTCGCTTGTTTTCAACTTGCACAAGTAGGCTAATCTAAAAGCTACGAACGCACATAGCTAAGGGAGTAATCCCGAAACGTTGAAATGTCCTAGAACATGGAAAATGGTCCCACAGTCAACATAGAAGTCGGCTCAGCGTGCTTTCAAATGACACTCGGTCCTTCGATCCCGTGGCTTGGGAGAAGGATGTTGGCTTAAGTTGTTAAGTTGCCCCGACACTTGAGATAGCCTAAGTCGTAGGCGTCGCCTGCGTAAATGCTTGCTAAAGCAGGCACGGTCCCGTTATGCAAGGCTTGGCATAGCCTTCGCATGTCCCGTTGGTCCCGTCGATTCGTCCCTACACTCGAATTTGCCTAAGTCATAAGCGTCGCCCCCATGAATGCTTAACAAAGCATGCACGGTCTTGTCCCGCAAGGCTTGGCATAGCCTTCGCATGTCCCGCAAGTTAAGTCATCTTGCACGGCTGTTGGCTTAAGTCTAGGCACCCAGCAGTTGTTTATTCAAGTCGACCCCGTGCCTAGCACGTCCCCTAGACGCGAGCTCCGCGCCACGAGCTTCTACTTGTGCCTGCACATGAAATACTGTGTGGGTGTCAGTACCACTGTACTGGTGGAGTGAGCTTCTCGCCCACCCATACATAACCGACACGTTTCATTTACTTTGTGCAGTTAAAACCCTTTCAATTGTCTTTCTAGTCTTGCCTTAGGTTCAGTTTTAAGACTTGACGTCTAAGCAACTCGACGTGCAACGGCATGGTCGTGCTACAAAACCAACGTGTATTTTGATCGAGGCAGTGCCTCATCGCTTAGGTACTTGACCAAACTGCAACTCGGGATGGCAGGGTCGTGCCACATTCTATTTGCAACTTAGACATATTCAAGACGGTGCTACGCCGTGGAGCAACTTACGCGAACTCGGCCGTGCCAGGACCTTTACTTATACTTTAGCGCCACTAGACCAATTCCCGTGCCAACGTTTCAAGTGCCTAGGATGGCAATGGGATAACTCGTGCAGGTCGTGCCTCTAGACCTTTCTTTGACTTGTCTGTGCTTCAAGATGAGGCCGCGCCTCGCTAGTTATCAAGACTTATCGTGCTACCGCCTTGCGGCCTTCCTGTTAGACCCATTTGCTAACTTAGACAAGACTTGTGAACCAAAGTAACACTTTCATGGACATCCCGACGCCATCTATCGTGGAGAACCAGGCCTGTCTAAGGCACGAGTTACGGTTGGTTTAGTGAAAAGCTTGCCACGAACAAAAGAAGTCCACGCGACTTGTTGTCGTCGAGATCGGTCCCGCAACTTGGGAGTCTCGCCATGTCTTGATATGTCCCGCACACGAGATCGGTCCTCCGGCTTGGGAGTCTCGTAAGTCTTGATAGAAAGAAGGAAAAGCATGTTCATGTTAAGGAAAGACTGGTAGATCGAGTTTAGACTTGCATGGTCATGGACAACTTGTCGACAAGGTGTAGTCTTCTCGAATGATTATCGGGGCGCCGGAATCATTCGTCCCGGGGGAAGCGAGTGTGGCTCAACCTGCATGCCGGATAACCGCATAGGAGTATCGGCGCTTCCGGGGCTAGCTACCCTTAGAAGGGCGGACCGATACCCCCACCGAGCCAGTCCAAGATAGCTTGAAATTGCTAGTAACCACCTCATGTAGATGCGTCGGCAATAGTGACACACCGCGTGTATGCCTTTGGATTGAGTCTAGATGCTTGATTGCTTGTCTAGTCGGGAATACAATGTCTGGGCCTAAGACTAGGCTGCAGCATAGGCACCGTGCTTGGCACGATAGATGGCGTCGGGATGTCCATGAAAGTGTTACTTTGGTTCACAAGTCTTGTCTAAGTTAGCAAATGGGTCTAACAGAAAGGCCGCAAGGCGGTAGCACGATAAGTCTTGATAACTAGCGAGGCGCGGCCTCATCTTGAAGCACAGACAAGTCAAAGAAAGGTCTAGAGGCACGGCCTGCACGAGTTATCCCATTGCCGTCCTTGGCACTTGAAACGTTGGCACGGAAATTGGTCTAGTGGCGCTAAAGTATAAGTAAAGGTCTTGGCACGGCCGAGTTCGCGTAAGTTGCTCCACGGCGTAGCACCGTCTCGAATATGTCTAAGTTGCAAATAGAATGTGGCACGACCCTGCCGTCCCGAGTTGCAGTTTGGTCAAGTACCTAAGCGATGAGGCACTGCCTCGATCGAAATACATGTTGGTTTTGTAGCACGACCATGTCGTTGCACGTCGAGTTGCTTAGACGTCAAGTCTTAAAACTGAACCTAAGGCAAGACTAGAAAGACAATTGAAAGGGTTTTAACTGCACAAAGTAAATGAAACATGTCGGTTATGTATGGGTGGGCGAGAAGCTCACTCCAACAGTACAGTGGTACTGACACCCACACAGTGTTTCATGTGCAGGCACAGGTAGAAGCTCATGGCGCGGAGCTCGCTTGGATGCGTCGAGGCACGGAGTTCCTTGGCGAGTCGAAGCGTGTGGTCGCGTGATCTGAAGACTTATACAGGGCATAATGTATGGACATCGCCTTCCGAAGCTTCCGCTGACTCAAGCATTGTAATCAAGAGAGAGAGCAGAGAGTGACTTTGTAATCGAGAGAAAAGTGAGCACGAGAGACTTGTAATTTGGCCTTGCGCCCACAAATGTAATCTTGTATTCAGTATCAATAAAAGAGCTTCTTGCAATAACTTGTGTTCATGTGTTCTTCTTTAAATTCCGCTGCAAAGTATTCAATGTTTCTGCTTGGGACTTCTGTCCAACAACCCCGTCGCCGCCGATGTAATCGGACGTTATGGAATTGCCTTGCACGAGCGCAATCTAGGCTCGTGCGGCATCACGCCTTAGCGAGGACGATCGCTCCTACGGGAGCGGGGCGTGACAGCGAGAGAACTTGTTGGCCGCGCTAGACGTCGCCTACGCGATTACCTGAAATCGCACAAGCAACCGATTAGAACACTGTATTATTCAAGGAGTTCGATAGGAAATGCGAGTTCGAAATACAAGCCATGAAAACCATCAAAAACATTCACGAAAACGCATTCAGAAAACAAAGCCAAAACCAACGCAAGCGGCGTGAAAAGCAGAGCAACGGAAGGTCTCTCCCGACTTAGCCGCAGAGTCAATCCTCGAGGCGCAACCCACTGAATATGGGACTTGGTTCCGAAGAAGACATTCCATAACGAGGAATGGATCTTAATTCAACCGTTCCCGTTCGATCGACTCGGTCGATCCTGACCTATCGGTCCCGACCGAATCGATAGCGACAGTGTTTCTTTCTCGCGCGCCCCGTGGACAGAGTACGGGGCACGATGTAGGGACGGGCACTACAAGAAGTACCCTGCGTTGTTTGTCTAAATTTAGGTCAGACGCTTGTTCTTAAGTTTCGGGACGAAACTTTTTCTTAGTGGTATATTATGTAGCGCCCCACTTTTGATAGGCGATGAAACTTCATAATATGCTTGCGCCGAGTTAGATCGGCCGGGAACTTAGATAGTCATCTGACTTGATCGCTAAGCTTGGAAAACGATAATGTCTTGTGGCATCGATTCAAATCGATTTGGACGGAAGTTACGAGAATCGATCCAACTAATGGAATGACTTCTGTTGGAATAAGTCCTAGATGCAGCGTGCTGCATCTCGGCGAGTGAGCTCTCTATAAGAGTCCCTTCGACGGGATCGGACCGCTGTATAGTTTTCTTAGAGCTTTGTCGCTGGGCTTGATGAAGTGCTTTCGTGTCGTTTTCATGGATACAATTATAATTTTGATGCAAGGGGAAAGGAAGAAATTCTAACAAAGCGTTGGTGCCATTGCAGGAGCTCGCGTAACTAAGGATTGACGTTGCGTAGTGCTTGGACGACCGGCACGAAGCAAAGTAATCGGTGGGTGATTCGACCCTTCTTTTCTACTCTGTCCCGCAAACTTATTCCTTGCTTCGAATTCATTCAAATCGAACGATGCCAAGTTAATTGCATGCCAATCCACTAAGGTCAAGAACTCAGGAAAAACATATCGATTTTGAGTAATCTACTCTGAAAAATACAAGTTTCTCACATAAACGGAAAAGTTTAAGGTTCTAGTAAAAAGATAGACTATTTCACGTGCTGCAAAATAATGTGAAACGTCGATCATGGGTTATGATGCCTCGGACAATTTGGTGCCCACGGGACGCTAAATCGGTGTACGGCTTTGGGGAAAATGAATCGTTGCATGAGTTGCGAGAAATGATAATGCCGTTCGATACTATCTGCGCTATACGAAACTGTTGTATATATGAAACTGTTCCCACATAGGCATGGTCATGGACAGCTTGTGCACAAGTTCGTTTTTCTCGAAACGGTATCCGGGGCATCGGAACTGATTCGTCCTAAGGGGAATAATTTATCGTGCTTCGGCGCGAGGCATGCGGGACCTTCAGTAAGGCTTGTAACCTAGGCTGAAAGGGTAGCATCGCATGCCAACTTCGATTAAGTCCCTAGTGGTGCGTAGCACCAATGACCGCATATAAGATAGTTACATGCTCACCTATTATCTTATGCAGGTGTAAATATTATCTCTGTTTTCATGCAGGGACGAGCACGGCCGTGGTAAGAAATATAATAAACTGCGATGTTATACTGTATGCTTTATTACTCAAAGACGGCTATCGAATATGAACTGAATTCATTTAGTTCTAATAGAAAGACAACTCTAAAGCATACCTACCCTAATAATCAGAGTCGATTTAGATGAGTTGGTTCGTCTCGTCCACTTAGCAAGTGTGCTAATCCCCTCCCCAAATTTCCCCAGGTACGGCGGGCGCTCCAACCTAAAACGAAGCTGAAGTGCGGAGAGGCGTTTTGAAGCTCTTCCTATGCTGAAGTATTTTGAAGCCAATTCAAGTCGACGGCTTATGTATAAAGGGGCGAATGTATGGGACGGCAAGCGTAGTTCAGGCAACTTGTCGAATGTATTTTCTTTCTGTTTTTAATCAATGTAGCCGCAACGACATCCAATGTAATTACGACTTGCACTTCGTTGCAAGCTATAAATGAAAAGTATTTCTATCTTCCTATACTGCGTCTTAAATTCTGATGTGATTTGTGAAGTTTCAACTTGGCGTATTAATATCAAAACCAACGCAACGTTCTGCCTTGTACGAGTGCAATTCCAGACTCGTACGACATCACGCCTTAGCGAGGACGATCGAATCGGCAAAATTAACATCGGAGACGAACGTTGCCGACTCGGGGCGTGACATTCATGACATGACCCCCTTTACCTTCTATCAATTAGTTTTAATTTAGTTGTGACAGATTGTTAGGAAATACCTTGTGAAAATCGAGAAAAATCACGATGGCATATCGACAGTTTTTAGTTCTATGAACCCTATTAGGAAGGCAAAATTCTGCCAAACAACAGTGAATTCCTGAAACCTAATTGAACTAATTTCTAGAGGACCTAATCGAGATGGAAACTCCACTATTTGTTTTATTTCTAGTTGTTTATACAGTAAGGTAATCTAGTTTAAAAACAAAGAAAAATCTGTTTTCAAAATTATAAAATTTCCTGTTACGGGGTCCGTCCCGCCAATCCGGGCGATGTGGTCGCGAACCAAAAATATTGCAAGGTGCGTATCGACTTCGTGGACGTGTAGGCTTTGACGGAATTTAAATTGGTTGCGTGTGTGCGACAAATTTGATGCGTATCCGTCGAAATTTACCGTATCGACCTCTTTGCAAATTTTCTAATTAATTTATGCACGTTCGTCAGATCGAGACAAAACTTATGCCAACAGGACCGTATTGTTTTTCTGGTCTTGTATGCCAAGTTGGTTTGATTCTGAGACAATTGACCGGATCACCGTTTCGTGGGTCCCACGATCCGACTCAACGGGCGATTTTGTGCACGACCTACCAAAATCTAACTTTGGACATACGATTGGGTTCGTATCATCAAAACAAATATATAAACATATAGTTTGATGACTTTAGAGACCATTGACTCTGGCACGCTTTTCGGTGCAAAGCGGGTTCAACGACGGACACTGTTTTGACCAAAAATTACCGTTTTGCCCCTATATCTAGAATTGGACTTAAGGACAGGCAATTCTAGCTAATTTGACTATTCTGAAAATATTGGTAATGTCTATTTCAGCATCCGGAGACTTTTTGCATGTGTTGACTTTAGCAACTCATCTGAGTGGCTGTACTATCAGTTTCACCAGTTAAGGACCTCAGGCAAGTACACTTTCTGATTGCTTTCGATTCATAGTAGTATTTCCATTTTATGTTTATACACATGCTATCTTTCTTGTTGACACGCTCGTCACACGGAAATTAGTGTTATGCCCCGTCCCGCTCAGTCAATCGGAGGAATAGGAACACCGACGGCGTTCGAACTTAGTCTTGCAACGGCTACTCGGAGACATCGCTCGGTCGAAGCGACCGCTCGCTCAGGTGGGGTAGTTTCGGTGAACTTGCCTCGTCTTTGCCTTCACATATTAAATCGCATGTTTTCAACTTGCACAAGTAGGCTTGATAATAAAAGTGACGAATCCACATAGCTAAATGGAATAATCCCGACGGTCGAATTGAGTTAGAATATGGAAAGGTCCAATGGTCGGCTTAGAGTTGGTGCACGGCGTACTTTGAAAATGACAGTGGGTCCTTCGTCCCGTGGCTTGGGAAAAGGAGGGTTGGTCTTCAACACAAAACTATGAACTCGCCTGTCATAGGCATCGCCCACGTAAATGCTCGGTAAAGCATGTACGTTTTCGTAATGCAAGGCTTGGCATAGTCTTTGCTTGTCCCTTGGTTTAAGTTGTAGGCTTGATTAAGTTAGGCAAAGTGATAGTGGTCGACCTAAGTCATTCCAAGCACGGTCCTACGAGTTCTACGGCTGGGTATGACAACTTAGTCTTACGGTTTCAAGCCCGTCATATAGAGTATGTCTTGGGTGGTGGCGTCGCATAGAGTTCAAGTTGGTTTAAGGCACGATGTCACGGACTTAGTATTTTCAGGCACGGGCCACGGTTGATTTATTGAGTTTGAAAAGTGTTACGAATAGTTGTTCTTGAGTTGAGTAAAATAATAGGACAAGAAAGAAGAACGCTCGCGACGGGTTGTCGAGGCAAGATCTCAGATGTGAGAAGTATAAAACTTGGCCCTGAAAGAGATGATAACACTAGAGGTGGAATGACTATGTGAGACGTCAGTTGAGTCGAGTCTTGCATGGTCATGGTCAACTTGTCGACAAGGTAGAGTTTCCTCGAACGGTAGCCCAACGGAAGGGGACCGGTTCTTGAGAAACAGCATTAGCACGTGCTGGATGACCACACAAGTTAGCGCGGAGGCTTGCCAGCGGAGCTAGCTACTCACGCTTGCAAGGGCGGCCGCCTAACAAGCTAAAGGAGTCCACGATGGCTCTGGGAGTCAGTGACCAAATTCATATAGATGAGTCGGCATGGCGGCAAACCCGCATGTTTGCCTTTGGATTGAGTTGAATTGAATGGGTGTGTATAGTTAGAACACAATGTTGGGCCTAAGATTTGGTTTCAACGTAGGCGTCGTGCTTCGGCACGAGATGTGTCATCGAGTCCTATGTTATCGGCATATAAGTTGCATAGTTATGGTTTGAGTTGTCATGAGTTTAAGTCAGAAGATACCGCAAGGCAAAGTCAGTCGCGTGGCACTTAGCCAAGAAGTCTTAATTGGGTCAGTTGGTGACCAAAGTAGCACGGGCCGCGAGGCGGCGATATGATCGAGTTTTATTGAGTTGTGAGACACGGCCTTAGCAAGGGTTTGTAAGCACGGTCACACGAAATGGAGCCTTATCGCGTAGTTGCGTCTTTGATTTTGGGCCGCAAGGCAAACACGACTTGATAGGTTAACGTTGAATGTTGCAAGCACGGGATGGTCTTGAAACATGAAATAGTCCAAGGTGTCGGTCCTAAAATAATCCTAAGGCAAGACTAGAAAGACAATTGATAAGAAGTGACTATGTTGCGCAAAGTAAATCAAACGTGTTGGGTTTGTATGGGTGGGCGAGGAGCTCATTCCACCAGTACAGTTGAGTACTGACACCCACATAGTTTACATGTATAGGCACAGGTAGAAGCTCGTGGCGCAGAGCTCGCTTGGATGCGTCGAGGCACGAAATTCCTTGGCGATTTCGAAGCGTACAGCCGCATGGAGTGAAGACTTATACGGGACATAATGTATGGACGTTGCCTTCCAAAGCATCCGCTGGCTCAAGACTTATAATTGAGAGATGAGAGAGAGCTGAGTGATTTGTAATATGAGACGAGTGTATTTGAGTGATTGTAATCTTGGCCTTGCACCCCCGTTGTAACTTTGTTCAATATCAATAAAAAGAGCTTCTTGAATAACTTGTATTTTGTTCTAAATTTCCGCTGCATGTTCAATATCTCTGCATGGGACTTCTGTGCGACGACCCCGTCGCAGCCGCTGAAATCGGCCGTTATGGAACCCGCCTTACACGAGCGCAATCTAGGCTCGTACGGCATCACGCCTTAGCGAGGACGATCGCTCCTACGGGAGCGGGGCGTGACAATTAGTAACATGGGACTCTACTTACTATATTTCGTGATTATCATGTTTTCATGTTTTCGTGACTTGTTCGAGTCCATGAGTACTAGTCGGGAGGGAAAATATCTTAGTAGACGTGTGAACTACCCCTTACCCACACTACAAAAAAAGTATCATTCTGGGATGCCAAAAATCCGTCTTAAAAAGACCCAAATCAGTCCTAAATTGTAATTTGGGATGAATTTCAGGACGGTAAGTGACAGTGCTATTAGGGTAGCATGGCAAAAAGTTTTAGGACGAAAAATACCGTCCTAATTTGGTTTTAGGGTCAAAAAATGTAACCGTACCAAAAGAGTTTGAATTATTACTTGTTTACGACGGTTTACAAAACGGTCCCAAAATAAAAGAGTTTGTGACGAATAACATCCGTCCTAAACAAATTTGCCAGCGTTACAAAAGAATGTCGTTTATATCTAAGACAATTACATAACTGTCCCAAAAGTAACACTTATGAAATTATTGTCTGTATTTTTCAGCTATAAAACATACAACTTAAATACACATAATTCATATAATCATGGACGTTGTCAAGCTTGTCCTCAGATGTATCTCTAGGTATCAGAGCTCCAATACAAAAAAAGCTTAACAACAACAAGGATGCTTTACCATTAAGTAGAAGACAACAAAATCCATATATAACTATATATGTTCAATTGATAAACAACAAAAAGCTTAACATTAAGCATCCTTAACCACCTTTTCCAAAATAAATCCAAAACACTATACATCACCCACAACATCAGTTACAAAATGAACCCATTGTCTCCACCATTACATACAAAATGCTGAACCCATTAAGCATCCTTAACCACCTTCTCCAAAATAAATCCAAAATACTATACATCACCCACAACATCAGTTACAAAATGAACCCATTGTCTCTACCATTACACCATATTTTTAGTATATCTAACATGAACCTAAAAATTAACCCAAACTTTTTATCATCACTAGATCATCGCCCATTATTTTAGCATATCCAGAATGCTTTTGAAGGACCTGCAAATGAAAATATGCCAATATATTAGCAACCTGCTAACTATACACGAACAACCAGAAAAGAAAGACAAGTTCTTCCAAATTGTATAGACTAGACCACATTAGTTTGTGAAGGTTTAAACAAATTGTACAAACCTACTAACAGTTCTTCCAAACTGTACAGACCTGCGTACAAAAAAGTTGGAAAAAAAACAATATACAGAAAAAGCTTCAAGTGACAAAGGAAGCTTCAAGTGAAAAAGGAAGCTTTAAGTGAAGACGGGAAAAATTGGGAAACATTTTAAATGAGAAGTACAATTATTCTAGCAAGAATTACAGTAACAAGCTGGAAAAAACTAATGTAAAAGTTAAAATCTGTTACACACTATATCCAGTAAAAGTTAATTAAAACAGGGCAATTTTAATAAACTAAAATAGGGCATGGCTAAACAGTGCTATAGATAGACTGTCATATATATGACTCCCCTTGTGTGCTGCTGTCTTGCTCATTTTCTGCACCATACAACCTTACATTGGGTTGATTGACTCCCTCAATACAGAGTTACCTAGACCACACCACTCGATTACACTATATCCAGTACATTAGATTTACTGAGGACACCTTCATGTACCCAGTCTCTACTTCATTTATTCCTCCTTCCTGATAGCTCATGCCTCTGTCTACTAAACCTGTCCTAACTAGGATGATGCCCCTCGAGTGATTTTCTATCTAAGGTAGAAACAATAGACTGACACCACAAGGTTGTACTACTTCCTGTGTACTTGTACCTATATAAGGATTGGTACCAGGGGCTGGCACCATTCCTTTGTATATAAGAGTGTCGAAAACGAGGTAGTCACTCGGTTACTGGGCGTAACTTACAAGATTTTGTTCACTCATGTCCCTGTTCTGTCACTATTCTCTCCAAAAGTATAGGCTGACTCCTTCCTCCCTATACAACCTGGTGTGGTGTTGGTCTTCAGTGTACAGGATTCTATACTGGTACAGGATACAAAGTGCAAACAATTACAACTGCAACTGGTACCCTTTAAATAAAGTTACAACAGCACCTAAATTACTGTATCATAGTGTGATTGAACCCAGGAAATGCAGTAAACCTACATGAATTTGCAGTGGACGAGATCAAGGTGGACAGATGCAAGCTAACCTGGGGTTAGGATACCAAGACATCCCACACACAGGTCCAATGTTATGAACTTGAAGTTCATTCTCCAAAATAAAGTTCAATGACTGAACTTGAAGTTTCAATTGTCTGAAATGAAGGTACAGATCGGAATATCAAAACAGGGGACTGAACTCCTTAGTTCAGAGGGACTGTTTATAATGAGCTAATGACCTGAACAAAATAATGGACTGATATATGTAGGTGATATGGACATTTAGAGACTGAATATAACTGTATAGTGTAAATCTGAGACTGAACATTTAGTCCAATAATTTGAACTTAAAACAAAATAATGGATACCCGTCTAACATACTCTAAAATTTAGTGTAAAAAATAACTTGGCAATATGTAAAAAATATCACTGGTTTCGGAATTTCCAGGGAAAAGGACACAGTGAAAACAGAAGCTAAAATTCAGTTCTGATACTGATACCGAGATTATGCAAAATTCAGACTATGCAAAATCCAGTCCAAAAAATCAGTCTAAAAAAGAAACCAATGTAATAAATACAAATTTTAACTTGAAAGAAAGGAAATGGAGAACCAAACATAAGTTGAAGCTACAAAAGAAAACCAAACATAAGAATTACAAAGAAAAACCAATGTAATAAGTTGATAGTTGGCAAATTACCTGGACGATGTACTGGATTGTTGAGAAAGTAGTTGAGCATTCAGGAACATGGCCACAACTTCATCTTTGAGCTCAGTCCTAAGCTCACTCTTGACCGCCTCAAGCTCTTTCTTGTGCAGGGCCTCTTGCTCCTCACGCCCTTTCCTTAATGCGTCAGTCTCTTCTCTCAACTTCTCCGTACATTTTCGTAACATTTCACCATCTTCTCGTAGTTGTACAATCTCAGCATTTGTTGCTTGTTGACTCTCAGTCTGATGAGCTGCTAAGGATGTTGATCCTTTACCGCTTACACCTACTCCTCGACCTAAAACTCGGCCATGCCCATCTTGTCCAATCACTTCCCTGTAAACATTATTCAATTGCTCCTCGTTATCTCGTTCTTCAGCTAGTAGCTCTTCAATTCTCCTTTCTAACATTTTCTATAGCATGCAAGGAGGTTTGTGTTAATTTTCTCTAATTTGCAATTGACATTTTGTTAAAAAAAACTCATTACAAATTTGAATTTTATATACCTCTGTTCCAGCAGCCCCGTCTTCTTCATTATAACTGCCATCTTTTCCTCTAGTGGCTCTCCACATGTTGACAAGGTCAACATGCTTGTTTTCTAGCCTCCTCTAATGTGTATGCATGTTCCAAAGTAAGAAAAAATTTATACATTATCAACTGAAAATATATGAGAATTATCTTACCAAAAAATACAATACTAACCTTTCTCTTTATTTCTGGAAAGGATCTTCTAGCAGTTCTAGGGAGAGCACAAAGTTTTTTGCGATTAACTTGGTTCTTCTCCGAAACTTTCTAAAAAACATTTTGACATTATTTAGTAAATTGAAATAAAGGGTTTTCCACTAGTATGAATATGGATGTAAGTTATTTGTTAGTCGACTTATACCTGTGTGTTTCCCAAGCCCCAATATGCCACTAGAGTTGGCCATTAACTGGGCTCCACCCGGGGCGGCACATTTGCTAGGCGCTCTTCATCGATCTCAAACTTTGTATAGAAGTCTTTTTTCACACGATGCTTGAAGGCCTTCCAGGAAATTCCCATTTTCTTAAAGCAAATAGCTTTAAAAGCATTGGGTGCATTTGTGTTTTCCTTAAAAAAACATGATATCTAAGTTATCAATATAAGTAGCCATTATCAATAGCAAAAATATGTGAACAACAGGTGATGGTAAAGCATTCAAACATGATATCCGAGGTTATACTTCCAAACAACCACAAGAACAGCAAGATATAAATTAGTTGAATCATCCCAAACCAAAAACAAGGAACCACTTCAACATATTCATTCCAACATTAAAAGAATATAAACAAAATATTGCACTTGAAATGACAGTTTCAATCAACACTTCTAGGCCACAGCTGCTTTAATCGATTTGATTTTACTCTTGATGGTGAATTATAGTGCTATGATCTATAGCTTACAATACAGACCTTGAGTGTTACTGACTACAAAGTCAATGCCAATGTGTCTAGGTTTAGCAAGACAGACAATAGGGGGTTCAATATCAAGTAGGATAATAGTAAAAATAAAGATATAGTAATCCATGAAAATACTGATAAAGAGACGGGAAAAGTTACCTTAACCGATGCCCAGACCATTTCTAGTTTATCCTTATCAGCCTTACGCCAAGATAAAATTGTTAACGGAAATAATTCTCCATTTCGGAAAAGGTTACCAAGATGAGACATCATATGGTACCCATGTTCTCCAACCGGTTGGCAATCTTCATCCCACTCTATGATTTTTTTTACTCCATTATCCCATTTTTTCCATGGCTTAGTAGCTCCTCTATGTTGCTTAGTGTAAGGTCCACTCTCCATCGTACCTTATCAGAAATAAAAGGGAAAGACTCATAAATAGACTACTTAAAAACCAGAACCATTAATAGCTCACAATTTATATTATAAATTTCAATACAAAACTTACCCTTCGGTATTTTCGCAGAATTCTCTACTGGCTCACTATCTAAAGGCTCATCATCGCTCTCCTCAAAAATTTGATGTCTTGATATAGGAATGCGTAAGACATCCTCCATAAAAGAGGGTTCTAATCGTGGATCTAATGTCCTCTCACCCATTGCTATGACATGTTCCATATTCTTTGCAATACGAGATGACCTACGCGTAGGACTGTTGTATGCAACCTGAAAATACATAATAAATGTAGCAGTATATAGGTAGGTGCTGTCAAGATAGTCCAACACAGTGCAATAGGGAAGTTCAAACCATAGTAGTAAGCTATACAAAAAACACACTAATAAGACATAGAAGTTAGTTCAAACTATAGTAAAAATCTATGCAAGGAAGCTCAAACCATAGTAAAATACACTTCCTCTACAATTTGATCCCATTTGAAGCTAAGCATCAGATCGACTCTCACCGTGGGTCGGCAAGAGCTCAATCGCATCCATGATGCGGCTCAACCAGCTCTACCAATGAAGAACCAAACCACCATAGCAGGATACCCGAGTATCAAAAGAAGTATCAATTGCACAGTGGTATATCAGAAGAAATTTAAGTACACACTGGTGTATTAGAGCATATCAGAGCTCACTAGACATTGGCAACGCAAGCATTGGCAGAGGGTCAAGACCAGCATCAATGGAGGATCAAGACTCGAGGACCCCGGATGTTGCTTTTCTTATCATTTGCTACATGTGTTGTATTAGATATAAAAAAATTAGATTCAATATGTATATAAAGAAAAGGAAAAATGCTCATCCTCGACGAAATTTGAGGATCAAATATCCAGAATTGTCAAGATAGTCCAACACACTAATAAGACATAGAAGGAAGTTCAAATCAGAATAAAAATCTATGCAAGGAAGCTCAAACCATAGTAAAATACTCTTCCTCTACAATTTCATCCCAGTTGAAGCTAGACATCAGATCGAAGCTCACCGTGGGTCTGCAAGAGCTCAATAACATCCATGATACAGCTCAACCAGCTCTACCAATAAAGAACCAAACCACCATAGCAGGATACCCGAGTATCAGAAGAAGTATCAATTGCACATTGGCGTATCAGAAGAAATTTAAGTGCACACTGGTGTATTAGAGCGTATCAGAGCTCACTAGACATTGGCAACGCAAGCATTGGCAGAGGGTCAAGACCAGCATCAATGGAGGATCAAGACTCGAGGACCCCGGATGTTGCTTTTCTCATCATTTGCAACCAAAGTAGTAAGCTGTACACTTGAACAGTAAAACAATTGCTTATGATCAAATTTTTAACCTTTTTCATTTTAGGGACAGAAGAGTCATCATTGTTTGCAACCTGCAACGTAAGAAAAATAGTGAGATATTCTAATGAATGAAGACAGAAAACACAAGACTTGATATCCAATTTATTACCTTCTTTATTTTAGGTTCGGAAGATTCTTCATTATGGTTGCTATCTTCCTCGCTAAGCAAGTCATCACCGACGGGGATATACTCATCATCTCTTTCACTTGCGCTTCTTTTTCCCATCTTACTCAAACTTGTTCGAGTAACCATCTTCGAATTCATTACAAGCTTTGAAGCTTGTTGCAATTTCAAAGCATCCATTTTTATTTTATTTCTAGTAATATTTTCCAATCTTTGCCTCTCATATCCGGACATGAACCCAGGCTTGATAAACTTCTTCTTTTGTGGGGACATTTTTCCTAATAGAAGATAAAAATTGTAATATACAGGGTTATCCCGTGATTGGTCATTACAAACCTACAATATCAACTCAAATACAAATTGCAGTCTCGTATAAGTAGCATGATGAATTAAAGGGATACAGAAGCCAGAATAGTAGAGCCACTAAATAATTTGATGGTACTTTACAATTTGGATGCTTTATCACAGAACATGTAGAAGCCACTAAATAATATATGTTTATCACAGAACATGTAGAAGCCACTAAATAGTAGAGCCACTAAATAATATATGTTTATCACAGAACATATTTATCACAGTAATGTCTAGAGAGGGACAAAATGGACAAAAAAGTAATAATTAAAACACAATCTAATTGTATACAAACACATATATGATTAAAATTATATTACAAGATAATGTCACAGAACATTTTTGTTCCAGACTTTCACTATATTGAGGAGTTTCTATGTCAAAATACCTGATAAGCAAACGACTTGCGTACATTTATATACTATCATCATGCGAACATTACAACATTAATGATATTTATTATTAACAGCACAATGACCATAATAGGATGGCTAGCACATCCAAAAGCAACTAAATAGTAGAGCCACTAAATAATATATGTTTATCATAGAACATGTAGAAGCAAGTATATGACAAGATGAATGAAGTATAGTATAGCTTCTACAACCACTTTCCTGTAAACATTTTTTCTAATAGAAATTGAGAATGAATGAAGTAAAGAAAATAAGCAAAATTAATCAACATTTACTGAAATAAGCAAAATTCATCAACGTTCAATCACAGTAGATAAAACAACTAACAACTTGAAAGGATATAAAATAGCTAAGAGATACAAGTTTGTAATTTGATATCCATCACAAATAGTTGCAAATCAAGCTACAAACTTGCTACTCATAACCACTGTCATCATGGTCATCATCACCATCACAAATATTTGTGTCAACCACCAAGCCCTCTACTCCTTGCCTAACCCAAGATCCATTATGAGCTTCATCCAGATGTTGCATGCTATAAGGTTCCACTCTATTAGCTTCTAAATCTTCTACTATTGTTGAGTACTTGTCAAATGTGTCTCGCGGCGACATCTGAACAACAACATGCCAATCTGACTCTAGAGGGTCTTGAACATACCAAACTTGTTCTGCTTGGGATGCTAAGATATAAGGTTCATCAATCACCCTATTCTCTTTGTATAACAAATGATTGAAGTTCACCAGAGTAAAATTAAACTCATCCACTTTATGGCCCACTCGTGGATTAACCCAGTTGTACTTAAATAAAACATACTTCATGCCATTCAATTATTTTATCTCAATAATGTCTATCAGTTGTCCGTAGAATATAATATCCCATGTAAGAGGATTTCTATCTTTCCGACTAGAATAACTCATTTGTTCTGCTTTTAGGAGGACTCCACTATTCTGAGTTTTTCTACGAAGATCAATTTTTTTTGTTCGAAATCTAAAACCATTAACAATGTAAGAATTGAATTTCAAAGCATCCTTAAGAGGGCCTGAAGCTAAGCTTCTGATCTCTTCTGATATTTGTACGTCTGGTAAACCCTTCACCTATATTAAAAAACGTTAAATAAGTTTAATAATAATATTTACTACACATTGTCAAAAATATTAAATGTTCATTAAAAGATACATCTACTTACATGCTCCTTAAACCAAGTGACAAAGTGTTCATTATGAAGGCGACTAATAAGGTGTCGTTGTGAAGCTTGTGGATATTTTGCCCCAAGTTCAGCAAGGTATTTCCTGTATAAAGATGTAAAAATTTATTTCAATTACATAACTAAATGAGAGGATATAAATCATGGTATTAGTCAAGACAAACTTACTCAATGAATGGTGCTACTGCCTCCGTGTTGGCAAGCACATATCGATGAGCTTGTATTTGCATAATTGGATCAAATCGAAAGTGTACTTCTTTACCTACAACGCGACCAGATTTCTTTCCTCCATCATTATTTCTTCTTGGCCATTTCATTTTGGTTTCCGTACTATTGTCCAAATACCTTGAGCAGAAAGTCATACATTCTTCCAACAATACTGATTTAGCAATAGAAGCCTCTGGATGAGCACGATTCCGCACATAAAGTTTTAAGGTATGCAAATATCTTTCCATGGGATACATCCAACGATACAATACTGCTCCAGCAATTTGTAACTCATCCACTAAATGCATAGGCAAGTGTTCCATTATATCGAAAAACCCAGGTGGAAAAATCTTCTCAAGACAATAAAGCGTAAGCGCCATACGATCTTCAAACTTTTTCAAGTCTGTAATACTATTTATACTTGAACACAACACCACAAAGCAGTTGCTTAATTCAATTAAGGATTTAACAACATGCTTTGGTAAGACCCTTCGAATAGCTATAGGAAGTAACTGTTGCATTAAAATGTGATTGTCATGACTCTTAAGACCCTACATACTCCGCTCTTCTGTATGCACGCATCGAGATATATTAGATGAATAACCATCAGGGAGTTTTTGTAACACCCATATCTCAGAACACGTATTTTGGTTAAGCTTGTATGTATCCTGGACCTGTATTTTATTTTTTCAGATTCTGGCCTGTAGTTGTATTTTTGGCTCGACTTGCAGATTTTGGTTTCCTCGTAAAATAGGTTTTGACTTGGCTTGGTTTTATTTTGTGGAGGAGGATTGGTTTGTTTTAATATGCATGAAACACCTTAGCCTATGCTCTACCGTCAACACACCACAACCACCCTCACTAAAACCCTACCTAACTTTTCTCTCTTATCATAACCCTTTCATTTATTTTCTCTATATCCTTCTTCTTCCTTCCTCTACACAACTCACCAACACCATAGGCAAGTGCACCTTGCCACCACATGAGAACCACTTTTTATTTGTCTATTAGCTAGATTAGGCCATGGAGATCAACATTAGAACATGACATTTTGTGATTTGGAGTCTCCATTGTTCTAGATCTAAGTTTTCTCTATTTTTGGATTTACATAGTTTTGATCTATTTTAGTTGGGTTTTTGTGGGTTTTGATGCTTCCATGTGGAAGAGAACTCAATTTTACTCAAGTTAGAACTTTAAAAATCTAGATTTGGCTTTGATTTGACCAAGATATGAAGAATAGAATTTTTGGTGTTCTTGATGCTTGCTCTCGGCCTGGAGACGAAGACTGCAGCCTGCGCTCTTTAGCGCAGTGCTGGACTGCGCATCCCCCTCTCGGCCTGCGCTCTTTAGCACAGTGCCGACCGCACTGCTTGCCCCTTGGCGAACTGCGCTCAACCCCAGCGCACATCGATCCATGTGCAGTCTGCTCATGCGCAGTCTGCTCATGCACCATCCATCCATCCGCAGTCTGCTCATGCGCCACCTATACCCCTGTGCAGCTCACCCCTGCGCAGTTGGCTCCCCGCGCACTTGGACCCATGCGCCATCTGCCCCCGCGCACTTGGACCTATACGCCATCTGCCCCCGCGCACTTGGACCCCAGCGCACTTGGACCCCGACGCAATTGACCCATGCGCCATCAACCCCCTGCGCAACCAACTTGCCCCTAATGAATTGGTTTATTTCTTGAGCTTGGCTCCTCTTTTGTGGATTGGGTTTTGAGATTTTGTCCCACACAGCACGACTATCTTGACCCAACACGACTTGACACGATTTTCAGTACTTGCTATGACTAGTACGATTTTTGTGGTTTTCTATGATTTACGATCCTGGTACTTTCTGATCTTTTTGATAGTGACCAGATGGGGTGCACCCTTGACTTGTAACCTGATAACTTGATAGTGGCCCGTGGCGGCACACTCTTGACTTGTAACTTGTAACTTGACTTGTAACTTGACTCTTGTAACTTGACTTGACTTGACTTGACTTGACTTGATGCCGTTGCGATGGCTAACTTGACTTGTATAATCAACCTTGACACCATAGGTGTTCCTGCTTGCTTGCTTGTGCAATCCACTTGTCTTGTCTTGCATCATGTCTAGGACGTGACTCCTTGGTTCCCACGGTCAGGGATTCACACTGAATATGGATTAGAATAATGACTAGATCAAACTATAGTTCATGGAGAATTTCCAGTCACAGGCAATCTTGTTATCTGGGCACTCTTAATTGGACTTGTAGCTTGCCGACGAGTAGAGCAGATTTCCAGCGCACTGTCATGTGTTGCACCTCTAAGTCACCTAAGGGTATATCGTCTCCGGGGCGATGTACCCAAACATACTCTCAACCCGCAGAAGGATAAATGGATGGTCTGCAGGGCTTGGGACTGGGAAAATTCTTATTGCATCTTGTTAGTAATTAGGCTTGTGATAACCCTAGTTAGTTAAAGTAGTAAGCCGTAGTAATTGCTTGGCCGCTTGTGAATGGATGATGTCTAGCTCTGTCTAAGTCGTGTCTAGTCCCTGTACCAGGTACTCCTGAACATGATTGTTTTACTTGCTTTAACAATAATTGGGTAGAGACAAGGAGCTATTCAGGCGAAGGGTTACAACCCCGATCCTTGTTTGGTTTACAGGTTGTAACCTGGCTCCCAGAATGGTTCCACGTCCCTAGTCGTTTATTGTCCTGACGTGCTCTTTATTACTTGTACTTTTCTTTTATTTTCTTATGTTCTGATATGCTGGCTTTTGTTCTTATTTCGTGGCCTCCTTTGTGGCACTTGCTCTTTCTGGGGTTTGACCTAGCTGGTTTTGTGTGGCCAGATTTCAGAGCAGCTCCCGAGGATCTACCGAACCTCCAGCCCGATAGTGGCGACTAGAAGGAACCCGGGCTACGAGTGGGTTTTCTATTTTGTTTCGCTCACTCTATTGTAAAATTATTCTTCTGAGGCGTTTAGCCGACGAGCACCTGTTAGCTCGATGCACTTTTACTTACTGTCTGCCTACGGGCTGTAAACATGATTAACAAATCCTAGGGTTGATCATGTATGACTTATGTTTTGCTAGTCCTTGCATTTTGTACGACTAGCTTCATGATCAGCTGATATGTAATATTTGGGACGCCTTTTATTGTATATTTGGTGATCAAACATCTTGTTATTATATTACTTGCTTGAGGTTGAGACAGTAGGCTTGACCTTAAGAGACTATAGGCTTGTAGTAAACCCTCATATCTAGACAGCCGTGATCGTATAGCAAGATGGTCTTCATTTCAGTATACGTAGCTGGCTATGTTCGCCCCCGCTCTCCAGTATTCTGGTTCTGGGGCGTGACATGGTTTAAGTGGTGGCCCATGCAGGTCTTGTCAATCAAGAAATATGAGGGTTTACCGATAGATGTCTCAATCATTATTCGTCCTTGATCTCCGTTCATCTCCTCTAAATCTCTGGATTCTTGACCTGATCATGTGCTTGTATCGTTGATCTGTCCTGATCCTTTCTTATTGTTTTCCTTGTGTCGTCTTCTTCAGCGGCACTGTACCTGATCCCGCCGATCAACAAGGTGGAGCACCTCCCGTGGACCAGCAACCTGGAGATTAAGCCCAGCATTCCGGAGTTGCCTCCAGAGTTATACCTCCTGGAGGAGAGCCCCCGGTTCAGCCTGTTCAGCCTGCTGAGACGGATGATGGCACCTTGGTAGGTCTCATCAGGGCCTTGATAACTTCTTAAGATCACAGAGGAGACGCCTTGCACCAGGCAGTGGCAGATACTTTGACCAGAGGCGGTCACCCAGGGAACAGCGCGGCCAACAGCTTCAAGCGCCTGAACCCTCCATTCTTCGACGGCAGTGAAGATGCGATTGCCGCGGACGCTTGGCTTCAGGATATCGAGGTGGTTCTGGAAGCAGCTAGGACACCTGAGAATGAGAAGGTGGCGGTGGTACACCTGCAGTTGCTGGACTTAGCTCGCAGTTGGTGGGCAGCACAAGCCATGGGATTAGTGGCACCCATTGTTTGGACGGTGTTTAGAGAGAGATTCCAGACGAATTATTTCGATGCTGTGGCTCGGTACGACTTGCAGACGAGATTTACCAACTTGAAGCAAGGAGGCAGAACAGTCGACGGTTATGCGACTAAGTTTTCTAGACTCAGTAGGTTTACCCCCACCTTGGTGGCGACCGAGTTTGATAGGGCCCAGCGGTTCCAGCAGGGACTACATTTGGAGATCTTGTTGGCAGTTAAGCAGTTCGAGCACCAGACGTTCGATACAGTTTTGAGGGCAGCTAGGAGGCATGAGTATACCTCCCAGAGGATCGTGGATAGGACCGGAGGTAGGAAGCAGTCCCACAGTCAGATGCAGCAATCATCAGCTTCAGTCCCGGCAGCTAGAAGTTTGACCATTGGAACTCCGAGGCGGGCGGCCTCAGTAACGTCGGTTCAGCATTCAACCCCGACGTACCCGCAGCAGCAGAAGCAGAAGCAGACTTCCGCGATGGGATGTTCTCATTGCGGGAAGCCAGGCCATGTGGTGGCGGATTGTCGTAGGGCGCAAGGATTGTGCCTAGCTTGTGGAGCAGCCGATCACAAGATAGGTGCCTGCCCGAATAGGGGTAGTTCTTTCTCTTCCAACCTAACCAGTCCATCGGTTAGGGGACCAGCACCTGTGCAGCAGCTGCAGTACCCGAGGCTATTGTTGCCTCAGGCCCTGGCATTTCATCAGCAGAACCAGCAGCAGTATACCCAAGCCTAAGTACAGAACAGAAAGAGAGGTTTCCAGCAGAGGGGACCCGCAGCTAGAGGTCAGGCCATGATGATGGCTTTGGAAGAAGAAGTTGCACCAAGTGAGGTAGTGGCAGGTACTATTTTCGTCAACTCCTCTCCAGCATTGGTATTATTTGATTCTGGTGCATCGCATTCATTCATGTCTGCACGATTCGTGACACGGATAGGATTGGAGCCCGAGTCGTTATCAGTGAGGCTTAATATACTTACTGGTAATGGTCTTGTGGGAGTAGATCGAGTGTTTTCCTCGTGTCGGATCGTAGTTAGCGGTAGAGAGTTCCCTGCTAGATTTATAGAATTCCCTATGGCAGACTATGACGTAGTCCAAGGCATGGATTGGTTGAGGAACCAGTATGCTTGGATAGACTGCCATGTTGGCAGAGTTGTTTTCAACATTCTAGGCGAGCCAGAGTTTTTCTTTTCCAGAGGCGCGGTGGAGCCATCTTCTCCAGTATTGCGGATGGCAGTAGCAGCAGTGCAGTTGCCCAGGATAGTTGAAGAGTTTCCAGATGTCTTCCCAGAGGAGCTCCCATGGATGCCGCCAGAGCGGGAGATTGAGTTCACTATAGACTTGATCTCTGGAACAGCACCAGTATCAGAGCGAGTCTACTGGATGGCGCCTTCAGAGTTGGAGATTTTGTACAAGATGATTGAAGAACTCAGGACCAAGGGATTCATTCGTGTAAGTGGATCGCCTTGGGGAGCCCCGATACTTCTTGTGAAAAAGAAGGATGGTACGTCTAGGTTATGTATAGATTATCGTACCTTGAACTCAGTGACAATCAAGAATAGATACCCTCTCTCGAGGATAGATGACTTGTTTGATCAACTCAAAGGGGATTCAGTGTTTTCGAAGATAGACTTACGGTCAGGATACCACCAGATCAGAGTCAGAGAATAGGACATCCCGAAGACAGCTTTTCGATCGAGGTATGGATATTGGAAGTTCTTTGTTATGCCCTTTGGAGCGACCAATGCACCGGTAGTATTCATGGACCTCATGAATCGCATTTTCATGTCTTACTTGGATCAGTTCGTGATCATGTTCCTAGATGATATCCTGGTCTACAGCAAGAGCAAAGCAGAGCATGAGCAGCATCTCAGAGTCGTCCTTCAGACGCTTAGAGAGCATCAGTTGTACGCCAAGTTCAGTAAATGCGAGTTCTGGCTTGATCGCATTTCGTACTTGGGTCACATCATTACCCGAGGAGGAGTAGAAGTGGATCCCCAGAAGATTGTGGCTATCGAGTCATGGCTAATACCTAGCTCAGTGGCAGAGGTTCGCAGCTTCCTTGGATTGGTCGGCTACTACCGACGATTTGTTTCAGATTTTGCAAGGATTTCAGCACCGATGACCCAGTTGACCCGCAAGGATGTGTAGTTTGTTTGGACAGTAGATTGTCAGGAATCATTTGAGAAGTTGAAGCGAGGTTTGATAATGGCTCCCATTCTCACACTTCTAGATGGGATCGGAGGATTCACAGTTTATTACGACGCTTCAGGCAGAGGATTGGGGTGTGTCTTAATACAGCATGGGAAGGTAATATCTTATACATCACGTCAACTTCGTGATCATGAGAAGAATTACCCGACCCATGACTTGGAGCTGGCAGCAGTAGTATTTGCACTTAAGCTTTGGCGACACTACTTGTACGGAGATAGAGTGGAGATATTTACTGATCACAAGAGCCTGAAGTATGTTTTCACCCAGAAGGACCTTAATATGCGGCAGAGAAGATGGCTCGAGCTACTTGTGGACTACGATGTGGATTTGCAATATCACCCAGGGAAGGCCAACGTTGTAGCAGATGCGTTGAGCAGGAGAGGTGAAGTTTATTTCCTGACGGTGCAACCAGAATTATTGGTAGATCTTCAGAAAATGGGAATTAAAGTGGTTCTTCCTACCAGCGTAGCATTGATGGCTAGTCTACAGGTTCAGTCCAGCATAGTTGAGAGGATCCGTACGGCGCAATCTACAGATTCTAGGCTTCAGCGACTCAGAGCAGAGTGTGAGGCAGGAAGAAGACCAGAGTTACGCATTCATGAAGATGGTACACTTCTGCACGGTACTCGTCTTTATGTACCCAGTAGAGATATCAGACAGGAAGTCATGGCAGAAGCTCACAGCTCGCAATATTCTATTCATCCTGGTGGTACGAAGATGTACCGTGATATCCGTCAGCACTTCTGGTGGAATGGCATGAAGAGGGAGATAGCCCAATTTCTCTCTCGGTGTTTGGTTTGCCAGCAGGTTAAAGCTGAACATCAGAGACCCGCTGGACTTCTTCAGCCCTTGCCGATTTCAGAGTAGAAGTGGGAGCATGTGACCATAGATTTTGTGACTGGATTGCCTAGATCCCTAGATGGTAGAGATGCTATTTGGGTTATAGTTGACAGGCTCACGAAGGTGGCTCATTTTCTCCCATTCAGAGTTGGGCAGTCAACGACTCAGCTAGCAGAGATGTACCTCAGGCAGATTGTCAGGCTTTACGGTGTGCCCGTCAGTATCACCTCGGACCGAGATTCAAGGTTTACGTCGCACTTTTGGCGTAGCCTGTAGGAGAGTTTAGGAACTCGTCTCCAGTTCAGTTTGGTATATCATCCGCAGACAGATGGTCAGTCAGAGCGTACAATCCAGACCCTTGAAGACATGTTGAGATCTTGTACCCTTGACTTTGGCGGTTCGTAGGAAGATTACCTGCACCTGGTGGAGTTCTCGTACAACAATAGCTTCTAGGCCAGCATCCAGATGGCACCATTCGAGGCACTGTATGAAAGAAAGTACAGATCCCCGCTAGCGTGGGATGATGTTGGAGAGAGGCAGATGCTCGGTCCAGAAATGATTGCCCAGACGGTTGAAGTGGTCAGAAGGATCAGAGATCGACTCCAAGTTGCCCAAGATCGCCAGCGGCATTGGGCCGATGCTCAATGGCGTCCCTTAGAGTTTTCTATCGACGACCATGTATTCTTTAGGATCTCGCCTAACCGCGGCGTCATTCGCTTTGGCATGCGAAGAAAGCTTAGTCCTAGGTGTATAGGGCCGTTCGATATCCTGGAGCGAGTAGGAGACGTATCCTATCGTCTTGCTCTTCCGTCGTCGCTAAGTGAGGTGCATGACGTATTCCATGTGTCCCAATTACGACGGTACATCCCGGACCCGAGCCATATCCTAGACCATTCGGAATTGGTTGTTGGTACCAACCTTTCGTATGAGAAGAGGCCCATGTCTATATTGGACCGGAGAGAGAAGATACTCAAGAATAAGACTATTAGCTTAGTCCGTATTGCTTGGGGTCATCACTCTCTAGGTGAGTCAACGTGGGAGCGTGAGGACGACATCCGATCGTGATATCCCTACCTGTTTGACTCATAAGGTATAATGTCTTCCTTATGCCTTATGCCTTCTGTCCTTGCTTGCATGCGTGATTGTTTGATTGACTGCTTAGTATAGCTTGCATGTGAATAGTATGACTTGTCCTTGTCTCTCTAACTCCTTGATTAAATTCCGAGGACGAAATTCTTTTAAGGTGGGTAGAGTTGTAACACCCATATCTCAGAACACGTATTTTGGTTAAGCTTGTACGTATCCTGGACCTATATTTTATTTTTTCAGATTCTGGCATGTGGTTGTATTTTTGGCTCGACTTGCAGATTTTGGTTTCCTCGTAAAATGGGTTTTGACTTGGCTTGGTTTTATTTTGTGGAGGATGATTGGTTTGGTTTAATATGCATGGAACACCTTAGCCTATGCTCCACCCACAACACACCACAACCACCCTCATTAAAACCCTACCTAACTTTTCTCTCTCCTCATAACTCTTTCATTTATTTTCTCCATCTCCTTCTTCTTCCTTCCTCTACACAACTCACCAACACCATAGGCAAGTGCACCTTGCCACCACATGCGAACCACTTTTTATTTGTCCATTAGCTAGATTAGGCCATGGAGATCAACATTAGAACTTGACATTTTGTGATTTGGAGTCTCCATTGTTCTAGATCTAAGTTTTCTCTATTTTCGGATTTACATGGTTTTGATCTATTTTAGTTGGGTTTTTGTGGGTTTTGATGCTTCCATGTGGAAGAGAACTCAATTTTACTCAAGTTAGAACTTTAAAAATCTATATTTGGCTTTGATTTGACCAAGATATGAAGAATGGAATTTTTGGTGTTCTTGATGCTTGCTCTCGGCCTGGAGACGAAGACTGCATCCTGCGCTCTTTAGCGCAGTGCTGGACTGTGCATCCCCCTCTCGGCCTTCGCTCTTTAGCGCAGCGCCGACCGCGCTGCTTGTCCTTGGCAAACTGCGCTCAACCCTAGCGCGCATCGATCCATGCGCAGTCTGCTCATGCACAGTCTGCTCATGCGCAGTCTGCTCATGCGCAGTCTGCTCATGCGCCACCTATACCCTTGTGCAGCTCACCCCTGTGCAGTTGGCTCCCCGCGTACTTGGACCCATACGCCATATGCTCCCGCGTACTTGGACCTATGCGCCATCTGCCCCCGCGCACTTGGACCCCGGCGCACTTGGACCTCGGCGCAATTGACCCCTGCGCCATCAACCCCCTGCGCAACCCACTTGCCCCTGATGAATTGGTTTATTTCTTGAGCTTGGCTCCTCTTTTGTGGATTGGGTTTTGAGATTTTGTCCCACACAGCATGACTATCTTGACCCAACATGACTTGACACGATTTTTAGTATTTGCTATGACTAGTACGGTTTTCGTGGTTTTATGTGATTTACGATCCTAGTACTTTCTGATATTCTTGATAGTGACCCGATGGGGTACACCCTTGACTTGTAACCTGATAACTTGATAGTGGCCCGTGGTGGCGCACTCTTGACTTGTAACTTGCAACTTGACTTGTAACTTGACTCTTGTAACTTGACTTGACTTGACTTGACTTGATGCCGTTGCGATGGCTAACTTGACTTGTATAATCAACCTTGACACCGTGGGTGTTCCTGCTTGCTTGCTTGTGCAATCCACTTGTCTTGTCTTGCATCATGTCTAGGACGTGACTCCTTGGTTCCCACGGTCAGGGATTCACACTGAATATGGATTAGGATAATGACTAGATCAAACTATAGTTCATGGAGAATTTCCAGTCACAGGCAATCTTGTTATCTGGGCGCTCTTAATTGGACTTGTAGCTTGCCGACGAGTAGAGCACATTTCTAGCGCACTGTCATGTGTTGCACCTCTAAGTCACCTAAGGGTATATCGTCTCCGGGGCGATGTACCCAAACATACTCTCAACCCGCGGAAGGATAACTGGATGGTCTGCAGGGCTTGGGACTGGGAAAATTCTCATTGCATCTTGTTAGTAATTAGGCTTGTGATAACCCTAGTTAGTTAAAGTAGTAAGCCGTAGTAATTGCTTGGCCGCTTGTGAATGGATGATGTCTAGCTCTGTCTAAGTCGTGTCTAGTCCCTGTACCTGGTACTCCTAAACATGATTGTTTTACTTGCTTTAACAATAATTGGGTAGAGACAAGGAGCTATTCAGGCGAAGGGTTACAACCCCGGTCCTTGTTTGGTTTACGGGTTATAACCTGGCTCCCAGAATGGTTCCACGTCCCTAGTCGTTTATTGTCCTGACGTGCTCTTTATTACTTGTACTTTTCTTTCATTTTCTTATGTTCTGATATGCTGGCTTTTGTTCTTATTTTGTGGCCTCCTTTGTGGCACTTGCTCTTTCTGGAGTTTGACCCAGCTGGTTTTGTGTGGCCAGATTTCGGAGCAGCTCCCGAGGATCTACCGAACCTCCAGCCCGATGGTGGTGACTAGAATGAACCCGGGCTACGAGTAGGTTTTCTATTTTGTTTCGCTCACTCTATTGTAAAATTATTCTTTTGAGGCATTTAGCCGACGAGCACCTGTTAGCTCGATGCACTTTTACTTACTGTCTGCCTACGGGCTGTAAACATGATTAACAAATCTTAGGGTTGATCATGTATGACTTATCTCTTGCTAGTCCTTGCATTTTGTACGACTAGCTTCATGATCAGCTGATATGTAATATTTGGGACGCCTTTTATTGTATATTTGGTGATCAAACATCTTGTAATTATATTACTTGCTTGAGGTTGAGACAATAGGCTTGACCTTAAGAGACTGTTGGCTTGTAGTAAACCCTCATATCTAGACAGCCGTGACCGTATAGCGAGATGGTCTTCATTTCAGTATACGTAGATGGCTATGTTCGCCCCCGCTCTCCAGTATTCTGGTTCTGGGGCGTGACAGTTTTACATCTCGCAACACTTTTAAGAAAATGTCATTTTCTTTGTTGCTCATTATGAACTCAGCTGGAGGCAAGTACTCTAGAGTTCTTCCCCGTGGTTGAGGATGTAGCTCTGATCGAATTTTCATATCTCTGAGATCTTTTCGAGCCTTTATATTATCTTTTGTTTTGCCTTTAATACCTAGCAAAGTAAAAATGACATTATCGCATACATTTTTTTCAATATGCATAACATCTAGATTGTGGCGAATCAAATTGTGTTCCCAATATTGTAGTTCAAAAAAGATGCTCTTCTTCTTCCAACCTAATCTTGTTTTTGGCAGACTGTGTGTTTTTGTTCTATCTTTTTCTTGTTCTTCCCTCCTCCTCTTTGGAACGAGGTCCTCCTTCTTATATTCAGTTAAAACATTGAGATCATTCAACTTCTTTAACACTTCTGTTCCAGATAATGTCAAAGGTGGTGGCCTCATTTCTAATTTGCCATTAAAAGTTACCCTCTCCTTTCGAAACTTATGGCGCCCCGGTAAGAATCTACGTTGACCCCAGTAACAATACTTGCCACCATTTGTCAATCGGGTAGCTTGATGATCCCTATTACAACAAGGGCAAGCAAATTCACCTTTTGTGCTCCTTCCTGACAACATAGCATATGCAGGAAAGTCGCTAATTGTCCACAATAGTGCTACATTTAGTTGAAATAACTGTTTGGTTGATGCATCATAAGTAGAAACACCAACCTCCCAAAGTTCTTTCAACTCCTCTACTAACGGTTGCAGATAAATGTCAATCTTATCACCTGGACCTTTTGGTCCATCAATAAGAATAGAAAAAATTAAGTTAGGTTGCTTCATGCACAACCATGGGGGTAAGTTGTAAGGGACGACTACAACAGGCCAGGTACTGTGAGAAACACTCATATTACCAAACGGATTAAATCCATCGGTAATTAACCCAAGTCTAACATTACGACTGTCTCTGGCAAAGGATGGATTATTATCATCAAAAGCCTTCCAAGTACGAGAATCTGCCGGAAGCCTCATTACACCATCCTCTACTTGCTTCTCAGCATGCCATTTCATAAGCGAAGCTGTATACAATGACCAAAACAATCGTTGCAGTCTTGGTATTAAAGAAAAATATCGAACCTTTTTTTGAGAAACTTTAGTATCCTGGTCAACCGGAGGAAGATTACCCTCGTTGGCATGATCAATTTTATATCTAGAAGCCCCATAAATCTCACATTTGTCGAGATTCTCAATTTTATTTCGAAACAACATACAACTATTTGGACAGGCATCCCATGTTTTGTAAGTGAACCCCAAATCAGTAGTTAGCTTACTGGCTTGATAGTATGATTTGGGAATCTTGGCATAGGGAAACACCTTTTTTAAGAAGCCCAACAGCATTATGAAAGAACGATTTGTCCATCCATTAAGTTGCTTCAGGTGTGAAAGTTGGACAACAAATGATAGCTCAGTGACACCCTTAGGACAACTCTCGTATAAATCGCTTTCTGCTTCATTTAGAATTTTGAACTATTTCGGCATGCATTCATCGGACCGCAAGTTTTCTTCTGCCATGGGCTCTTCCTCGCAACCCATATTTTCTATCATGCATGAGAATCCCATTCCCTCTTGTACCATTGTTGTCATATTAGCACATTCATTTAATCCAGCATCACTTTCATCAACTGACATATCATCTCCTATATTATCGGTGTTATTACCCAAACCAACCAAAAACTCCCCATGATATATCTAATCCATATAACTCCTTTCAAATCCATATATCTCTATATGAACCTCCACAGTCTGTCGATTGTGATAAACACGATTTACACATCTACTACATGGGCAATAAATATGGACCGTATCAGCATTCTTAGTTCTATATACAAATTTAAGAAATGCTTCGACCCCATCCTTGTATGCCTTTGAATTCCAATCATGTGATCCAATCCAACGCTTATCCATATCAATTTCTAAAAGACAATTATCACCTAGCACCATCCAAAATATATATTCAGAACAATAGTTATATCTTTATTGTTTCAAGAATTCAATTTGAAATTTCTATTTGAGGCAAATGGAGGCAAAAAGCTTGAGGCAACAGCTATATAACTTTCTAATAATTAAAATACAGAGGCAAATTAGAGTTAAAATCATATAACTTGAGGCAGCAACTATAGCTTGAGGCAGCAACTATATAAGTCTTATCCATTTCAGTTTCCAAAAAAAATACTTTCTAACAAATTAGAGTTAAAATTCTTATGCAATATATCAAGCAAAGACAAATTTAATAATAGAGCAAACACTTATTGGTAGCCATGTACTAATGTGCCCAAGAAGAAGAAATAATAAGCATATAGATAACCAATTGATTATGACAATTACTAGCTAGAAAAAGGAAATTAATATACCAAGGTTGATTATGACTTACTGACATGGAACTAACACATGGCACAAATAACCAATTTCAACTGAAAAGCTCAAGCATGATTCACAAATATCAATTTTCAACAAACTAAAATCTACAAAGAACATAGCCAGGTTCAAATTCATCTCTATTTATAATATGTTTAACATCAATCCAGAATAGGAGTAATTCCTGCATGAACTGTCACGTCCCGCTCCCGTAGGAGCGATCGTCCTCGCTAAGGAATGATGCCGCACGGGCCTAGGTTGCGCCCGTGCAAGGCTAAGTCCAGAAACGACCGATTTGAGCTAGGCCACAGAGTCGCACAGAGTGTCCCCATTTGCAGCGGAAAGTAAATGAACACAAATTGAAGCGAATTCAAAATCTTTATTGACATTCAAAAAGTTTACAGGCGGCGCTTGGCCGAGTTTACAAGTCTCTCAAGCTCTCTCTCTGAAACATAAAAGGTGCGTTGAGTCATTCATTTATTAGCATGCGCGGTGTTGACGTCTAGCGATTCTAGAAATAGTGTTCGTAATGTTATGTGTCTAGGCTAAGCAAAGACGGGTTCATAGGAGCCACCCACCTTAGCGATGTTCGCATCGGCCGAGCGATACTCCGAGCGCCTTTGAAAGTCTAAGTCTGGATTCATCTTCGACGGCCAATGTAAGCCTTGCATCGATTCTTCATCAGGTCGATGCCAACTCTTCGGGTCGACGGCTCGTTTGAGTCGTTGCACTTGCCATTTGAATCGGCGTTCCGCTAGGGCGGAGCGGGTCATTACATAATACACCACTCAAAACAAGTTTCGTCCTCGAGACTTCCTGAGTGTAGGACATCCTACCATTCCTTAACTCGTGTCGTTGTATTTCTTAGACAATCCTTATCGAATGGCTTTATCGCTCGATGGCACCGAACTGTACTCGATACCTTTCCAAGTTCAGTATCGCATACGTTTGGTCGATTTTATTGAATAACTTTTCATTCATTTTAGAGTTGATGGTACTTATTCAATTGTCGCGTTTCTTCGACTTGGTTGCTATTTGTCGTACCATTGGACTGTAATGGTCGTACGAGACACGTTGTAATTCATCAAATGCGAGGGTCATAGGCTGAGGCAAACTCACTTTCGTTTATGCGCATCGCAACATCCACTTGCAGCTGCATTCGAGTTCATCATATCGCTGAGTTTGGATCGTGCACGTATCCAAGGTGTCCCCCAAACACGTACATTTCAACCAAGCTTAGCGATTAGTGAAGTAGGACAAGCTACTCTTGATAGTTTTGATTTGCCGATTGTTTCACTAACTTCGATTTAAAACTGAACTCATGTGTATCTCACTATCATTTATCTCGGTCCTCGAGATGATTCGATTCGCTACTCAAGCATTCTTGTCCACGAAATCAGTATAATTTCTTCTTAGCGAAGTCGACCAAGTCTAAGTAATTTCCGTCCGATTCGAGACCAAGTATTGCACTATCATCGAGTACGTCTTTTGATCAATAATTCGATTTGTTATCCCAACTTTACTTGCGCATCATCCATTCCTATCATTCCCTTTGTTTGGGGCCAATCTCGTCGTCGTTCACACACACTCCCAGTTTCCCGTCCTACTCTAAGTCTTGTTGCCCCAAGTCTATCGTCCGTCCAGACGATATTGTAATGTCAATCGCACAGGTTCAATCACTCGGCATAGGGTCGTCCGCCTATCCGCTAGGTCAGCTCACAAGGTCATATTTACAAGTCAAGTCTGTGGCTCATCGTGCAAGGTCGTTGCACGATGCTCGCCCCAAATCCTATGGTCAAACCATTTCTTCGCTGGTATGGGAGTTTCTACCCAAGTTCGTCTCACTCAAATTTCTAAACATCAAGCAGCGTTCTTCCTATTCGCATCAACACATTCTCCGTTCCAGGTTTGAGTTCCTTTAGGAAAATTCCTACGATAGGTTGTCCTCAACCGAATCCTCGACATGTTAATATCGTATGCCCACACTAGCAATTGTTGTGGTCTATCTCTTCAAGTATATTTGATACAATTCGCATATCCATCCTATCCAATTCACGTAGTCGATCACAAGGCCGTCTAGCCTTGCAATATGTCGTGCCCCGATCTCACGCAAGTCTGATTATCCACGGCGGACATGAATCACCATGTCAACATTCTTGCAGAATAATCGTCCTCATCGAGACGTAACTCTTACGTTGAGTATAGACTTACTCATTTTCGATACGCGGATTGGGCCTACTCAATCCTCAAGTTTTCTTATTCTTCAATCACAAGTCCTAACAATCCTCGAATTTACCTTCGCTTCAAACTACAAGTCGAAGCAATCAAAATTGCCATGTAAAGGTATTTCGAGTTCGATCATTCCTGCTGGACATGAATCACCATGCCAACGCTCATGCGGAATGATCGTCCCAAATCCGACATGACGCATGTGCGAGGCTGGAGTTGCGCTCGCATAAGACAAGATCGTTGTCGTTGTGGTTACCACCGAACAATCAAGTCACTTCCCTTCTTCATTCCAAACATTCATTTCTATCAAAATTCCCTAACATAGTATCCTTCAAAACAATAACTTCTAACACGATCATCATTCATCGAATCCGAGTACCCCCGAGTTATCGTACATCGATCTTTGATACGCCTCAATACCATCGATGATGTACATAACCTGATGATCTTCCTTTTACAACGAATTCCAAGTCATGCAACTTAATTTCTTCAATTCACATTGTCGCGTGCTAACTCTTCATCGAGCAACATCAATTTCAATTCCTTAGTCATTCTCGTATCTCCAAACTAACGTTTTCTATGCACGCTATCTTCCGATCGTGCTATCTTCGATCTCGTCCATGCGTATTTCACCTTAACTCAAGTTTTAATCCCTTCGACTAAATTCAAAATTGCACGCACGATCTTCTATGTTTCTTCGACCAAGACCTCCATTCGTTTCATCGTTCCGACTCTTTATTCGATCATTTCGTAATTCGCACTATACATTCTTAATTCGTCCGAACGATATCTCGTTTGAGACTATCGAAGTCAAAACCAACTAAGCGTTACTCGTTCTAAGGCTTTGCACGATATCATCGCTTGCCAACATACTCGTTCTATCCGTAAATCCTTTAGTCTCGTTCGAACAATTTCTATAACGTCCATACACCACTCAGGGTTCGAGCCACTCGACTAGTCATCGACACTTATTCTTATTCCTTTCCGAAGCTATCACATACACCACTTGGGGTCAAGTCATTCTACAAATCCTCAAATGATCATTCGATTCCCTCTCGATGTGTTCAATCGCGCGTTCGCCCGTTCCTTAAAATCTAAATCAACCTTCCGTGCACGCCTAAGCGTTAGTTTGATAGCGTTCCTATCGATATACACTCTAAGTGTAGCTTCGTTCCCGAACGTACGGTACTTGATATCGCTCGCAACTCGATTGCACCAAAAAGTCGAGGTGCGCGACACGCAGCACAACTTAGCCAAAAGGTCGTGTGCATAGCTATTCTGTGCAGAGCGATCATCCCGCAGGAGCGATCGTCCTCGCTAAGGCATGATGCCGCACGGGCCTAGGTTGCGCCCGTGCAAGGCTAAGTCCAGAAACGGCCGATTTGAGCTAGGCCACAGAGTCGCACAGAGTGCCCCCATTTGCAGCGGAAAGTAAATAAACACAAATTGAAGCGAATTCAAAATTTTTATTGACATTCAAAAAGTTTACAGGCGGCGCTTGGCCGAGTTTACAAGTCTCTCAAGCTCTCTCTCTGAAACATAAAAGGCGTGCCAAGTGGCTTACACGATGGAATGATTCATAGCGATGTTCCGATACATTATGTCCTGTATATGGTGCTTCAGCTCCTTGCAACGCTCCAAGGCTCCAGAGATTGTTTTCCATTGATTGTAAAAGTACAGAACAATTATCGGAGGACTGAACTTAGACTCATAATACAAACTCGCTCGTACAAAGAAAGCCTAGGGACGAAAACCTAGGTACAGCAGTCTAAGTACGATTGTTTATTTTAGATTCTGGGGGGTGACGATAGAGGCTCGGAAAAGCGACGGCCGCTCTGCCTTACTCCTTGGACGATCGGTACGCAGCCTTGACTCGGGGAAGATCTACTTGGTCGTTGACGAAGAAATGCCTTCTTGCTCTCTCTCTCTGATTGCTGTCCTGGCTTCTCTCTCTCTGTGTATATTCTCTCTCTGACTATGGGAGAAGTCTCTCTGCGTATACATATTCTCCTCTGGCTTCTTTTTTTGTATATCTCTCTATATCTTCACAAGGGAATGGCACCTTGCTATTTATAATAGTGTGATGTGATCGTTAGGGTTGCCAATGATTAGCTCTTGGAGATGGCGGTGGCCCGGGGATTGATCAATCCAGGCCGTTCGTTTCTGATTGTGACGAATCAGAACCATTAAGGGTAGATTACACCAAATCCCCATTAGCAATTAATGCTGATTGGCATAAATCTTCCTTATAATGATTCTCTCATATCTGCGAATAAATCAAATTTATTCTCCTGCCACATTCCCCAGATCATTGGGATTCGACCCGATCTTGGATTGCCATAAATCTGGGAGATTGATCGACTAAGGACACGTGTCCTGAGAGCCAATGGTGAGACTTGAACCGTATGCAAATTGGGCCACATGAGATTTGGGCCGTATGAATTTTGGGCCGCATAAGACTTGGGACACGTGTCAGGACTGTCTGGGCAGTGGCCCCCTCCTTCAGACTTCTGAACCATATGATGAGCCGCATGAACCGCATGAACCGCATAATGGTCTGTCTGCTTGAGCCGCATGGGTATGATCTTCTTGAGCCGCATAGGGATGATTCCACTCGAGCCGCATGGGACAGCTTCATTCTGAACCGCATGGGAAGTCTTCACTTCGAGCCGCATAAGCACACCCACGTGGCAGGGCCACGTGGCATTTTGTTGTTTTTGGGGGATCATGTCAGAGATTTCTTTCTCTTCCCTAGAGATTCATCATCATGACAGAGTCATAATTACCTGCTTTGGTGTCAGGTCTGTCAACTTTTCAGAGGGGTCAGCCGTCAAAGCAATTAATGCAGCATGGATCGGAGGGGAGCACTGTCACGCCACGTGTCTTCTGAGCCGCATGGGATGCCTCCGGCCGCATAGCTCCTTATGCCGCATGACTCCCTGAGCCGCATGCATTTTCTGAGCCGCATGGGTCTTTCTTGGCCGCATGAGTCAATTTCTTTAGTATTTTCCATGCTGCTACAAGACCCCCTTCAAAGTTTTCAATTTATAAAATTGAAATACTTTGAACAAGAAGCATGGCTGTATTGGCCGCATATGCAATCCCGACCGCATAAGAGTTCTAGCCGCATGAATGTGTTGTTCGCATGACTGTTTCAGCCGCAGGGGGTGTGTTAACCGCATAGATGGTCCAGTCCACGTGTGCGGGTCTTTATTTATCTCCAAGTTGCTTCAGCGCCATCTTTGTAGGGGGAATCTCAAGGGTCAGTTCATTAAATCTTTTTGGATTTGATGCCTTGGAAGAATCTTGGAGACGAAACCCAAGGAGTCGGTTTTGCTCTTCAAGAGTCGGTCATTGGCCCACGTGTCCGCCTTCTCCCCTCCTCCTATAAATAGGAGGGGTTTGAAGAGAGAGAAGACTTCTTTATTTTCTTTCTTCTCTTATCTCGCTTGCCTTTCTTTTCTTCGATAATTGATGGCTCCCAAGAAGATCATAGCAGTGAAGGGCAAGAAGGCGGCCTCCACTTCCACCTTGGGTGCGGTTGCTGCCCCGTCCGTCGTCGTGCCTGCTGTTCATCCTGACGTCCATCCCCCCATTGCTGGTAAGGACAATGTATGAATTAAGAAACCCCAACCGCCATGGCTACGTCGCATACTTTATGCACGAGCCTTTGTAAATCGTATGTTCGCCTTACGGCTGAGCTGCGAACCGCATAAGAAAAATCATTGTATCTGTATGTGCGCCTTATTAGTGAAACCACATAGGTGGCGCATAGACTTTTATTATGCGAAGCCGCATAAGCAGTCTTCTGAGCTGGAGCCGCATGGGGCTTTCTGGAGCCGCATAAGACTTCTGAGAACTCCAGGGGGGGCATGGATATTTTCTTGAGCCGCATGTGGTTTGAAAACACCTAATCAGCTCCTTTTTTATTCTCTGTTTAACTTATTTTTTCTTTGTCTGTTCTTCAGTGAATTTGCCGGTTAACGCCGCCGGAGAACTCTTGGTAGGTAGCGCTCAAGCTGCTCTCGGCTATAGGTACGACCATATTGTTCAGCACGTGGCGGATCAGTTTCCGAGCGATGAGCCTATGGCCAGATTGAATGCCATCAAGAATCAGCCTTTCCATTTCCTTAATGCTATGATGAACTCCAGGAAATTCGAAGGAGAGTTTTTGAAGCCTGCGTTCTTTTTTGGAGACACCTTGACCGTGGAGAATGACCATGTTCTGGAGGTGTCGGAGGATTGGAATTTTGTTTCTAACGGGATGGCGATCCGTATCCCTCAGATGGAGCGACACTTTCCATTATCTTCGTTCAATATGCTCCCTTTGGACCGGAAGATGGAGGGGACTCTAACCCCTACCAGGAGTGGGATGTTCGTGGGGAACATTCGTTATAATAACCATCTGAAATCCATGGTTGCTGGCAAGGTGCATACCAGTTGTTCTGTGACAGGGTTGGTCCCAGGTTCTTTCCTGAATGTGGCAGGTCCTAACTTCACGTTTTCTACCGCCGATACTTTTATAAATCGACTTGCCCGGAAAGGCTCCTATCCCGTTGGTCGGTTGACGTTTCCTGGTTGGATACACCCTATTCCCTCGTGGATCAATTTATCTACCTGGATCCTGCAGAAGTATGAAGCTTTTTTGTGCGAGATTGGCCTGTACCATGCTATCCGAGGTACCAGTCATGGCTTGTTCATAAACAAGAAGCTATTCATGTCCCTGCTGGAAATGTATAATTGTCGTACAGGGACCTTTTACACACCTGTAGGGGAGATGGGACTTGCGCTCCATGAAATGCATGCGGTCTCCAAGCTTCCTTGGGGGGACGAAGCGTTTGAAGCATATACTCCCACTAATGAGGAACTCGAAGATTTGGAACGACGGTATCCTGGCTTTGCGGCCCTTTACCAGGAGATATTGTGTCACTATAACACATGCCATCAGATAACTCGCAAGGATAACCTAGAAGGGAATGCTCCCTACACCAAGGATTGGATGCATTATCTCTTCTCAGCGGATGCCTCAGGTCTGGTTACCTCTCGTCGCCCTAGATCTCGGGAGGCGGTCAAAGAATTTGTGTCATCTACTAGTGACATATTCGGGAGCCAAACCGACACTTTTGATTACTTTTACCAGGATACTCAAGAGCTGTCTGAGAAAGCGCTTCTGGCGTGATTTTTGATTATCTGGCTACGAAATTGTGTAGTCTCGGGTGGAACCGGTTCTATTGAGGGAATTAGTTGTAACTTTATCCTTCCGGCTGTGAAATTAGTCTTGCGAATCAGACTAGCTCTCCTTCCGGCTATGGTGTGTAGCATACACCGTGGTCTTCGTACCTTCACGTCCAAAGTCATTGCCCGCGATATGACCAAGGATTTTGAATGAATTGAGTTACCTTATCATTATTTGATGGGGTGGCTGCTGATACATTATCCATCTTTGATGAGGTCGGGCTCTGAGGGCGGTGCGACTGATGATGACGCCCTTATCTTCCGTTACCATGATGAGCCTTGGGAATGTGAGGCCATGCGGGTTTGCCGGATGGTCTTGGCAAGGGTAGATAAGTATCATATTTTCGTATCCGTCCCTCGCTTTTCTGCCAGGGACATAGAGACTGTGCATATAGACTGTATTACGCCTCCTCAACTTCTGGATGGCCAGATGCTCTTATGGTTGCGTAACATCCGTCCCTCACATCTAGTGTACCGTAACCGCAATGTTGTTTTTTTAGAGCCGTATCTGCCTAGCAAGTTTGCTCGGCAGTTTGGATACAGCCAACTTTGTTTAGACAGCCCCAGCTCTTGTCTGGGTTATGAGGGAAGTCTTCTTGATGGTATCAGAGCTTGGCAATATTATGATTCGTTCCATACTCGCACCATTTTCTCGGTCCCTGCTATTAAGAAGTCAGTGGAGATCTTGCATCTGGCGGCTCTGTATCATGTCATGGCGAACAAGCCCCCGGTCGGTTTTAACCCAGGTACCAGTTTTATTGCTGGCACCGGTCTGGAGGAAGGCTCTCAAGGGGCCAAGAAAAGAAAGACTAGAGCCGAAGTGCCAGATTTGGATTCCGCTGCTGAAGGTGATGAAGGCAACGAGCATAATGAAGATGACTCTATCCTTCCAGTGGTAGGCGCAGAGGTGGGTCAGTTGCATGTTTTGTCAGATGAGATACTGAGGGATCAGTCCCTTGTTGCGCCTGGTCCTATCCCGAAATGTAGCAGGTAGGTTCCTCCTGTAGGCAGTGTTTCTCGATCCCGGAAGCTAGTTGCGACTAGGCACCGTCCGCCAGCCACAAAAGAGAGTGAAGAAGAAGTCAATCCTGCGTCAGAGGTAACAAAACTGCTCTCGATCCCTTCTTCCTTCTTTCCTTTGAGTTTCAATCCTGATTGTCTTCGTTACCTCTTTTAGTTGTCGGGGGAAGAAGAAGAGTTTCAGGATGCCGAGGCGGTGACCCAGGATGACGGGGCCTCCCATGAGCCTGTTCCTATTCAAGAGGACGTAGATCAATCTGTATCCCCCTTCAAGGTGACGGGGTCAGGGGACCTGACTGAGTTTAACTCGGGGATCCCGGGTGGGGGGACCATGCCAGTTGTGGATGAGCCGCGACCTTCATGCCCCTCCCCTGGTAAGATTAGCCGAATCTTAACCCGTGAGGAAGCCTATCTGCTCTATCATCATGTCCTTCGGGTTACGTCGATTGACTGTTATTCTGGACATTCAGGTCCTGCCCCTTCAGTGCCGAGGATGGACGTCGTCGAGACAACCCCAACCGAAGGGGCATCGGTAGAAAGGGGTGTACTTTCTCACTGCCCGACTCGTCTTGATGGGCCTTCTGGGGTCCCGAGTTTAATGGGCCAGTTCTCAGGGCAGTCGGGGCAGAGAACAATGGTCCTTGCATCATCCTCTGCTCCAATGGCTTCGAGAATCGACCTTTCTTCCCTGCCGAGCATCCAAGCTCTCCGGGCGGCGGAAGATGAGTTGGCCGCTATTCATGCCTCGTTCTGCCCGGACTCCGCTCCCTTGGTGGCGAGCTCTAGTGTTACTCCTCCGACGTTGCCGCTCCGGCTTCCCCTGACGCCCTCCTCTGCTGAAGTTTTGAACGACGTGTTGCAGGACGTGGTTGCCAGTTTCCATCGTCATTTGAAGAGGGGAATCGAGGCCGCTGTAGAAAGAGGGACCTCTTTTACCTTGGCCCGAAGATGCGCCCATGGTCAAATAAACATCCTTAGGGATCTTCCTGATGATGCAGGAATGGCTTCGCTTCTAGAGGCGAAATTGCTGGAGGCTGATCAGCTGGTGTCCGAGCTTTGAGTATTGCGGCAGGCTGATCTGCCTGCTGTTATAAACGAGGAGCAGAATTCCCTTATTGCTATTATAAAGAGGACCAGAGCGGCTCGAGATAAGACCAGACCGGCCGCACTGAAGGATCTCAGCGACTTAGCTGATCGGTATAATCAATTGAGTTATGCGACCGAAAACGTTGTGGCTCGGGAGGAGTCTGTCTCTCGTGAGATTACCGAGATACAGGAGCAGATCCTTGCGCTTCAGAAGAAGTTGACTTTCCTGGAGTCTGAACTCGAGACCGCCCGCAATGACAGGGGGCTAATTGTTCAAGAAGCTGACAGGGTTACCCAAGCTTCGACTGACCTGGAGGCTGTCTTGAAGAAATTGGAAGATGACTGTCAAGTGCTCCTGGATTTGGACAATGAGGAGCGGTTACTCCAGGAGGCCGAGCGTCGCGCTCGACAACGGATTGAGCAGGAGACCACCTCAGTGAGAGACCGCCTCCTAGAATTGAGTAACACTGAAATGTAGTTGGCCTTTGCTTTTCCCTTCTTTTTCTTTCTCTTCTCTTTTTTTTGAAAGGGACGTGGTCCCAAAATATGTAATACTTCTTTTTTCTTCCTTCAAATAAAGAGTACTTTTAATTCTACCCTTCATTTGTATTGCTTGTTGTGCCTGTAATATTGTGGTGATGTTCTCCCCCACATAGGGGATATATTTGTGGACCTGTTACCCATGGCGTACCTTGGTTTTAGGTAGAGATAACAAGTTTCGGTCAGGATACCTGAAGCAGCCATAGCAAAGTGGTCATGGGTGCTCTTGGTATTGAGAAAAGAATTGCCATAGAGCAGCTGGGCTCCTGGGGCATGATGAGGTGATAGGTTTGTGTTAAGAAATTTAGCTGAGGATATTTGTGGGCCTATTACCCTTGGCATACCCTGGTTTAGGATACAGGTTATAGGATGAAAGAGAACTAACATACTTGCTCAGAGGTAACGAGGACATGGCAAGTAGGAAAGTTTTTTGAACGTAGAGTCTTCCTACTCAGAGGTAATGAGTACATGGCAGGAGCGAACTCGACGGAGGGTATTGGTGGTCAACAGAGGACATTTGTGGTCAACATAGGACATTTGTGGTCAACAGAGGACATTTGTGGACCCATTACCTTTGGCGTACTCCGGTGGTGGGTACAGGTAATAGGTTAAAAGGGGATCATCATACTTACTCAGAGGTAATGAGGACATGGCAAGTATGAAGGTTTCTTCGACGGAGCCTTCCCATTCAGAGATAATGAGGACATGACAGGAGTGGGCTCAATGAAGGGGGGTACGTAGAATAACTCAGAGGTAATGAGGACATAGAAATTCTATGTAGGGGTGATTTATTTTTGGCAGAAATGGGACGACTCAGAGGTGATGAGGACATGGTCGTCTTGGAAATTTGTGGATCCATTACTTTTGTTGTGCACTGGGAGTGCAGGTATTAGATCATGAGGGAGGATCTCTTGTAGGAAGAAAGTTCAGCGGTATGAGTATACATGACTTTCTTTCAAAAGAGTGACCGGGATGTAAGTTCAGGGGTACCGATGGGCACATAACTCGACAATCCATGAATGTTGGAATCAAAGTGTAAGTTCAGAGGTACCAGCAGGTACATGACTTGGAAATTTGGGATATCTTTATGGAAGAAGGGCATGAGTTCAACGGTACACGCGGGTACGTGACTCGAAAATCTGTAAATGTTGGAATCAAAGTGTAAGTTCAGAGGTACCAGCAGGTACATGACTTGGGAATTTGGGATATAAGTTCAGCGGTACAAGAGGGTACGTGACTCAATAAGTTGGAAAATTAGGGGATTGAGTTCAGAGGTACCAGCGGGCACATAACTCGAAACTCTGGAAAATGTTGTTTAAACATAGTATTTCTTCAGGAACTTGCCGTTGACGGGCAACATGAGCAAGTCTCCGTTCTGCTTGGCGAGGCGGTAAGCACCATTGGAGAACACGGCCTCGATGATAAATGGGCCTTCCCATTTTGGCTGGAACTTGCCGGTGGTCTTGTGAGTCATGACCATTGGCCTCCTTACTGCCAAAACAAGATCGCCCACTTGGAATGTTCTGACTTTGACCTTTTTGTTGAAGGCTCCTGAGATGCGTGCTTGGTATAATTCGATCCTTTGCTGAGCTAGGAGGCATTTTTCATCTAAGGCCTCACACTCTTGTAGTCGATGTCGGTAGTTGTCATCCGTTGTCAATTAATAAGTGAGGGCGACTCGGAGTGAGAGAATCTGAGTCTCTAATGGGAGAACTGCCTCACTTCCGTAGACCAGAGAGAATGGTGTATTCCCGGTGGCTGTTCGAGCCGTGGTGCGATAAGCCCATAAGCACTCGCCGAGCTTCTCGTTCCAGTCGCGTTTGTTGGAGGAGACAAATTTCTTGAGGAGTTTGATGATTGTTTTGTTGAATGCCTCTGCTAACCCGTTTGCTACCGGGTTGTATGGTGTCGAAGCGACATTCTGAATGCGGTATTTGTCGTAGAATCGGTAGAATGCGTGGCTTATAAACTGCGGACCATTATCATGGATGATCCTTCGGGGCAGTCCAAAGCGGTAGATGACGTGGTGCTTCAGAAAGCTGATTACATTCGAAGTCTTGACTTCGGCGAGTGGGACAGCTTCTGCCCACTTTGAGAAGTAATCAGTGATTGCCAGTATGAAGCGATATCCTCGGGAGAAAGGTGGGGTGATTGGACCAATGATATCCATTCCCCATACTTCGAATGGCCAGGACGCCACTGTCGGATGTAGGAATTCGGATGGTTGGTGAATGAAGTCTGCGTGGACTTGGCTGGCCTTGCATTTTCGGGCAAAATCTATTACATCAGCCACCATCGTAGGCCAGTAGTAGCCCATCCGACGAAGGTGGTCTTGCAGCTTAGGGCCAGGCTGATGGGACCCGCAGACACCGTCATGAGCCTCTCGTACGGCTTCTTTGGCTTCTGCGTTCGACAAGCACCGAAGTAGTAATCCGTCGTAGGAGCGACGATACAGCATTTTCGTCTCTGTATCGTAGAAGAATCTGAGAGAACGCCGTCTGATAGAAGTAGCCTCCTTCGGGTTCTCGGGCAGGATGTCGTAGACCACGAAGTCTATGAATGGTTGTCTCCAGTCTGGCGCTTCGTCGATCATCTGAGCAGAATAACTCGCCATGGCTTGAACGTTGTTCTTGGGGCAGACCAGCTCACGGCCGATTACATCGACCGAATAATGAGAGTGGTTTGGCACTGCTAGGGAAGCAGCCAGGCCTGCTAGGGCATCAGCTTCGATATTTTGGAGTCTGGGGACGTGTTCGATGAAGAATCCCTCGAATGATGAGATAATATTGATCGCTATTTGGTGGTAGGGGATCATGTCTTCATGGCGGACTTCGTACGTCCCCCGAATCTGGTTGACGATTAATTGCGAATCGCCGTATGCTTCAAGGTATTCTACCCCCAGTTCTCTTGCGAGTTGGAGGCCAATGACCAAAGCGTTGTACTCGGCCACATTGTTAGAGCAGGGATCCGTGAGAGAGTAGGCACGATTGATCACTAGCCCGGTAGGAGAGACCAATACTACTCCGACTCCGACGACGATGTTTCCCATGGGTCCGGTTCTTGAAGCGCCATCGAAGAACATCCGCCATATGTTATCGTGGGTGGTTGTATTTGAATCGGCAACCTCATCTGGTATTTCTTCGTATATTCTGGATGATTCCGATCCTGGATGGGCCGCCAAAAAGTCTGCCAGGGCTTGACCTTTGACAGCCTTCTGCGGGACGAAGATCATATGATAGGGGGACAGCAATATAGCCCATGTAGCGAGGCGGGAGCTGAGTGCCCCTGGTTTGGTCAGGAGGACCTTGAGAGGGTTGATTCGTGAGATCACATGTATGGTTTGCCCTGTGACATAGTACCGCGTCTTTTGAATGGCGAATACCAGGGCGAGGCATTCTTTCTCCACAGCGGTGTATCGGTGTTCGGGCCCGACCATCATTCGGCTGAGATAGTAAATGGCCTGCTCGTGACCTGCGTTGTTGTTTTGTGCCAGCAGGGCACCGAGGGAGTGTTCCATTGCTCGTACATAGAGCAGGAATGGTTTTCCAGGGACCGGGGCCACGAGGACCGGAGGATTTGATAAATATTCTTTGATGTCATCGAAAGCGCGCTGGCATTCCTCGTCCCATAAGAATGAGAGTCCCTTCTTCATGAGGTGGGTGAACGGTCGGCATCGCCCGGAGAGGTTGGAAATGAACCTCCTGATATAAGCTAGCCTCCCTTGGAGGCCTCTAAGTTCACGAAGATTTCTCGGGGGACCCATCTCCATGATTGCCCTCGTTTTCTCGGGGTCTACATGGATACCCCGTGCAGTGATGATGAAGCCCAAGAACTTCTCGCTGGATACGCCTAAGAACGATTTTGTAGGGTTCATCTTCAGATTGTGGGCTCGTATTAAGTTGAACACCGTTCTCAGGTCTTGCAGATAATCCTCCTTACGGCGACTCTTGACGGCGATGTCGTCGACATAGCATTCCACTGTCTTGCGCAAATGTTCTCTGAAAATGATACTCATGGCTCGCTGATATGTATCGCCAGCATTCTTTAGATCGAATGGCACGACTGTGTAGCAGTATGTGCCAATCGGGGTTCGAAATGAAGTGTGCTTTTCGTCGTTGGGAGACATCTTGATTTGATTGTACCCCGAGAATCCATCCATGAATGACATACGTTCAAAGCCGCATGTATTGTCGATCATGATGTCTGTGATAGGAAGAGGAAATTCATCTTTGGAGCATGCCTCGTTCAGGATACGGAAGTCGATACAGATTTGAATCTTCTCATTCTTCTTGAGGACGGGTACTATATTGGCGACCCAATCAGGATGTTGCTCTTCACGAATGAAGCAGCTGGCTATTAGCTTGTTGACTTTGGCTTCGATCGCGTCCATGATGCCTGGGCGGAAGCGTCGTTGTTGCTGCTTGACTGGCTTTGCATCTGGCCGTATATTGAGTTTGTGGAGAGCGATGTCAGGATTTAACCCCGGCATGTCTTCATAGCTCTAAGCGAACACATCAATGTATTCTATGACAAGTTCTAACAGCGACTCTCGTTCTTCGTCAGTTAGGCTTTTACTGATGAAGATCGGTTTTGGAGAAGATTCGCTGCCGAGATCCACTTGTGTCACCCTCGTTCCCGTATTTCGTATTTATGCTCGTATTTGGATTTTTGGCACATATTTTATTTTCTCGACTTGCGGATTTAGGTTTCTCGTAAATGAGTTTTGGACCATGGCTTGGTTTATTTTTGTGGAGTTGGTCTGATTTGGTTTGGTTTGGTTTGGTTATTTTGCATTGGAACACCTTAACCTACTCTACACCCTCAAGAACACCACAACCACCCCCATTAAATCCTACCTAACTTTTCTCTCTCCTCTTCATTCTCCATTAATTCTTCATCTACTTCTTCCTCAACACAACTCCTCCACCCTAGAAAAGTGCACCTTGCCATGATCAAGAACCCATGTTTTTATTTGTCCATTAGATGGATTAGCTCTCTAGGAACAATATTAGAACTTGGAAATTTGTGATTTGGAGCTTCCGTTCTCCTAGATCTAGGTTTTGGCCATTTTTGGAAATTTATGGTTTTGATCTATTTTGAGTTGAATTTGGAGGGTTTTGGTGTCTCTATGTAGAAGAGAATCAAATTGCACCCATGTTAGAGCTTTGAAGATCTGGATTTGGAGTTTTATTGGCAAAGTTGTGAGATTTCGAACCTTAGAACCCATTGTTGGTGTTCTTCTGAGCCAACTTGGAGAAGAAGGTCACCACTCCCCGTGCGCTCTGCTGCGCCGCGCTCTTGCGCGCGCGCACTCTGCTGCGCTGCGCCCTGGCGCACTCCCCGCGCGCTCTGCTGTGTCGCGCTCTTGCGCGCGCGCACTCTGCTGCGCTGCGCCCTGGCGCACTCCCCGCGCGCTCTGCTGCGTCGCGCTCTTGCGCGCGCGCACTCTGCTGCGCTGCGCCCTGGCGCACTCCCCGTGCGCTCTGCTGCGCCGCGCTCTTGCGCGCGCGCACTCTGCTGCGCTGCGCCCTGGCGTACTACCCCGCGCGCTCTGCTACGCCGCGCCCTTGCGCGCGCGCACTCTTCTGCGCCGCGCCCCCGGCGCACTCCCCCTGGCGCATCCCGCTGCGCCGCGCCCTTGCGCGCGCGCGCTTCGCTGCCCCGCGCTCTTGCGCGCGCGCACCCCGCTGTGCTGCGCCCTTGGCGTGTAGCGGTTGTTCCCCGAGCGCGTCTCTCGACGCCGCTCGTGCGCCCTAGCCCGAGCCTTACCCGGCGCCCCCTTGGGTCGCCTTTAGCCCAGCACACCCTGTGCTCTGGTGGACCTTGGTCCTTGGTTTCTTGCTAACTGTGTTTTTCTGAAATTTTTTTGCCCACCATACGACGTGACTTGGTCTGACACGTCTTGACACTATTTTCTATGATTTGGCATGGTTTGGCCTGCAGCTAGTTTTCTCCTATCTTGTTAAATATCTTGTTAATAACTGGGACCTGTAACTTGATAACTTGGCTTCACTTGATAGTGGCCCGCGGTGGCGCACTCCCGACTTGGCATGACTTGATAACTTAACTTGACTTGACTTAGCATGACTTGGCTTCACTTGATAGTGGCCCGTGGCGGCGCACTCTTGACTCGACTTGACTTGTCTTGACACCGTGGGTGTACTACCTGTTGCTCTGTGCAAATCACTTGTCTTGTCTTGCATCATGTCTAGGGGGTGACTCCCTGGGTACCACGGCCAGGGACTCACACTAAAAACTGGACTAGGTAATGAGTAGACCGAATTAGAACATGGAGAATTCCCGGTCACAGGCAGTCTCGTTATCTGGAAGCCTTAATGGACTTGTAGCTTGCCGTCGAGTAGAGCACATTTCCAGCACACTGTCATGTGTTGCACCTCTAAGTCACCTAAGGGTACATTTGTCTCCCGGGCGATGTACCCACCTATAACTCTCAACCCGCAAAAGGATAACTGGATGGTCTGCAGGGCTTAGGATTTGGAATTCTCATTGCATCTTGTTAGTAATTAGGCTTGTGATAACCCTAGTTAGTTAAAGTAGTAAGCCGTAGTACTTGCTTGGCCGATTATGAATGAATGGTGTCCAGCCCTGTCTAAGTCTTGTCTAGCCCCTGTACCTGGAACTTCGAGCATGATTGCTTTACTTTTTACGATAAATGGGTAGAGACAGTGAGCTATTCAGGCGAAGGGATACAATCCCGGTCCTTGTTTGGTTTAAGGATTGTAACCTGGCTCCCGGAATGGTTCCACGTCCCTAGTCGTTTATCGCTCTGTGTACTTTTATTACTTGTACTTCCTTTTATTCTTTATGTTCTGATATGCTGGCTTTGGTTCTTATTTGTGGCCTCCTTTGTGGCACTTGCTCTTTCTGGGGTTTGACCCAGCTGGTTTTGTGTGGCCAGATTTTGGAGCAGCTCCCGAGGATCTACCAAGCTTCCAGCCCAATGGTGAACACTAGACGAAACCCGGGCTACGAGTGGGTTTTCCCTTTTGCTTCACCCACTTATATGTAAATTTATTCTTTTGAGGCGTTTAGCCGACGAGCACCTGTTAGCTCGATGCACATTTACTTACTGTCTGCCTATGGGCTGTAAACATGATTAACAAATCCTAGGGTTGATCATGTACGACTGAACTCTTGCTAGTCCTATCATTTTGTACGACTAGCTTCATGATCATCCAATATGTAATATTTGGGACGCCTTATATATATATATTTGATGCTCTAACATCTTGTAACTCTGTTAATTGCTTGAGATTGAGACAATAGGCTTGACCTTAAGAGACTGCTGGCTTGTAGTAAACCCTCATATCTAGACAGCCGTGACCGTATTATTGAGATGCATTCTATCTCAATATACGTAGCTGGCTGTGTCTGCCCCCGCTCTCCAGTATTCTGGTTCTGGGGCGTGACACGGTTTAAGTGGTGGCCCATGCAGGTCTTGTCAATCAAGAAATGTGAGGGTTTACCGAATAGATGTCTCAATCAATATTCGCCCTTGATCTCTGCTCGTATTTTCAAATCCCTGAGATTCTTGACCTGATCACATGCTTGTATCATTGATCTGTCCTGGTCCTTTCCTTATTGTTCCCTATGTTGTCTTCTTCAGCGGCATTACTCCCGGACCTGCCAACCAGCCAGAGGAAGTTCGACAAGCACCCCAGCGCCAGGAAGATCAAGCTCAGCACTCTGGAGTAGCCTCCCGAGTTATGCTTCCCGGAGGCTCAGAACCTCTAGTTCAGGAAGCTCCGCCCGTTCAACCAGCTAGACAAGATGAGGGTCCTTTGGTAGGGCTTATCAGGGAACTGCTTGCATCCCAAGATCGTCGAGGCGACGCCTTGTACCAGGAAGTTCATGATGCACTAAACCGAGGAGGTCCCCAAGGAAATCAAGCGGCCAACAGTTTCAAGCGCTTGAACCCTCCCTTCTTTGACGGCAGTGAAGATGCGATTGCCGCGGACGCTTGGCTTCAGGATATCGAGGTGGTTCTAGAAGCAGCTAGGACACCTGAGAATGAGAAGGTGGCGGTGGTACGCCTACAGTTGTTAGACTTGGCTCGCGATTGGTGGGCAGCTCAGGCCATGGGATTAGTAACACCAGTCACTTGGGCGACGTTTAGAGAGAGGTTCCAGACGAAGTACTTCGATGCGGTGGTACGGTATGACCTGCAGACCAGATTCACCAACTTGAAGCAAGGAGGCAGGACGGTCGATGGCTATGCGACCGAGTTCTCTAGGCTGAGTAGGTTTGCCCCCACTTTGGTGGCAACCGAGTTCGATAGGGCTCAACGGTTCCAGCAGGGACTTCATTTAGAGATATTATTAGCTGTGGAGCAGTTCGAGCACCAGACGTTCGATGCAGTATTGAAGGCAGCAAGGAGGCATGAGTATACCTCCCGGAGAATTGTGGACAGGACCGGAGGAAGGAAGCGGTCCCACAACCAGATGCACCAATCTTCAGCTCTAGCCCCGGCAGCTAGGGGTATAACCATTGGAACTCCGAGGCGGGCGGCCTCAGTGACGTCGGTTCAACATTCAACCCCGACGTACATGCAGCAGCAGAAGCAGAAGCAGCCTTCCGCGGTGGGATGTTCTCATTGCGGGAAGCCGGGCCATGTAGTGGCAGAGTGTCGTAGGGCACAGGGATTGTGCCTGGCTTGCGGAGGAGCAGATCACAAGATAGGGACCTGCCCGAATAGGGGAGGTCCATCATCATCCAACATTTCTAGTTCTTCGGTGAGGGGACCAGCCCCAGTTCCAGTCCAGCAACAGCAACAGCAGTACCCAAGGCCATTGTTGCCTCAGGCCCAGGCCTTTTAGCAGCAGAACCAGCAGCAGTTCACCCAGGCTCCAGCACAGAACCGACAGAGGGGTTTCCAGCAGAGGGGACCCGCAGCTAGAGGTCAGGCTATGATGATGACCATGGATGAAGAAGTTGCACCAGGTGAGGTAGTGGCAGGTACTATTCTCGTCAACACTTTTTCAGCATCTGTATTATTTGATTCTGGTGCATCGCATTCATTCATGTCTGCACGATTCGCGACACGGATAGGATTGGAGCCCGAGTCATTACCAGTGAGGCTCAATATACTTACTGGTAATGGTCTTGTGGGAGTAGACCGAGTGTTTTCCTCGTGTCGGATCGTAGTTAGCGGTAGAGAGTTCCCCACTAGGCTCATAGAGTTCCCTATGGCAGACTATGATGTAGTCCTAGGTATGGATTGGTTGAGGAACCATTATGCTAGGATAGACTGCCATGTTGGCAGAGTTGTCTTTAGTATTCCCGGAGAGCCAGAGTTTTCATTTTCCAGAGGCACAGTAGAGACATCTTCTCTAGTGTTGCGGATGGCAGTAGCAGCAGTGCAGTTGCCCCGGATAGTTGAAGAGTTTCCAGATGTCTTCCCAGAGGAACTTCCAGGGATGCCACCAGAGCGGGAGATCGAGTTTACCATCGACTTGATTCCCGGGACAGCACCAGTATCAGAGCGAGTCTACAGAATGGCGCCTTCAGAGTTGGAGATTTTGTACAAGATGATTGAAGAACTCAGGACCAAGGGATTCATTCGTGCTAGTGGATCGCCTTGGGGAGCCCCAATGCTTCTTGTAAAAAAGAAGGATGGTACGTCCAGGCTATGTGTAGATTATCGTACCTTGAACTCAGTGACAATTAAGAACAGATACCCTCTTCCAAGGATAGATGACTTGTTTGATCAACTCAAAGGGGCTTCAGTTTTCTCGAAGATAGACTTGCGGTCAGGATACCACCAGATCAGAGTCAGAGAGCAGGACATCCCGAAGACGACTTTCAGATCTAGGTACGGGCATTGGGAGTTTCTAGTTATGCCCTTTGGAGCGACCAATGCGCCGGCAGTGTTCATGGACCTCATGAACCGTATTTTCATGCCTTACTTGGATCAGTTTGTGATAGTATTCCTTGATGACATCTTGGTCTACAGCAGGAGTGAGGCAGAGCACGAGCAGCATCTCAGAGTTGTCCTCCAGATTCTTAGAGAGCACCAGTTGTACGCCAAGTTTAGTAAATGCGAGTTCTGGCTCGATCGTATTTCTTACTTGGGTCACATCATTACCAGAGGAGGAGTGAAAGTGGATCCCCAGAAGATTGTGGCCATTGAGTCTTGGCCAGTACCCAGCTCAGTGGCAGAAGTTCGCAGCTTTCTTGGATTGGCCGGCTACTACCGGCGGTTCGTTTCTGATTTTGCAAGGATTTCAGCACCGATGACCCAGTTGACCCGCAAGGATGTGCCGTTCGTTTGGACAGCAGAGTGTCAGGAATCGTTTGAGGAGTTGAAGCGAGGTTTGATAACGGCTCCCATTCTCACACTTCCAGATGGGACCGGAGGATTCACAGTTTATTGCGACGCTTCAGGCAGAGGATTGGGATGTGTTTTGATGCAGCATAGGAAGGTAATTGCTTATGCGTCACGTCAACTCCGTGATCATGAGAAGAATTACCCGACCCACGACTTGGAACTAGCAGCAGTAGTGTTTGCACTTAAGTTGTGGAGGCACTACTTATACGGGGACAGAGTGGAGATATTTACTGATCACAAGAGCCTGAAGTATGTTTTCACCCAGAAGGATCTTAATATGCGGCAGAGAAGATGGCTCGAGCTACTGGTGGACTACGATGTGGATTTACAGTATCATCCAGGGAAGGCCAATGTGGTAGCAGATGCATTGAGCCGGAGAGCCGGAGTTTATTTCTTGACGGCGTAACCAGAGTTATTGGCAGATTTTCAGAAGATGGGAATTGAAGTGATTCTTCCTTCCAATGTGGCCTTGATGGCCAGCCTACAGGTTCAGTCCACCATAGTTGAAAGGATCCGGACAGCACAGTCATCAGATTCCAAGCTTCAGCGGCTCAGAGCAGAGTGTGAGGCAGGAAGAAGGCCAGAGTTATGTATTCATGAGGATGGTACACTTCGACACGGCACGCGTCTTTGTGTACCCAGTGGAGATATCAGACAGGAAGTCATGGCAGAGGCTCACAGTTCGCAGTACTTCATTCACCCAGGCAGCACGAAGATGTACAGAGATATTCGTCAACACTTTTGGTGGAATGGTATGAAGAGGGAGATAGCCCGGTATGTCTCTCGATGTTTGGTTTGCCAACAAGTCAAAGCTGAACATCAGAGGCCAGCTGGACTTCTTCAACCTTTACCGATCCCAGAATGGAAATGGGAACACATTACCATGGATTTCGTGACTGGATTACCCAGATCTCCGGCGGGCAGAGATGCTATTTGGGTTATTGTGGACAGGCTTACCAAGGTGGCACACTTTCTTCCGTTTAGGGTTGGACAGTCGACGGCACAGCTAGCAGAGATGTATCTCAGGCAGATTGTCAGACTTCACGGAGTGCCAGTCAGCATAGTATCAGACAGGGATACGAGATTCATATCGCACTTCTGGCGCAGTCTTCATCAAAGTTTGGGGACTCGTCTCAAGTTCAGCTCAGCGTATCATCCGCAGACAGATGGTCAGTCAGAGCGCACGATCCAGACTCTTGAGGATATGTTGCGGTCATGTACCCTTGACTTCGGTGGTTCGTGGGAGGATCACCTACACCTGGTGGAATTCTCGTACAACAATAGTTTCCAGGCCAGTATCCAGATGGCACCCTTCGAGGCTCTGTATGGCAGGAAGTACAGATCTCCGTTAGCATGGGACGATGTCAGAGAGAGACAGATGCTTGGTCCAGAGCTGATTTCTCAAACGGTTGAAGTGGTCAAGAAAGTCAGAGATCACCTCCGAGTTGCTCAGGACCGCCAGCGCCATTGGGCCGATGCTCATCGGCGTCCCTTAGAATTTGCTGTCGGCGACCATGTATTCCTTAGGATCTCGCCTACCCGCGGCGTCATTCGTTTTGGCGTACGGGGAAAGCTCAGTCCTAGGTATATAGGGCCGTTCGATATTCTAGAGCGAGTAGGTGATGTATCCTATCGTCTCGCTCTTCCGCCGTCGCTAAGTGAGGTACATGATGTATTCCATGTATCCCAATTAAGACGGTACATCCCGGACCCGAGCCATATCCTAGATCATTCGGAATTGGTTGTTGGTACCAACCTTTCGTATGAGGAGAGGCCCGTATCTATATTGGACCGGAGAGAAAAGACGCTCAAGAACAAGACTATTAACTTAGTCCGTGTTGCTTGGGGTCATCACTCTCTAGGTGAGTCAACGTGGGAGCGTGAGGACGACATCCGATCGCGATATCCCTACCTGTTTGACTCGTGAGGTATAATGTCTTTCTTATGCCTTACGCTTTCCCTTCCTTGCTTGTATTGTATGATTGTATGATTGAACTGCTTAGTGTAGCTTGTCTTGCTTAGTATGGCTTGTCGTGGCAATCTCTAGCTCCTTGATTAAATTCCGAGGACGGAATTCTTTGAAGGTGGGTAGAGCTGTCACCCTCGTTCCCGTATTTCGTATTTATGCTCGTATTTGGATTTTTGGCACATATTTTATTTTCTCGACTTGCGGATTTAGGTTTCTCGTAAATGAGTTTTGGACCATGGCTTGGTTTATTTTTGTGGAGTTGGTCTGATTTGGTTTGGTTTGGTTTGGTTATTTTGCATTGAAACACCTTAACCTACTCTACACCCTCAAGAACACCACAACCACCCCCATTAAATCGCACCTAACTTTTCTCTCTCCTCTTCATTCTCCATTAATTCTTCATCTACTTCTTCCTCAACACAACTCCTCCACCCTAGGCAAGTGCACCTTGCCATGATCAAGAACCCATGTTTTTATTTGTCCATTAGATGGATTAGCTCTCTAGGAACAACATTAGAACTTGGAAATTTGTGATTTGGAGCTTCCGTTCTCCTAGATCTAGGTTTTGACCATTTTCGGAAATTTATGGTTTTGATCTATTTTGAGTTGAATTTGGAGGGTTTTGGTGTCTCTATGTAGAAGAGAATCAAATTGCACCCATGTTAGAGCTTTGAAGATCTGGATTTGGAGTTTTATTGGCAAAGTTGTGAGATTTCGAACCTTAGAACCCATTGTTGGTGTTCTTCTCAGCCAACTTGGAGAAGAAGGTCACCACTCCCCGCGCGCTCTGCTGCGTCGCGCTCTTGCGTGCGCGCACTCTGCTGCGCTGCGCCCTGGCGCACTCCCCGCGCGCTCTGCTGCGCCGTGCTCTTGCACGCGCGCACTCTGCTGCGCTGCGCCCTGGCGCACTCCCCGCGCGCTCTGCTGCGCCGCGCTCTTGTGCGTGCGCACTCTGCTGCGCCGCGCCCCCGACGCACTCCCCCTGGCGCATCCCGCTGCGCCGCGCCCTTGCGCGCGCGCGCTTCGCTGCGCCGCGCTCTTGCGCGCGCGCACCCCGCTGTGCTGCGCCCTTGGCGTGTAGCAGTTGTTCCCCGAGCGCGTCTCTCGACGCCGCTCGTGCGCCCTAGCCCGAGCCTTACCCGGCGCCCCCTTGGGTCGCCTTTAGCCCAGCACACCCTGTGCTCTGGTGGACCTTGGTCCTTGGTTTCTTGCTAACTGTGTTTTTCTGAAATTTTCTTGCCCACCACACGACGTGACTTGGTCTGACACGTCTTGACACTATTTTCTATGATTTGGCATGGTTTGGCCTGCAGCTAGTTTTCTCCTATCTTGTTAAATATCTTGTTAATAACTGGGACCTGTAACTTGATAACTTGGCTTCATTTGATAGTGGCCCGCGGTGGCGCACTCCCGACTTGGCATGACTTGATAACTTAACTTGACTTGACTTAGCATGACTTGGCTTCACTTGATAGTGGCCCGTGGCGGCGCACTCTTGACTCGACTTGACTTGTCTTGACACCGTGGGTGTACTACCTGTTGCTCTGTGCAAATCACTTGTCTTGTCTTGCATCATGTCTAGGGGGTGACTCCCTGGGTACCACGGCCAGGGACTCACACTAAAAACTGGACTAGGTAATGAGTAGACCGAATTAGAACATGGAGAATTCTCGGTCACAGGCAGTCTCGTTATCTGGAAGCCTTAATGGACTTGTAGCTTGCCGTCGAGTAGAGCACATTTCCAGCACACTGTCATGTGTTGCACCTCTAAGTCACCTAAGGGTACATTTGTCTCCCGGGCGATGTACCCACCTATAACTCTCAACCCGCGAAAGGATAACTGGATGGTCTGCAGGGCTTGGGATTTGGAATTCTCATTGCATCTTGTTAGTAATTAGGCTTGTGATAACCCTAGTTAGTTAAAGTAGTAAGCCGTAGTACTTGCTTGGCCGATTGTGAATGAATGGTGTCCAGCCCTGTCTAAGTCTTCTCTAGCCCCTGTACCTGGAACTTCGAGCATGATTGCTTTACTTTTTACGATAAATGGGTAGAGACAGTGAGCTATTCAGGCGAAGGGATACAATCCCGGTCCTTGTTTGGTTTAAGGATTGTAACCTGGCTCCCGGAATGGTTCCACGTCCCTAGTCGTTTATCGCTCTGTGTACTTTTATTACTTGTACTTCCTTTTATTCTTTATGTTCTGATATGCTGGCTTTGGTTCTTATTTGTGGCCTCCTTTGTGGCACTTGCTCTTTCTGGGGTTTGACCCAGCTGGTTTTGTGTGGCCAGATTTTGGAGCAGCTTCCGAGGATCTACCAAGCTTCCAGCCCAATGGTGAACACTAGACGGAACCCGGGCTACGAGTGGGTTTTCCCTTTTGTTTCACCCACTTATATGTAAATTTATTCTTTTGAGGCGTTTAGCCGACGAGCACCTGTTAGCTCGATGCACATTTACTTACTGTCTGCCTACGGGCTGTAAACATGATTAACAAATCCTAGGGTTGATCATGTACGACTGAACTCTTGCTAGTCCTATCATTTTGTACGACTAGCTTCATGATCATCCAATATGTAATATTTGGGACGCCTTATATATATATTTGATGCTCTAACATCTTGTAACTCTGTTAATTGCTTGAGATTGAGACAATAGGCTTGACCTTAAGAGACTGCTGGCTTGTAGTAAACCCTCATATCTAGACAGCCGTGACCGTATTATTGAGATGCATTCTATCTCAATATACGTAGCTGGCTGTGTCTGCCCCCGCTCTCCAGTATTCTGGTTCTGGGGCGTGATAACTTGTCTGACCTCATCTTCAGTAGGAGGTTCTTTCAGTTCGAACCGCTTTTCCTATTGTGCGTCTAATTGCTGGGCCCATGGCTCTAGCTCAAGGATTTCGGGGATGTCTTCGTCTTCCTCGTAAGCATCGGTGAATGCCATGTTGACTGACATGACTTGTCTGAATACATCTCCGATGCTGGTATCTGAGTCGGAAGTCGGTGATCCGGTTGAATGTGACTGCCAGTCGCATTCTTCGTCTGAGCTTTCAGGGGTCGTAGTAGGCGTTACATACCCTAAACCGCATCGGGTTTTGTTATAGTAGTTCCGTGGTTTGCCCGCCGGGGCTGGCGTCTTTAAAGGTAATCGTCGTCCAGTGTCGTAGTTTAGTCCTGGCGTTGTCTCTAGATCATACCCCTGTTTCTGCATGAGATATTTGGATTGAGGGCTATAGAGATACAGAGGCAGTCTTCCAGCATCTGACCCGAAGTCGACTTCTTCCATGGCGAGGGGATGCGGGTTGTTCGTCCGGCCGAAGATGATTGGGTGGTCCCCTCCCTCGATTATTCGGTAAGCGTCTTCTACTGGAGTAAGTTGGATAGCGGTGTACACATTTGTCACCTGTGTATGTAGGTAAGTGCCTATACCGTGTTCCATAGCATACATTGTACATAGCTTATTGAGCTCGGTGTAGTTCAAAGATAACCCTTTATTTATGAAGTAAGGTATCTTTTCTAGAGGGATTACATCATCTGCGGAGGGAGCGTCAGTGTGGGCAGCCACATACTTGGCTAGCTCTGGTTCCTCTTCGGCTACCCCCTGTGTGAATGAAGATTGAGAGGGCGTCCTAGTCAGCTTGATCTTCAGAGGCTCAACTGACGGAGCGGAGCGTGGGGTTGTCGGTAGACTAGCAACCCCCAGTCTGGCACTTGATGTAGAGCGAAGGGTGGCTGGTTCGCTTGAAGTGTCAGACCTCGTATCGGGGTGACGACCTTTCTTAGACAGGCGTATCGTCAGAGGTCCATCGGAGGGATTATGCTTCTTTGTTTGGGATTGACCGACTCTCGGCAATCTGATGGTAAGTAGCCCTGTCGTGGGTCTCGGTACCTGGCCGGACCTTGGCAGCCGGATTTTCAACTGCTCTTCCTGTGCCGAGAGGCTGATCGCGTCCTTACGCAGCATGGCCGTAAGGGGTGCGGAATTGCCTGGTTTGCGAGCCTGGAGGTGAATTGTCAGAGGTTCTTCTGATCCCGTGGTTGCTTCAACATCAGTTTGTTTACTTTCTCCTTCAAGGTGCCTCTTCGACTTTTCGTATAGGCAGTAGTCCGAGTAATAAGATTCGACTCCTTTGAAGGGATCGATGTCAGCAAATTCTGTCCTCACGAAACCGTGCTTGTCGACATATTTGAAGCATTGGTGTAGCATGGAAGGCACGATCATGTAATCGTGTATCCAAGGGCGCCCCAAAAGGATGTTGTATGATGTGTCGGCATCTATGACGTAGCAAGTGACTTCTGATTGGAGATCGCCAATCTGACATTTCAGACGGATCTTTCCGATTGGGTAGCTCCTGCCCGAATTGAACCCGCTGATGGCGGTGTTTGTAGGGGTCAGGCGATGCATCGGGATGCGAAGATGATGCAGTAGTCCTTTTGGAATGATGCTTATAGAAGACCCGGGGTCAATGTGCATCCGGTCCACCTTTATGTCGCCGATGTAGCCTGTGTAGTATAATGGGCGATCGTGTAGATTAGTCTTGATAAGCATGTCTTGTGGAGTGAAGACGATGTTGGGCATTGCTCCCATACAGGCACTGTCTTGGAGGTCTGCGGGCTGATTTTCTCCCGTGAGGTTGACCTGAGCCAGGTACGCGTCGGCATTTTGAAGTGCATCGCTTAAGGCTGTGCGGACATCCTTCGAGAGCCTCAGGAGTTCATATAAGGACAATTTGGCCGGTGTATTGGCCAATTGCGCCAAGATGTCGAAGTTGTAGGGCCTCTCCAGCCCTTGAGATGTTTTCTTTCGGAGGGATTTGTCGAAGCGAGTCTCCTTCGGCCTAGGCTTATCGGTCATCGAAGGCTGAGCCGGTCCCGGAGCATCCGTGGTAATGGGCGGATGATCATCAGTTGAGTTTTCAGCCACAGGTTGAGATTGTGCTCCGGATCGAGTAACAACGGCCGTGACTTCCTCTTCATCTGCTGAGGTGGTGCGGCAGGATCTGACTTTTCCACTTTTCTTTTTAGAAGATGGAGTGGACTGAGTTACCTCATGGACTAGGTCCGGATGGACCCACATGATTTCCCCTCGTGATGTGGTGAGGGGTACTAGACCAGCAGCCTGAGCAGGCGGGAGATTAGCAATCTCCATTATTGCCAGAGGGATGGGTATAACCCCGTCCTGGGTCTCTGTTGGAGGAAAGCTGCCGAATTGTACGGACACCATGTTGGCTGCCACAGTTACCTCCTCGAAATCGATGGCCAGAGCGTTCGAATCGATGAGGTTCTGGATATATCGTTTCAGTTGGTAGCAGTCGTGCGTAGCATGGTGGACGTAGCGGTGGTAATGGCAGAACATTGGGTTCTCCAGATCAGCCGGCCGAGGCTCCCGTCTTGGTGGAGGAAGCTGAATCCTATCTCCTTGTATGAGCTTGTCCAAGATAGGCTTGACGTGACCGTCTTCAAAAGAGTAAGTGATTTGAGGCCATTGTTTGTCCGCAGGTTGCAACTCAGGCTTCTGGGCTGTATCGGCCACCATAGCCTGCTTGCCTCTGTTGTCCCGGTTGTTGGAGGGGCTACCCCCATTGTCGTTGGTGCTGCTGGGACGCTTGCTCTTGTTCTCTCCCTCTGAGATATGTAATCCCAGTTGGCGAGCCTTCTTTAATCGTTCTTCGACACTTGTAGCACTAATGATAAAAGCCTTCCAGTCCTTGAATTGACTCTCGCCCATCCAGAGACTGATTGTTGGGAGTAGTCTCTTTTGGCAAATTTTGATCAAGGAGGAGTCCGGGTTGCCAGATGGTAACTTTATTGCGGTTTGACGGAACCGCTCAATGTAATTCCTCGTCAGCTCTTTCTCTCCTTGAATGACGTCCATGAGGGTAGACATCGTGACGTCCTGCCCTACCTCATAGAACCTCTCCAAGAACAGGCGTTTGAAGCCAGCGAAGGAATGAATGCAATTGTCCGACAGGTTGCGGTACCAATCGAAGGCGACTCCTTCCAATGCCCCAATAAATAACCGTGTCAGGATAGCATCATCATGGGGCAGATGGTCGGTAGTGACCTCGAAGTAAGTGATGTACCGACTTGCTGAGGTCTTGCCATCATAGGGGTTGATATTGAACGGCTTATATCTTGGTGGGAATGGAACATCCCTCCATTCAGCAGGATATGGTTGTCGTATTCTGAAGTCTTGAGAGTTTTCTCTGGCGTGGAACATGGCTCGGAGCTCTTGAACTTCTCTCCTTACTTCTCGGGTCTCATCTGTCGCAGTCGGAGCCGTTACTTCGGGAGGATTATTGCCCGGGTTCGGTGCCGCCGAATTTGAATCTACGTTGATTGGGGGACCCGTGCTTGTCTAGCCAGGTGTCACCCCCTGCAGATTAGGAAGCGCCGCTTTGATCTCGTCTACAGACTTGACCAAGGCGTGTAATATGGCCTCCAAAGTGTCGATGCGCTGGCGATCACCGAAACCGCCTTGATTGCTGTCTGTCATGAACACCGTCTTCACATAAGGAGTGACGGAAGGAGTGGTAGAGGATGTACCCTCCGAGTCGTACCCGTGCATCGAGAAATCATCAGAATATGTGGGGATGTTCTCTTCAGGTTCAGACTCGGAAGGAACACTACCCCCGGCTTCGGAGCTTGCTTCGTCTAGGATGTCCTTGGGGACGTCGGTATCTGTTGTATCCGTCGGAGGATTTGCTTCCTCCAGTCCGTATTCCTGGAATGTCGGATTGTCGTGGATGTTTGGAGGAGTGCTACCCCCAGTTCCGACGACCCCCAATGTTGCAGACGATGAACTTCCTACTGCAGCAGTTTTCGTCTTCGAACGGGTGTGTTGGAATACTCCAGTGGAGGATAACCCTTTAGACGACAGTTTCTTAGCTGCAGTAGTTGACACCTTTGGGCTGGAGATGCTCGTTTTCTTCCCTCTTCCCTTGGCGAGAACTTTCTGCGCGGACTTGCAGGAGACAACAGGAGGTGCCTCGTCTTCTGAGCTCGGGTGATGTAGTCTTTGGAAGACGGATGGCCGGTCTTCCGTCACCGCCGCGTTGCTGCAACAGCAGTTGACGATGATCTGGGTGCATTGATGTCCGTGTGAGGGCTCTTTACACCCCGAAGCTCCTTCTCTTTCCTTGCGTTTGTGGAGGATAACCTCACGCAGGTCAGAGGAACCACTTTGTCTGTTTGCCGTCGGGGGCTGGACTTGAGTGGTTTTATACAACTTTCCATCAGAGGCCCGCGTGATAATCAGCAGGACGCCCTGATAGTCAGAGGTTGGGGCAGTCGTCTAGACTTGATGAGCCCGTGCTGTCCTAGACTTCCTCCTTTTAGCACTTATGGGTGCATAATAGGAGGAGTCTAAGTCGAATACCACAGAGTCTGGATTATCATCCAGATAATGATCAGAGTCAGGACCGCATGAGAGCCGGTCGAAGACTGATCGAGAGAAGCGTGGGACGGATGCTATGTAGCTAGCATTGGGTACCGTGCAGGCTGTCTGCATGCGGCTGTCTTTTGTAGGATGAGTCTTTATGCGGTTATGAGTCACGACCGTGCAGGCTGACCGTATGCGGTTGGCATCTGTGGCCGCATGGGTTTTCTGCAAGCGATTGACTTTAATAGCCGCATGAGTCTCATCCGTGCGGTTGGCAACTGTAGCCGCATAAGTTATGCGGCTGACAGATGTGGTCGCATGAGTTTTCTTTATGCGGTCAGCGGTTGTAGCCGTATGGGTTTTCTCCCAGCGGTTAATACTCTTCTGCGGCTCGGATCGCGTAGAGTTCCTCTTTGCCCCTGCAAGTCCAGCATCATAGTGTTTTCTTCTGCCGGACTTGGGGACAGCAGAGTTGTCTACGGTCTGAAGTGGGGCCGCAGGGGAGTCTTTCTCGCCATCTTGAGCAATAAAGGGCACCTCATCAAGGGCTTGCAGAGGAGCAAATGATTTTGGTCTCCACTCTTTGCGAGCCTTTATGGTGCGGGTGCGCTTATGGACCGGGCCAGTGCTACCTTCAGAGAGCATCTCTTCGAACGCCTGTTGGTCGAAGCATACGACCATCTTCTGTTATGTAGAGCCAAGTTTGGCTGCGTCCGATTGCGTCACCAACTCCTCAACCGTGGAGAAGTTAGTCCCCAGCAGAGTCGCCATCGTGTTTGCCATTGATTGTAAAAGTACAGAATAATTATCGAAGGACTGAACTTAGACTCACAATACAAACTCGCTCATACAAAGAAAGCCTAGGGACGAAAACCTAGGTACAGCAGTCTAAGTACGATTGTTTATTTTAGATTCTGGGGGATGATGATAGAGGCTCGGGAAAGCGACGGCCGCTCTGCCTTACTCCTTGGACGATCGGTACGCAGCCTTGACTCGGGGAAGATCTGCTTGGTCGTTGACGAAGAAATGCCTTCTTGCTCTCTCTCTGATTGCTGTCCTGGCTTCTCTCTCTCTGTGTATATTCTCTCTCTGACTATGGGGGAAGTCTCTCTGTGTATACGTATTCTCCTCTGGCTTCTTTTTTTGTATATCTCTCTATATCTTCATAAGGGAATGGCACCTTGCTATTTATAATAGTGGAATGTGATCGCTAGGGTTGCCAATGATTAGCTCTTAGAGATGGCGGCGGCCTGGGGATTGATCAATCCAGGCCGTTCGTTTCTGATTGTGACGAATCAGAACCATTAAGGGTAGATTACACCAAATCCCCATTAGCAATTAATGCTGATTGGCATAAATCTTTCTTATAATGATTCTCTCATATCTGCGAATAAATCAAATTTATTCTCCTGCCACGTGCCCTAGATCATTGGGATTCGACCCGATCTTGGATTGCCATAAATCTGGGAGATTGATCGACTAAGGACACGTGTCCTGAGAGCCAATGGTGAGACTTGAACCGCATGCAAATTGGGCCGTATGAGATTTGGGCCGCATGAATTTTGGGCCGCATAAGACTTGGGACACGTGTCAGGACTGTCTGGGCAGTGGCCCCCTCCTTCAGACTTCTGAACCATATGATGAGCCGCATGAACCGCATAATGGTGTGTCTGCTTGAGCCGCATGGGCATGATCTTCTTGAGCCGCATAGGGATGATTCCACTCGAGCCGCATGGGACAGCTTCACTCTGAACCGCATGGGAAGTCTTCACTTCGAGCCGCATAAGCACACCCACGTGGCAGGGCCACGTGGCATTTTGTTGTTCTCGGGGGATCATGTCAGAGATTTCTTTCTCTTCCCTAGAGATTCATCATCATGACAGAGTCATAATTACCTGCTTTGGTGTCAGTTCTGTCAACTTTTCAGAGGGGTCAGCCGTCAAAGCAATTAATGCAGCATGGATCGGAGGGGAGCACTGTCACGCCACGTGTCTTCTGAGCCGCATGGGATGCCTCCGGCCGCATAGCTCCTTATGCCGCATGACTCCCTGAGCCGCATGCGTTTTCTGAGCCGCATGGGTCTTTCTTGGCCGCATAAGTCAATTTCTTTAGTATTTTCCATGCTTCTACAGAGATAGCTCTGCGCCTTAGCACGTTCGAGGGAAGCTCCGCACCCGACGACATCTCCTGCGTCCTGCAAACAGACTGTGGGATTATCAAAAATACATTGTTATGCACTGGTGGGGAGGCTAGCTCGCCCATAATGCTATCATTACCAAGCACGTTCTATTTACTTTTGTGTACCGTCTATCATTCATTGTCTTTCTAATCTTGCCTTAGGATCAGTTTCATGGCATATTTCATAACCTATCTTGTGTTGCCGAATTCAAGTGTGTGCATGGAAATGCATGCGCGACTTACCCATACTTACCGTCCGGCCTTCCCTGTCCAAAGTAAACCAAGTTAGTCAACAATTCATATAAACTTTCAATGTCAAGTGTGTGTCCTTGCCTCGGGTTCTAGCACGTCGTAGGCACGTTCTCTAACTCATTTGCATGAAGTACTCTTTATCATTTGGTGTGTTACATTTCGAGCATGTTCAAAAGGCACTTTATTTAGTTAACTTAGACTACTTTGTTTCAATGTAAGGACTTGCACGTGGATTGCCACCAGTAAAGCCCACTTAAATCTATATGCACCGGTCGCTGGCATCACAAGCCATTTAGGACATAACCAAGCCGTGGTATTTCTCAACTAGCATAGGGTGCGGGCTGGCATACATCCCGTTAGTCTCTTGAAATACGCCTGCACTTACGTCCCCTGGGTGGCCAAGTCCGCACCCAGGCAGCCCGTAAGCCATATTTTTGATTCTGCCTAGGCCGGCCACGATCCGTCCTTTGATCATGCCACGGAATCCCTATCACTCATGCACGAGTCCGTGCACGACCATTTCGTGTTTTATTGTCATAGGCTAACCCTTAGCCATAATGCGTTATCGACCAGGTTGGCGTCCGTACAGCACGGGTAGCGAGCCCCGTTGCACGTGCCCGTCATACCTGTCGCTAACCATTCCTTCCTTTCTTTCTTATCTTTTATTCATTCTATCTTTTCTTCCTTTCACGTGTCCGTTCGTTCATTGATTCATTCATTCATTCGATGATTCTTTCATTCATACATTATGCAACTCCCCGTACGGGAGTCGCCTTGGCGACCCATCGGTCCCGAAGTCTTTCAATGTTGCTATACTCTACTCGGAACGAATATGTCGATAGTCTTCCGTTTCATTGTTGTAAACCATTCATTGTTTCATTGTTTGGACGCATAAGGGACTTGAACGTAAGCTTATGCCTTAGCACGAGCGTGGAGCGCGGTGCGAGAGTTCTCACATTTTTTCATGTTCTTTTCTATATTCTATACAAGCATACAAGATGGGATTATTCCCTTAGCTAGGTGCATTGAGTCATTCATTTATTAGCATGCACGGTGTTGACGCCTAGCGATTCTAGCAATAGTGTCCATATTGTTATGTGTCTAGGCTAAGCAAAGACGGGTTTATCGGAGCCACCCACCTTAGCGATGTTCGCATCGGCCGAGCGATACTCCGAGCGCGCCTTTGAAAGTCTAAGTCTGGATTCATCTTCGACGGCCAATGTAAGCCTTGCATCGATTCTTCATCAGGTCGATGCCAACTCTTCAGGTCGACGGCTCGTTTGAGTCGTTGCACTTGCCGTTTGAATCGGCGTTCTGCTAGGGCGGAGTGGGTCATTACATGAACGCATAATCACAATAGTGTCATGTTCCTATCCATGCAAATATGTCCTAATTTTTTAAAAAAAACCCATTTTTTACAAATAATCACAGTAATTCCTACATGAACGCATAATCACAATAATTTGACAAATTAAAATCTACAAACAACATAGCCAGGTTCAAACTCATGTTCCTATCCATGCAAATGTGTCCCAATTTTTCACAAGAAAACCCAAATTTTCATAAATAATCACAATAATTCCTACATGAACGCATAATCACAATAATTTGACAAATTAAAATCTACAAAGAACATAGCCAGGTTCAAACTCATGTTCTTGTCCATGCAAATGTGTCTAGAGCTGTCAAGTCAGCCGGGCCGGCCCGATACTGAATTTGTGTGGGACGGGCTCGGGCCTCTTTGACCCATGAACTATAGCGGGCCGGGTCGGGTCGGCCAAGGGTGAAAAATCTTAGCCCAGTCCGGCACGTGACCCACGACACGGTGGGCTTCGGGTCGCGCTGGGCCGTGTCGTGCCGTGCCGAGATTTGATTGGCACATGATACATTTGGGTATTCATTTCGTTCTTCTCCTCCAAATTTTTGCTCCTAGGGCTTAGCCTTAACAACACAGTCACCGTTCACCGCCCGTCATGAAGACTGGCTGGCATGTACCCACAAAAAAAGCTAAACTAAGCACAGCACAGCAAAAACCCAAGCCAAGCAAAGCCAAGCACAGCACAAATTGCTTATGCTAAAGCCAAGCATAACACACATTGACAAACAAATGATAAGCAGTATTTGGGGTTCGGGCCGGGCTGGGATGGGCCGGCCCGGCCCAATTGACAGGTCTAAATGTGGCCCAATTTTTCACAAAAAAAATCTATTTTTTCACAAATAATCACAAATAAATGACAATGTGCACATATTTTGGTGTTCTAACATATTTTTGCCACCAAATAATTTTCTCAATAAATTGATATACTTAATAAACCGAAATCTTCCCAAAAGAAAAACAATCACCTAAATAACTGATGCTAAAAACTAAGACAAAAACATGCAGCCGGGAACTGTGTCACATGTAAATAATTATGAAAAATTGGTAAATAATCCTAAAAAAATCTTGGTAAATAATCCTGTATAAACAGTGTGACATGTAATTAAATTCGAGCAAAAAATTGGTAAATAACTCTTATTATGGACAAGTAATCAATTTCAAGCAAATATTGATAAAAAAAATTAGTAAATAATCTAGGACAAAATAACATGCAGCCATGTAAACTGTGTAGAACACTCATATTTCAAGCAAAAATTTGAGTAAAGTGTAAAACACTCAAATCTCAAGCAAATAATCTAGGACAAAATTACATGCAGCCGTGTAAACAATGTGAAACACTCAAATTTTAAACAAATTTTGAGTAAACAGTGTAAAACCCTCAAATTTTAAGCAAATAATCTATGACAAAATTACATGCAGCCGTGTAAACAGTGTAAAACACTCAAATTTCAAGGAAAAATTGAGTAAATGGTGTAAATAGTGTAAACCACTCAAATTCCAAGCAAACAATCTAGGACAAAATAACATGCATCCAAAAATTAGGGCAAAGACTAAAGCATTTTGGTAAAAAATTCTAAAGCTTGGTGGAAGTATACCAAGCAGCAGCAATGGAGCACCTACGTAATGACCCGCTCTGCCCTAGCGGAACGCCGATTCAAATGGCAAGTGCAATGACTCAAACGAGCCGTCGACCCAAAGAGTTGGCATCGACCTGATGAAGAATCGATGCAAGACTTACATTGGCCCGTCAAGATGAATCCAGACTTAGACTTTCAAAGGCGCGCTCGGAGTATCGCTCGGCCGATGCGAACATCGCTAAGGTGGATGGCTCCGATGAACCCGTCTGTGCTTAGCCTAGACACATAACAATACGGACACTATCATTGAAATCGCTAGGCGATAACACCGCGCATGCTAATAAATGACCCAACGCACCTAGCTAAGGGATTAATCCCATCTTGTATGCTTGCATAGAATATGGAAAGGAACATGGAAAATACGAGAACTTTCGCACCGTGCTCCACGCTCGTGCTAAGGCACAAGCTTGCGTTCAATAATGAAACAATGAATGGTTTACAACAATGAAACGGGAAGACTATCAACATAGTCGTTCCGAGTAGAGCTTAGCAACATTGAAAGACTATGGGACCGATGGGTCGCCAAGGCGACTCCCGCACGGGAAGTTGCAAAATGTATGAATGAAAGAGTAAACGAATAAGTGAATAAATGAATCAACGAATGAATGAACAAGTGAAAGAAAGAATGAATAAAAGATAAGAAGGATGGAAATGGTTAGCGACAGGTATGATGGGCACGTGCAACGGGGCTCGCTACCCGCGCTGCACGGACGCCAACCTGGTCGATAACGCATTAAGGCTAAGGGTTAGCCTACGGCTCAGAGACAGCCGTTAAGTTAAAAAGACAAGTTAATACGAAATGGTCGTGGACAAACGGTACGAGCGAGGGGTGGCGTATGCTGTGCCGTAAAGAAAAAGGGATTCCGCGGCATGATCAAAGTGTGAAGGACTTGCCGGTCCGGACGAAATCAAAGGAAATGGCTTACGGACGAGGCCTGAGTGCGGGCTTGGCCACCAGGGGACGTAAGGCCAGGTATTTCAAAAGACTATCAGGGTGTACCAAGTCGCACGCCATGATAGGTAAGAAATTACCACAGGAGAAGACATGTCCAGGATGGCTTGTGATGCCAGCGACCGATGCATATAGATTAAGTGGGCTTTGCTGGTGGCAATCCACGTGCAAGTCCTTGCATTAAAATCAAAGTAGTCTAAGTTAAATGAACAAGTGCCTACTGAATGTCTTGAAATGTACCACTCCAAATGATAATGAATACTTCGTACAAATGAGTTAAAGAACACGCCTACGACGTGCTAGAACCCGAGGCAGGGACACGCCCTTGACATTAAAAGTTCACTTGAATTGCGTTAAGTTATTTCATATGAATTGTTGGCTAATTTGGTTTACATTGAACAGGGAAGGCCGGACGGTAAGTATGGGTAAGACATGCATGCATTTCCATACGACACTTATATTCGACAATACGAGATAGGCTATGAAATATGCTATGAAACTGATCCTAAGACAAGATTAGAAAGACAGTAAATGATAGAGATGCACAAAAGTAAATGAAACGTGTTTGGTAATGATAGCATTGTGGGCGAGCTAGTCTCCCCACCAGTGCATAATAATGTACTGATAACCCCCCAGTCTGCTTGCAGGAAGCAGGAAACGTCGGCGGGTACGAAGCTTCCCTCGAACGTGCTAAGGCACGGAGCTATCTCTGGAGCCTTGGAACGTTGCAAGGAGCTAAAGCACCCTATACAGGACATAATGTATCGGAACATCGCCATGAATCATTCCATCTTGTAAGCCACTTGGCACGCCTTTTATGTTTCAGAGAGAGAGCTTGAGCGATTTGTAATATCGGCCTAGCGCCGCTTGTAAACTTCTTGAATATCAATAAAGAGATTGAATTCGTTTCAAATTTGTGTTCATTTACTTTCCGCTGCAAATGGGGACACTCTGTGCGACTCTGTGGCCTAGCTCAAATCGGCCGTTTCTGGAAATAGCCTTGCACGGGCGCAACCTAGGCCCGTGCGGCATAACGCCTTAGCGAGGACGATCGCTCCTACGGGAGCGGGGCGTGATAGATTGGTATCAGAGCACGGCTTCACGTCCTTGGACTTCATTTCGATTTTCTCAGTTTTGAAAGCTCGTTGGATACAAAAGAAGTATGCGCTCTCTCTCATTGTGCCTTGGGATGTCCCATACAATAAGTCTAATACTTTCAAAAGCTCGTACGAGTGCTCGGTTGAACGGGATCGATAGGCGACGGCCTTTGTGCCGAACGATGTTAAACTTGACTCGATAGAGAACACATGCAAAGTTAACATGTCGCGTGCATGCCTAACTAGTCCTACGATGACCCTAGCAATTGAGCGTGCAAACTCGGAATGTAGTCCGCACGAGATGGTTATGCGGTACAACTTAGTCCGCGTGTCGTACACCTCGACTTTTGGGTGCAATCGGGTTGCGAGCGATATCATGTATCGCTCGATCGAGAACGGAGGTACACTTTGAGTGTCTATCGATAGGAACGCTATCGAGTTAACGCTTAGGCGTACCCAAAAGATTGGCTTGGATTTTGAGGATTAGTGCGAACGACTTAGTATGTCGAGGCGACGTGAGCGATTACGCTAGAGATTTGTCAAACGAATCTGAAGGATGTCTTAGCGCATAACGCGAACGTGATTGAGGACTAGATGGTATGGCTTGAATCCGAGTGGTGTATGTGATAAGCTCGGAGAAGAATAAAAATGAGTATCGATGACTAGTCGAGTGGTTCGAACCCTGAGTGGTGTATGGACGTCATAGAAATTGTTCGAGCGAGACTAAAGAATTTACGGATAGAACGAGTATGTTGGCGAGGCGATACGATCGCGTAAAGCCTTAGAACGCATCACGCTTAGTTGGTCGTGACTTCGAATGTCCCGAACGAGATGTCGTTTGGACAACTTGTCAATGGACAACGCAAGTTAGAAAACGATTCGGAACGATGAATGAAAATGAATGGCCTGGATCGAGGAAACTTAGAGGATCGTGCGTACGATTTTGGATTAATTCAGATGAATTGTGACTTGAGTTTGAACAACGATCGTGAAACGAGCCTGAGGAATAGCTATCGAACTTGATCTTGAATATCGAGGAAATTGTGGATTATCCAACTCGGACAATAACATCAGTCGCACGACTCGAAATTGGTTGCAAAGGAAGATCGTCAGGTTACGTATATCGTCGATGGTATTGAGGCCTATCAAAGATCGATATGCGATAACTCGAGGGCACTCTGACTCGACGAATGACGGTCGTGCAAATGTCATTGTTCCGTTGGACGCTATACTTGAAATGTTAAAAATGTGTCGAAGAAAAGATAGATTTGGCTCAAAGATTTTCTAGTTGAACAAAATATAAATGGACTATCGATCTTGGCTTGGATAGAAAATGAAATGCTTGGATTTGCTTCGTTGACAACCACAACGTTGACGTTCTTGTCTTATGCGAGCGCAACTCTAGCCTCGCACATGCGTCGCGCCGGATTAGGACGATCACTCCGCGTGAGCATCGATATGGTGATTCATACGACGGGAGTGATTGAACTTGGATGGCGTGGCAAATCTGATTGCTTCGACTTGTGGTTTGATGCAAAGGTGACATGAGAATGATTCGGTGTGCTTGATGATTAAGTTTGAGGATTAAGTAGGTCCAATCCGCGTATCGAGAATGGGTTAGTCTAAAACTCAAACAAGAGTTACGCCCCGATGAGAATGATTATTCCGCGGGAGCGTCGTATGGTGATTCATGAACCGTCGTGGATAATCGGACTCGCGTGAGATTGGGGCGTAATGTATTGTCGAGCTGGATGACCTCGTGATCGAATACATGAATTGGTTAGAACTGATGATAGAACGGAATTGAATATGTACAACGTAAGTCTTGATGCGAATTAGGTGATCATGCTCGATGTTTAGAAATCTGAGTGATGCGAGCTTGGGTAGAAACTCCCATACAAACGAATAAATGGTTTGACCATAGGATTTGGGGCGAGCGTCGAGCAACGACGTTGCACGATGAGCCACGAACTTGACGTGTAACTATGACCTTGTGAGCTGACCTAGCGGATAGGCGGACGACCCTATGCCGAGTGATTGAACCTGTGCGATGTCACTTACAATATCGTCTGGACGGACGATAGACTTTGGGCAACAAGACTTAGAGTAGGACGGGGAATTAGGAGTGTGCATGAACGACAACGAGAATAGCCCCAAAGGATGGGAATGATAGGAATGGATGAGGCGCAAGTAAAGTTGAAATAACGAATTAAATCATTGGTCGGAAGACGTACTCGATGATAGTGCAATACTTGGTCTCGAATCGGACGGGAATTACTTAGACTTAGCCGACTCCGCTAAGAAGAAATTATATTGATTTCGTTGACAAGAGCGCTTGAGAAGCGAACTGGATCATCTCGAGGACCGAGATAAACGATATATGATACACACGTGAGTTCGGTTTTAAATCAAAGTTAGCAAAACGATCGACAAATCGAAACTATCACGAGTAGCTTGTCCGACTTTGCTAGTCGCTAAGCTTGGTTGAAATGTACGTATTCGGGGAACGCCTTGAATGCGTGCACGATCCAAACTCAGCGATATGATGAACTCGAATGCAGCTGCAAGTGGGTGTTGAGATGCGCATGATCGAATGAGTGAGTTTGCCACAGCCTACGACTCTCGAGTTTGGTAAAATACGACGCACCTCGTGCGACCGTTTCAGTCCCATGATACGACAAAGTAGCAACCGAGTCGAAGAAACACTTGAATTGAGTAAGTGCCATCAACTCTAAAATGAATGAAAAGTTACTCAATAAAATCGACCAAACGTATGCGACACGGAACTTGGAAAGGTATCGAGTATAGTTCGGTGCCATAGAATGATAGAGCCGTTCGATAGGGATTGCCTAAGAAACACGACGATGCGAGTTAAGGAATGGTAGGATGACCTGCACTCAGGAAGTCTCGAGGACGAGACTTGTTTTGAGTGGTGTATTATGTAATGACCTGCTCCGCCCTAGCGGAACGCCGATTCAAACGGCAAGTACAATGACTCAAACGAGCCATCGACCCGAAGAGTTGGCATCGACCTGATAAAGAATCGATACAAGACTTACATTGGCCCGTCAAGATGAATCCAGACTTAGACTTTCAAAGGCGCGCTCGGAGTATCGCTCGGCCGATGCGAACATCGCTAAGGTGGGTGGCTCCGATGAACCCGTCTGTGCTTAGCCTAGACACATAACAATACGGACACTATCACTGAAATCGCTAGGCGATAACACCGCGCATGCTAATAAATGACCCAACGCACCTAGCTAAGGGATTAATCCCATCTTGTATGCTTGCGTAGAATATGGAAAGGAACATGGAAAATACGAGAACTCTCGCACCGCGCTCCACGCTCGTGCTAAGGCACAAGCTTGCGTTCAACAATGAAACAATGAATGGTTTACAACAATAAAACGGAAAGACTATCAACATAGTCGTTCCGAGTAGAGCTTAGCAACATTGAAAGACTATGGGACCGATGGGTCGCCAAGGCGACTCCCGTACGGGAAGTTGCAAAATGTATGAATGAAAGAGTAAACGAATAAGTGAATGAATGAATCAACGAATGAATGAACAAATAAAAGAAAGAATGAATAAAAGATAAGAAGGATGGAAATGGTTAGCGACAGGTATGACGGGCACGTACAACGGGGCTCGCTACCCGTGCTGCACGGACGCCTACCTGGTCGATAACACATTAAGGCTAAGGGTTAGCCTACGGCTCAAAGACAGCCGTTAAGTTAAAAAGACAAGTTAATACGAAATGGTCGTGGACAAACGGTACGAGCGAGGGATGGCGTATGCTGTGCCGTAAAGAAAAAGGGATTCCGCGGCATGATCAAAGTGTGAAGGACTTGCCGGTCCGGACAGAATCAAAGGAAATGGCTTACGGACGAGGCCTGAGTGCGGGCTTGGCCACCAGGGGACGTAAGGTCGGGTATTTCAAAAGACTATCAGGGTGTACTAAGCCGCACGCCATAATAGGTGAGAAATTACCACAGGAGAAGACATGTCCAGGATGGCTTGTGATGCCAGCGACTGATGCATATAGATTAAGTGGGCTTTGCTGGTGGCAATCCACATGCAAGTCCTTGCATTAAAATCAAAGTAGTCTAAGTTAAATGAACAAGTGCCTACTGAATATCTTGAAATGTACCACTCCAAATGATAATGAATACTTCGTACAAATGAGTTAAAGAACACGCCTACGATGTGCAAGAACCCGAGGCAGGGACACGCCCTTGACATTGAAAGTTCACTTGAATTACGTTAAGTTATTTCATATGAATTGTTGGCTAACTTGGTTTACATTGAACAGGGAAGGCCGGACGGTAAGTACGGGTAAGACATGCATGCATTTCCATGCGACACTTATATTCGACAACACGAGATAGGCTATGAAATATGCCATGAAACTGATCCTAAGGCAAGATTAGAAAAACAGTGAATGATAGAGATGCACAAAAGTAAATGAAACGTGTTTGGTAATGATAGCATTGTGGGCGAGCTAGCCTCCCCACCAGTGCATAACAATGTACTGATAACCCCCCAGTCTGCTTGCAGGAAGCAGGAAACGTCGGCGGGTGCTGAGCTTCCCTCGAACGTGCTAAGGCATGGAGCTATCTCTGGAGCCTTGGAGCGTTGCAAGGAGCTGAAGCACCCTATACAGGACATAATGTATCGGAACATCGCCATGAATCATTCTATCTTGTAAGCCACTTGGCACGCCTTTTATGTTTCAGAGAGAGAGCTTGAGCGATTTGTAATATCGGCCTAGCGCCGCTTGTAAACTTATTGAATATCAATAAAGAGATTGAATTCGTTTCAAATTTGTGTTCATTTACTTTCCGCTGCAAATGGGGACACTCTGTGCGACTCTGTGGCCTAGCTCAAATCGGCCGTTTCTGGAAATAGCCTTGCACGGGCGCAACCTAGGCCCGTGCGGTATCACGTCTTAGCGAGGACGATCGCTCCTGCGGGAGCGGGGCGTGACAACCTAGGGTTGAAAGATCGGACAGAGAGAGAGAGCAATAGTCAGAGAGAGAGCAGCAACACTGGAGCAACAGGTCGGAGAGAAAAAAGAGCACCTAGGTCGGAGAGGGAGAGAGAGCAGAACTTCTTCGCATTTTTTTGATCGAAAAGTTTTGATCGCATATACTGAGAAGTTGTATCGAATAAGAAGTATGTTTTGGGATGGACGGTCTGGATTAATCCATCCGATCAAACGGTTACGATGGGAACACGTGGAGGTAAACTTTCCTCCCATAACTTTGGCAATTAGCCGCCAAATGTGTGGTATTCTCGCCGACCTATTTGGGACGAAAATATGTATTAGTTGGAACAGAAATTTCCATTAGTCCCAAATAATGATCCATTTTCACAATCTGTCCCAAAAAAATGCAACTGTTTGTTACTAAAAATATAGCCGTCCCTAGAATTATACTTTTAGGACTTTTTAGACTAGTGTTCCTTATAGTGTCGTCCCAAAATGACACTTTTTTTTGTAGTGCCATCCCAAAATGTCTAATCTTGACTGATAGTAGTTGCACACGTGTAACTCCCTAAACCGAATTTTGTGAATTTCAAAATTTTATCTTCCTAAATGATTATTGGAAGGAACATTTTTTGTTTTCTAAAAACTTTATTTCTTTAAAGATATTTTATTTACTTGTATTTCAAATATTCATTTTTCTTCCAAATAAATTTGATCATATCCATTATTACCTATTTGCTACTAAATGCCTAAAGGATTAGTTAAGTAAATTTATTTCCTATGATGAGAAATTGTTATTTATTAATAAGTTGATTGAACTTTTGCTTTAAGGAGTAATACTGTTTAGTTAAGATGTTAAGCCTGTTGTTGCCTTGAAATATAATTAACTAATTTCATAATTATTAAATTAAAAAGTTAACTATTTCAGTCCTCTTAAATAATGACCAGTTAGATAATTAATTTATATTAGTTGGTTGTTTTTAGTTATTATTTATTGAGTGGTAGTTAACTAATTCAGATTAGAGGTGTATAATTATGTTACAAGGCTATATAAAAGCTTCTAGATCTGTAACTATTTACCTATAGTGCCATTGTCCTAATTTCGAAAACACCCCAGATCTACACTAAATTACTATACTGCCACTGACCCTATTGGAACACACACGCACACATATATTATTTTATTATAAATAGTACACACAGTCCAATGCACATCACATCACATCACATCACTAGCACGTTTTCCAATACACTACACTCTCTCTCCACTGTTCTTTCTCTCCTTGGTCACCGATTGTTAGAGCCGGCCATCCACCGCCAACCACCGCGAGTTCGCTGGAGATTACACCAGAGACACCAGATCCGTCGTTGCTCCACCAAGCCAATGAGTCGAGATCCGCCATGTAGCCGGCCGAAGACAACCACCCCGTTGTACCACCAAGATCGAACATCATTGCCACCGGAGCTTCGCCTAGCCGACGTCGTTCTCCGGTCATTGCTCGACCGGATCGGGTCCCGAGAGCTCAGATCCGTACCCTCCGGGTGTCGTCGTCGTCTCTAGTAGCTCGCCTGCACCTCATCGACCATCCGGCCACATCCCAGATCCGTACCACCACCAGTGAGCACCACCATCACCACCAGAGTTCAGATCGGCTCACCTAGATGCGAACGTCTCGTCGAGTCCTCATCCTTATCCACCGCCGGTCCGACGCTGTTTTGACTATTCGACTATCGAACCAGCCAGATCTGAGGTATTTTCTCCCGGATCTCTCGCCTACGACCTCAGTCGAGTCCCGCACGTCTTGACAGCGCCTCGACGAGAGTCATTGTCATCGTCAAGACTAGTTCGGCCACCCCAGATTCCCTTTCTTCTGTGCTCGTCTCCTGCCACCGCCGTTTCCTCTAAGCCAACACCACCTCAAGCCATTGACGCACCGCTCGAGCTCGCCTCAAATCAAGGCGACCAGATCGGTCCCCGTCGGTTATCCCGCCCAAACTCGTCGTGTCTGCTTTGCAGTCCGGAGCCCTCGCCGCCTCATGTCTTGGTGAACCCTCTTCTTGATCTTCTTGGTCCTCTTCTTATCCATCTTGTTCTTCCTTTGCTTCTGGTTAGGGTTGGTAGTGGGTGAGAGATGATGAGTGAAGGACATTGGATGGTTGTTGTGAATGCAAGTGAGGAAGGAAAGAGTGAGGGAATTGGGGTTTTATGAGTGTGTAGAGTTTTGGGCTGGCTTAATTGTGTGGGCCACGGGCCTTAGTAAAATGAAAAGAAAATAAAAAAAGGGACTGCAGTAGCAGGAGTTGGGCTGGGCCTGTTCTTGGGCCCAGCAGAGAGAGAGAAAAGAAAGGAATTAGGGTTTTGGGTTTGGGCCGATTCAGTATTTATATTTAAGCTAGTTGTATATTATGGATGTCTTTATTACTATTAGGATTGTTATTATTGATATTAGTGTCATTTTCTTTATCAATATTTATTATCATTATTATCACTAAATATTATTATTCTATTTTCTTGTTAATTAAATTTTGCTAAAATTATTATCTAAAATATCTTGCTAGTATCTACATAATGTTTTGCTAATAAAGTTTTACTGAAATTATTTTCTTATATGACACTAGCATTTATGTTTAAAACAATTTGCTACGAATGTTAATTTGTGTAAAACTATTATTATTTTGCTAGTAAATATATTATAGTTTGGTTATTGTCTAGCTAATATTATTTTGTTCTTGATAGCTAGTATATATGTATATAGTAAGTAGTGAATTAGATGTTGGTTAGCGATATTTGTTAGATTATTATTTTAGAATTTAACCTTCTCTTGCCCTATTCTAGGTGGACATTGGAACATAATCTTTTGCAAGGACAAAGGCAAGTACACCGACTCGAATCCTTTACTTTGTATTTCTGTCTTACTTCATGTTCTCATATTGACACGTTGTACACACGATTGTTCATTGTTCATTGTTCATTGTTCACCGTTTATCGTTCATTGTTCATTGTTCTTTACTTGTACATTGGGTGGGGAAATACTACAGATATGTGACCAATCCTATTTTAGCTAGGCATTGACTAATAGCTTAGGTCTCACATCGTGCACGTGGGACTCTAAGCCGTACCATTATTCATGTGCTCTTGTTCCCTGTACTACCCCAATGGGTCACATACTTTGATAGTTATTTCACTTGCATGTTACACTGATAGTCTAGTTCATTGTTCAGGATCTGGTACTATAGTTCATCGTTATTCATGTACCACAGTTTCATATTCCTATCTTGTACCATAGTTCATATTGTGGTTTTTTTCATGCATTTCAGTTTACTTTGTTTAGCGCTTCTTGTCGGGGTTGTACTTTTCTCTTTCCTGATAGGATACGTTGCAGGTCTACTTGATGATGTTGTACCACCTTGGGCCAGAGCCGAAGATGGTAGAGTTTTTTTATTTCAGGATGGACTTAGATTACAGAGATATAGTTAGACTTTTTCTTAGATTTGTTTTAGAGATTTGTCATGTACTTTGTAATGAGGATTCAGTATTGTATGATTTTATTCTGGTTATCGGATTTGTCTCCGGATGATATTGTATGATTTGGTAGATTGTGGAGATTTGTTTTGGGAACGTGTATAGTAGTTGTGTTATTTTATGTATCTTGTATCTTGGAGTTTTTCTTAGATTGTACAGCTTACTGCGTTGTGTCTTCCAACGTAGGCTGGGCGTGTCCGACTCGTGTCCGATTATTCGGGAGCGGGTCGTGACAACACGACTTGTGCATGGTGCCGTATTTACCCCTTAGCCGTTCACATATCGAACAAGATATTTTAAATCACATAGATAGTTAGCTTTTATTTGTTTTCTGGTTTTCTTCACCGCTTGCCATGACATCAGTTGCTTTCTAGTTTTCATCTCACAAATGTTATTTTTATGTCTTGTGAATTATATTGTGTTTTTGATTTGTCGTCGGTTTGTGTGCTTGTTCCATTCCTGACTGGAAACCAACATTTTTTAGGTTAGCTGTGGCTTCTCTTAGCATTGGAAGATACGGGTGTACTTGCAGACAGAAACCTAGAAATTAGATAGAAGTGGTATCATTTTCAAATATGTGTAAGAACCTTGTATTTTCTTTAAATATAAATGTTACAAATGTTGTAATAAATTTAGAAATGTGAATAAGCAATAAAGTTAATTATGTGATTTTGAGCATCATGGCCGTGACAGCATTCTACCGTCGACTCTGCAGCGTAGGCTGGCTTGGACACGTCTCATATCCGAAAAGCGGGTGCGGGTCATGACAAATTTTTGTGGTGGCCCATGCAGGTCCATTTTTGCAAAATATGCGAACTCGTGATGGTACTTAAGTTAGTCGTACTATTGCGAGCCTACGACTAGAAAATGCTCATTCACAACTTAGAGTTAAATTGATTTAAGAGAATGACTAGGACTAGGAGTCCCTTATTCAAATTGACCGTTGGGTAGTTAAGGTTGTCAGATAGACCATGCAATTTAGATAAGGAATTATTAAATTTAGATAGCTTGCCAAATCTCTATAGATACACTATTACTTTTGATATGACGATATGATCCAATGTGAATATACTATTCACTTGGTAAGTTAGGCTTTCCTAGAATTAAGGCCCTAATCTTGATAAACTGTTCAATTTTCTTTTGCTCTATTATATATAAACCATATATCATAAGTTAGAATTTTGCCTATTTAAAATCCTACTTTGCCGTAAGGAATTAGTTTATAATTCCTGATTCTATTATTCATATACGAATCTCGAGGTAGATTGATTCAAAGTTTTCCCCTCAACCATTTGAAATATATATGAGATAAAGATTAGGTTGTTCTTACTTCCCTTATCTTCAGTTATTTCCTTCCCGACCAATCTTTTACTTTAAGGATTGAGACTTACGGGCAGATGTTTACGCTTTCTATCATAGTCAACTAGTTTGAATCTCTAGCAGCTCCTTGAAGTTCTTAGGAATATAATTGGAGTAATTTTAACGACTGCGATGGCTAGACAGCAGCGCACTGTTGCCAATTACTTAAAAATGGAGAGTGTGGGTTCACTGCAGCCAGCAGCATACTGGCGAGGCACGACCCATAGAGTTGAAATTATTTTAAAGAATCGTAGGTTATGGAACACTCTAAAACTATATCTTCGTTGACCTCTTTAGATCTTAGATACCCTTGTGTCAATATAAGGTAGAGTATCTGATAGCACATCACATCTGAGTCACGGAACCAAGGGTTTACCACAGCCAAAGTATACGGACGAGGCATAATTCTCAGTAAAATGACTTCAGACGTGATTACAAGTTTAGGATACTATAGAGAATAGAAAAATATCATGTATGTCCCATAAGATCCAAAGCCAATACTAGTGAAAATTCTGTAATTTGGGTAGCATGTCTCCCAACCTAGCATTCCGTAGTCCTTGTGATCTATTAACGAGGTAATTGACTGACACTGATAGGTTTACCTAGAATATAGAATTTAGAGGTCCATAACCCATTAGTCGACCAAGGCCTTATGGATAAGAAGATAGTAGGATGACTGTATAAGCAAGAACACCAGGTAAGGTTTTGATTCTCACAAAACTCGAACTACTTGTGCCTCCTTTCAAAAATCTCGCATACTTGTATTTTGACTATCTTGACCAATGCTGCTATTACAGCCTAGTTTTGCAAGCTTACTCTTTTATCGAGCTTGATTCAAGACATATATTTATTGGGGACGCCCACTAACATATAGCCTAACCAGAATCGGTGTATTATGGTCTAATCAACCATGATGTATTTGGTTCGCTGTTCATTTGATTATCCTACATGGATTGAGATATCGAGGTATCTAGGATCTCATCTGCGACTGCATTGACAATTCCTCTTGAATTATACATTCGCCTTTGAATCACGTAATTGTATTCAGTGACATCTTGCTTGAACTCTTTATTGTTTTGTCTTTCACTGATTGGGAAAGACGAAAGCTCATAATTGGTAGATAGATACAGAGTATCCCCCATGGCTATGATAGTTGTATACACAAGTGTAGCTACCATCGGCCAGCCATGTGACTAGAACCTTGCTTTGAGTTACTCGTTCTCCTCTCGACCCTCAAACTACTATTGGGACCTTCTAGCCATCTAAATTTGAGAATGATTAGGATTTTACCCTTAGTCAAATGCCAACCTAGGAGACTATCTATTCTCAAGAAACCAATTGTTGTGAGTCTCTAATTATTTGCTTGAAGCTTGCTTTAACTAGCAACCCTTAAGCCGTAACCCAACCTTTCCTCGACCAAAGCCCACAGTTTAGACATGAGATGAATAGACAAAGGTAAGGACAATCATTTATCATGAGTATGGTAGACACCCATCCCGAGATTGGTTTTCAACAAATATTACCCTAGTTATGTAAATTTTATTATTAAGACCTAACTAGTATTGGAACACCACAGTCACTAGCTTAGCCAATACCATAGCTTAAATACCCTGTCATATTATGATATACCAGTTATCAACGGCAATGCGTGATCACTACAGCCCATACCACTAGAACCCTTGTGACAATAGTCTGTCAGGCTTGACTCAAATAGAAATTCACGACTCAGTTTTTAGAAATCTCTTCATGTGATGTGTCTTAGAGTTGGTTACCCCGTCGATAACTCTTGTATACTATGGACGAGTAGATCATTCTATTTTATCGACCATGTGTCATTGTACACACTCGTTTTTTATTTATTGAGGAACGATCCTTGACTTGACTTATATCTACCGTATCCCGTTACGCCGTGCCTTATTCTTTATTAACAAGAGTCGAGGTACAATATCCGGACTTTGGAATTCTTCTAACCTCATTATTCCTAAAACCATGTCCTAGCTTCTAAGGTGAGTAGACTGTAAGCCTTCTAAAATTTTGGGATATACGAGGATTATCGATTGATTAGAATAATTTTTATTAGGATGATAATTAGTGCCCTATGGACTCCCACTTTCTATTTAGATCATTTTGTGTCCCCGACCGTGTCATTAATATTCGTAGCACGAGACCAGCTATTACCTTCCAACAAATTTCACATACAAGACATAGACTACTCCACCTTTATGTAGACATATCATGTCCCACTCAAACCCGTCCCATTGTACTCTATTTTGTGGTACGACTTTCAGGTCAAAAGGATAAGCTATAACCCTTACCATAATACCGGTATACTTCCCGACTTCCATTAGAGCCTCAACCTCGACTCAATTCATTCGACCCAATATATGGTTGTGATCTACTTGAAGCCCCCTACGTACATGCCACTAGTGTGCCACCCAATTGAGGTCTCATGTGCTGCTTAAAAAAAAAGTTACTGAAGGCGCATTTTTGGGATTTAGGGACCTAGCTAACCAACCTGACTGGCAACTAGCTCAACCACTTGGGTGGAAACTTATTCTAGGTTACCCTAACCTAGTAGAAATAGTTTTCTATATTAGGATATTGTCCAGTCAATATAGATTGAAATCCAAGGTTCATCCAACCAATAATTGATGTCCAATAGGGAACCCATTAAGACCCAGTAAAATCCATCCATCCATACCACCATATTTGGACTATAAAACCAAACTATTTGAAATAGGTCCCTATACCTATTATGTAGTCTCCACCTCTTAGAATATGAAGTCATTCGTAACTCTTATTTCATCTACCTGGAAGTCGCGATATGATCTTGCATTGCATTTATATCCCTTGCTCGTGTGTTTAAATAACCACGAAAAAGATCACAATCTTGATTTCTCAAATTCCGTTCTATTATGGAACCTTGTTTAGATTAATTTCGAGAACGAAACTTCTGTATTGCACGGATTGCAAGCCCTTCTAAGAAATGAAGGGTTCTTCGATTTAGCAAGTGACTGGACTAGAGTAGCCCAATCTAGAAAATAAGTCAATGGTTCATAAACTCTCTTTCTATCCGTATCATTGGATACTCTCTACCACTCTTGAAACTCCATATCTGCTCTCGATTATTCTTTCTTATCTTCTTGTCCTTCCTATTTCAGAGCGACGAATGGTCATGCTTATTAGAACTTATCAATATTTCTTAGCTGCTTCTGTAAATTTGTTGCTTGTTAAGTTTTGGGCTTGATAGATAGGAGAGGATTGTAGATGCCATATGCAGTAGATATCTGTTGTTAGGATTGTTAGCAACTATTTAGAAGATTATAAGATTTTAGTTTTGAGGAGTAGTGTGACCAAAGGTGGGTAGAAGTCCTAGAGGTTATGTAGTTACAAAATGGCTAGGAGGAGGATATAAACTATTTTGAGGAATTAAATTTAAGGAGATTAAGGTAATACTAGACTTCCTTTTTTGAATTTTTGAGGAGTAGTTATGAATTAGAATTTCGAGGATAAAATTATTTTTAAGGTGGGTAGATTTGTAACTCCTCTTCCCGGAATATTGATAATATATTTATTTATTTCAATTAAATGGTGATTTTTAGAATTTTTTATAAATAATTATTTAGTTAATTATTACGGTAGATGACTTTAGCCATGGTGGAGTTTTGAAGTGCAAGACGGCTAGAAATCATGGCACGGATAGTGCAGTGGCATGCTTTGACCAATGTTTTAGCCATGGTAAGGGAGACCTGTCCATAAGTATGTTATAATTAGAAAAACCAGGCCAAGTTGTGACATGACCATTATAAATAGTTTAATTATTTATTATTAATATTATTTGACGTTTAAGTGACCCGGTTGTACCAAACTGGTCCGGACTTGACCCGAACTAAGCCCAAGCCCATGTACTCAAGTAGTGTGTCTAAGGACATCCATGTAGATGTATGGTTGGTATCTAGTTTATTTTATTTTGTGGCCTAGTAGGCCATATTACAAATTATGGTTATATTCGAAGTTCTTGTTACAATATATATAAATATATACTATTTTAGTTGATAATGTGGTAAATGATTTTCTTAACATATATTTGTAGAGTTGGGGTTTTAGATTGTATAAACCTTCATATATATGCCTATTTAATAAATGTCTATATATTTTAGCTAGAAAGGTTTGTATATATATATATATATTTATATATATATATATATATATATATATATATATATATATATATATATATATATTAGTTGCTAAATAGAAATAAGAAATAAAAACATAGATCATAAACCCAAAGCAGCCCAGCCCAAGACCCACACCCCCAGACCCAAGCCCCAACTTCCCACAAAACCGAACCCGAGCCGCTCGTATGCGTATACATAACGGAAGAGAGAGAGAGAGAGAGAGAGGAAGAAACACCCGAAAAACCCTAGCCCTACCCACACCAGCACCGACCCCAGCCACCCTGGGCAGCCATCCGCGACCGCGTGCACCGTCATGGGCCACCGTCGGCCGAAAAAAGCCGCAGCAGGCCGCACGGACAGCAGCGCCACGCGCAGTGACAGCACCAGCGGCAAGGCCACTTCGCGCTATGTTTTCTTCCACGTTTCTCGATCATATTTCGAGCTACAAACTCTGGTATGTTCATGACATGACCCCCTTCACCTTCTGTCAATTAGTTCTAATTTAGTTGTGACAGATTGTTAGGAAATACCTTATGAAAATAAAGAAAAATCACGATGGCATGTCGACAGTTTTCAGTTCCATGAACCCTATTAGGAAGGCAAAATTTTGCCAAACCACAGTGAATCCTTGAAACCTAATTAAACAAATTTCTAGAGGACCTAACCGAGATGGAAACCCCACTATTTGTTTTATTTCTAGTTGTTTGTACAGTAAGATAATCCAGTTTGAAAACCAAAAAAAATATGTTTTCAAAATTATAAAATTTCCCGATATGGGGTCCGTCCCGCCAATCCGTGCGACGTGGTCGCGAACCGAAAACATCGAAAGGTGCGTATCGACTTCATGGACGTGTGGGCTTTGACGGAATTCAAATTGGTTGCGTGTGCGCGACGAATTTGATGTGTATCCGTCAAAATTTACCGTATCGGCCTCTTTGCAAATTTCTCAATTACTTTGTGGATGTTCGTCAGATCGAGACAAAACTTCCTCTTACAGGACCGTATTGTTTTTCTGGTCATGTATGCCATGTTTGGTCTTATTCTGAGACAGTTGACCGGATCGTCGTTTCGTGGGCCCCACGATCCGACTCAACGGACGATTTTGTGCACGGCCTGCCGGAATCCAACTTTGGACGTACGGTTGGGTTCGTATCATCAAAACAAATCCGTAGACATATAGTTTGATGACTTTAGAGACCATTTACTCTGGCACACTTTTCGGTGCAAAGTGGGTCTAACGGCGGACACCGTTTTAACCCAAAATTACCGTTTTGCCCATGTGTCCAGAATTGGACTTAAGGACAGGCAATTCTAGCTAATTTGACTATTCTAAAAATGTTGGTAATATCTATTTCAGCATCCGTAAACTTTTTGCATGTGTTGACGTTAGCGACTCATCTGAGTGGTTATACTATCGGTTTTACCAGCTAATGACCTCAGGCAAGTACACTTTCTGATTGCCTTCGATTCATACTAGTCTTTCCATTTTATGTTTATACACATGCTATCTTGCTTGTTGATACGCTCATCATATGAAAATTATTATCATGGGACTCTACTTACTATATTTCGTGATTATCATATTTTCGTGTTTTCGTAACTTGTTCGAGTCCATGAGTACTAGTCGGGAGGGAAAATATCTTAGTAGACATGTGAACTACCCCTTACCCATCCTAAAATGTCTAAACTTGACTGATAGCAGCAGCACACGATATGTGCAGGATGCCGTATTTACCCCTTAGCCGTTCACATGTCGAACAAGATATTTCAAATCACATAGATAGTTGGCTTTTATTTGTTTTCTGGTTTTCTTCACCGCTTGCCATGACATCAGTTGCTTTCTAGTTTTTATCTCACATATTTTATTTTCATGTCTTGTGAATTCTATTTTATTTTCGATTTGTCGTCGGTTTGTGTGCTTGTTCCATTCCTGACTGAAAAACCAACATTTTTCAGGTTAGTTGTAGCTTCTCTTAGCATTGGGAGATACGGGTGTACTTGCAGACAGAAACCTAGAAATTAGATAGAAGTGGTATCATTTTCAAATATCTGTAAGAACCTTATATTTTCTTTAAATATAAATATTGTAAATGTTGTAATAAATTTAGAAATATGAATGAGCAATAAAGTTAATTATGTGATTTTGAGCATCATGGCCGTGACAGCGTTCTACCGTCGACTCTGCGGCGTAGGCTGGCTTGGACACGTCTTGTATCCAAAAAGCGGGTGCGGGTCGTGACACTGAACTAGAGTAATGTGACATGAGTCCAGACAGTACAATATAGTCAA